>MUZC01004624.1:69995-90195 GCA_002072015.1 Radix auricularia | reverse complement strand
TTCCATCGGGTCTCACACAGTCCGATGACATTCCATTGGTATCGTTCCAGTTCGTGGGTCAGTTCTTCCACTTTTCCTGTCGCATGTAAGGTTCTTACATTCCATGTGCCAATAATTATGTCTCCTCTTCTTTTGAGGTTGTATGGGGGTGTTGGTTGTGGTGCACCAGTAGTAGATTTTACGTCCCCATCCTGGTGTGCAATGATAGACGCGGCCCTTGTTAACCCGGGCGACGGCCGAGCCGGAATGTGTTGAGTTAGTATAATAGTCATATGGTGTGTCTAGGGCAAGAATTGCTTGGCGGCGCCCACCCCTCTCCAAGCTTAACCACAGCTGGTTTCCTCCTTATCGGTGGCCCGCCTTGGTCGTGGACACGTAGCCGTTGAGTTCGCATGTGAACTCGTCCGCCCTGGCCGGTGCTCCAACTAGGAAGTCGTACGCCCAGTGGTGCCGTGTCAGCACCACCCCCTCACGTGGTTTAGCCGGTCAGCTGAGACCGTTGCCCGGGATGTGGCGCTGGGAGCCACACGTGAGAGTTTCGAGAGATGGACGAGGACCAGTGAGCTTGACCACCCGGGGGTGCAGCTGTCACAGCGTCAAAAGGTACTACCTCTGCTCAGCGCTCCCTACAACCCATGGTTTAACCGCCACCGGAAGGTTTCCTCAGAGCTGGTGACCAAAAGCGTTTCCTAGCGGTACCTTTTGCTATTCCGTGCTGGCGCTCCTGGCCCTAAACCGGCACCGCTCAACAGCGTTGCTAGTTAATTGAGGGGGACGAAACGGTCGCTTCGGAGTAACCCGACCCTCAACGGGTACTTTGGTTTTCATCATCGGCATTACATCTAAATGCTTTGCCTAAGATCCGTGCAGCGACTGTAATCATGTGTGACTAGCACCTAACACCTAACAACGGCCTTCGGCTGTCCAAGCCAGGGGTTTGTCGGTTTCAGGTCGCGGTCTGCTCCACTACCCTACTCGTCTGTCGAACCACGTAGAGGTCACCCCTTCTCGACAGAATGAATGGAACTAAACTTGTCTATTGTGTCAAATACATTCACTCTACTGTCAATGGGGTTTACATTGAAGTTTACAACTTATAGAGGTTTATTTTAGCGTCAATATAGTGTCAATGTGGATTCATTGTACCGTAAATGTCATGTAACACAGTTCGTCCAGTCTCTTGGCTAACTTTGTTGGAGACTTTTGCTAAAAGCTGTTAACTCAATGGCACTCCCTCAAAACTCTATCGTCAGCATTATTATTTCCATCATAACGAAGAGAAGTGAAAGAAAAAAATCTCTACCCCACCCCTCACATACACACATACACAAACACCACAATGCTGGAAGCTTACTTCTATAACAACTGTAGACTGTAATTTTGTAATATGTTTTTTAAGTACGTTTTAAGCTTATACTTACAGCTATATCCTCAATAAACTACATTTGTTTATAACACAAAGAGCCCATTGGATTAAGTCATGATAACAGCACAAGACGATTTTGATCATCAACTTTATATTTTCCCGATGCGAGCCAGTAGCACAGGGGCAGACATTATTGGCAACTTATCTAAGACTTTTCGTTTTTGACTCAACCTTTGCAGACATATTCCATAAACCCAAAACTTTTCGACCTCACTTTTACTTTCATTTTGGCAGACAATTCAGTCAATAAAACCAAGATATTTTATATTTTATATATGACCCCCCCCCCCCTTTTGCTTGTTTATCGGAATGTTTTCCTGAACAAAAATATTAGACGTGAGAGCCTATAATTGATGCTACTCAAGGATTTATTTACGTAGATTCTTTCCCATGCAGGTTTATTTTATGTGGTACAAGCCAGTACACGCAACAGTGGCGTCGCTAGGGGGGGCGGGCCGCCCCGGGTGACACCATCAGGGGGGTGACACCAGACTGTAAAATTCTATATATTCCCGTTATTTGGCACTGGAAAACTCGGAGGAGTTCTATGGGTTAAATCATGAGGGGTTGACACCATGAGCTACCGCCCCGGGTGATACCATGAGCTACCGCCCCGGGCGACACCAACCCTAGTGACGCCTCTGACATGCAGGTTTATTTATATAGTACAAGCCAGTATATGCATGTTTATTCATGTGGTACAAGCCAGTACATGCAGGTTTATTCATGTGGTACAAGCCAGTACATGCAGGTTTATCTTAATGTGGTTCAAGGCAGTAGAACTATGTTGAGATTTACATTACAACCTTAACTCTAATGTGAAAGTATTTTATAAAGAGACAAAGATTTAAGCTTAGACATACATGTAATGCATCCCCCATCACCCACACATTGTTACGCTGACGTTCACTTTGACGCTGAAATATTTCACCAATCTGAGAGAGTGAGTTCCCTTGCAGCTCACCCTCGCCAACCCTCGCCCACACCCATCGGCCAACCTTCTCCATCCATTTCCTCGACTGCTGCTGGCCTTGCCTGTAATCTCATTGACACGGCCATCTTAAGACCCAGTAGAGAATTCCCCCCCCCCCACGGCTCAGAAACACAACCAACAAAAAAAAGACGACCATTTTTTCCTCTCTCCTAACCTCGACTGCCCTTCATCAACATCAAATTCTCACTAGGATTATTGGCTCCTCCCAAAAGTCGGGGGAGAAGGGGGAGTGAAGAGAAAGACCCTCTTTTAAAAAAATTTAAAACGTGATGTTGAAAACAAAATGAGAGTGTGTAAAGGGGGGGGGGGGTGGGATCTAAATACAAGAAAAATTTATCAAAAATATTACGTCTTTAAAAATGTATATTTAAAATGAAAATCCTATGTTATTTTTTTTTTTTCGATTCTGAAAGCCGAGAAAAAAATGTCGGGTAATGAGTGCTTTAAAATATAAAGTATTTTCTCATCTACTTATCGCCCTTAAAATCGAATCCGTTGTCTCCCTTTCCGTGCCGCCTCAACACTAGAAGACTGGCTGAAGACGTTATTTTTCTTCTCACGATGGAATCTTTATTAGCGCTCTAAAACATGGCCGCCCCGAGAGGCTCATGGGTAAAAAAAAATTTAGCATCTTGATTTACTGAAAGTGAAAGGGTTTTGTTCACTCTCTCCATATCACACTTCATCTCTCTTATGTCTTCCATATCTCACTGTCTCTCTCTCTTTCTCTCTCTCTCTCCCTCTCTCTGTCATTTTATGTCCCCTTTATCTAGTTATATGTTTGTCTGTATATTGTTACTTCTTTTTACTCACATGTATCTCTCTGTCTCTCTCTGTATATATAAATCTTTGAATGTTCTGTCTGTTATGGGTTATATTGCATACATCTATCGGATGTTCTGAGTCCGTCTTTCCTTTTGTTTTATCTGTACCAACGGACTACACATTCAAGCAAGATGAATTTTTTCTAAAAATAGATTTACTTTTTTCTCCTTATTTGATTTTTAAAAATTTACATAATGTTGTGAGGGGATCGACCAACTTTTCTAAAGTACCATTTTTTCCTGATATCTTTTCTTATCCAGGTTTTTGCGTCTCACTGTTCTTTCTAATCCCATTTACATTCAGATTCCTTCAATCGATTGGCTTAAAGTTTAATATGCTGTTCAGAAATGTTTTTTTTTCCCAAATTGGGTCCACATATAGTCTCATGCCTCTACAGCAAGTGGTACAGATATTTTAACCTCATGCCTCTACAACAGGTGGTACAGATATTTTAACCTCATGCCTGTACAACAGGTGGTACAGATATTTTAACGTCATGCCTCTACAACAAGTGGTACAGATATTTTAACCTCATGTCTCTACAACAGGTGGTACAGATATTTTAACCTCATGCCTGTACAGCAGGTGGTACAGATATTTTAACCTCATGCCTGTACAACAGGTGGTACAGATATTTTAACGTCATGCCTCTACAACAAGTGGTACATATTTTTTAACCTCATGCCTCTACAACAGGTGGTACAGATATTTTAACCTCATGCCTGTACAACAGGTGGTACAGATATTTTAACCTCATGCCTCTACAACAGGTGGTACAGATATTTTAACCTCATGCCTCTACAACAGGTGGTACAGATATTTTAACGTCATGCCTCTACAACAAGTGGTACAGATATTTTAACGTCATGCCTCTACAACAAGTGGTACAGATATTTTAACCTCATGCCTCTACAACAAGTGGTACAGATATTTTAACCTCATGCCTAAACAGCAGGTGGTACAGATATTTTAACGTCATGCCTGTACAACAGGTGGTACAGATATTTTAAACTCATGCCTGTACAGCAGGTGGTACAGATATTTTAACCTCATGCCTGTACAGCAGGTGGTACAGATATTTTAACCTCATGCCTGTACAGCAAGTGGTACAGATATTTTAACGTCATGCCTCTACAGCAAGTGGTACAGATATTTCAACCTCATGCCTAAACAACAGGTGGTACAGATATTTTAACCTCATGCCTCTACAACAAGTGGTGCCTAGATGAGTTAGAATGATACTGCTGTTATTCTCTGCCTTGAGTTAGTTCTTATGACGTAGGAAATGATGATATGATGTATTACTTTGTCTTGTTTTTAACAACATTTATACACAATATTTTTAGACAGAATCACAAGCGCTGTGTAGATATATAGACAATCTTTGAAACAGAATTACTAGCACTGTGTAGATATATACATAATATTTAAGACAGAATCACTAGCACTGTGTAGATCCATTCTATTGTCGATATCAGAAAGAGCCTAAGCCTATTGTAAATAGTGTGTTTAATTGAAGTGACACAGCTAAATAAAAGTAAAGGCAGGCAGGGTATTATACTGGCCACACAGGCTCTAAAGCCACAGTTTGTGTCACTGGCAGGCTCTAGAGTCACACGTTGTGTCACTGTCAGGCTCTAGACCCACAGGTTGTGTCACTGTCAGGTTTTAGAGCCACAGGTTGTGTCACTGTCAGGTTTTAGAGCCACAGGTTGTGTCACTGTCAGGTTTTAGAGCCACAGGTTGTGGCACTGTCAGGCTCTAGAGTCACACGTTGTGTCACTGTCAGGCTCTAGAGGCCACAGGTTGTGTTATTGTCAGGTTTTAGAGCCACGGCCTGTGGCACTGTCAGGCTCTAGAGCCATAGGTTGTGTCACTGTCAGGTTTTAGAGCCACGGCCTGTGTCACTGTCAGGCTCTAGAGCCTTAGGTTGTGGCACTGTCAGGCCCTAGAGCCACAGGTTGTGTCACTGTCAGGCCCTAGAGCCACAGGTTGTGTCACTGTCAGGTTTTAGAGCCACAGGTTGTGTCACTGTCAGGCTCTAGAGCCACGGCCTGTGGCACTGTCAGGCCCTAGAGCCATAGGTTGTGTCACTGTCAGGTTTTAGAGCCACAGGTTGTGTCACTGTCAGGTTTTAGAGCCACGGCCTGTGGCACTGTCAGGTTTTAGAGCCACAGGTTGTGTCACTGTCAGACACTAGAGCCACAGCCTGTGTCACTGTCAGGTTTTAGAGCCACAGGTTGTGTCACTGTCAGGTTTTAGAGCCACGGCCTGTGGCACTGTCAGGCTCTAGAGCCACAGGTTGTGTCACTGTCAGGCACTAGAGCCACAGGTTGTGTCACTGTCAGGTTTTAGAGCCACGGCCTGTGGCACTGTCGGGCTCTAGAGCCACAGGTTGTGTCACTGTCAGGTTTTAGAACCACAGGTTGTGTCACTGTCAGGCACTAGAGCCACAGCCTGTGTCACTGTCAGGCTCTAGAGCCACAGCCTGTGTCACTGTCAGGTTTTAGAGCCACAGGTTGTGTCACTGTCAGGTTTTAGAGCCACAGGTTGTGTCACTGTCAGGCACTAGAGCCACGGGTTGTGTCACTGTCAGGCACTAGAGCCACAGGTTGTGTCACTGTCAGGCTCTAGAGCCACAGGTTGTGTCACTGTCAGGCAATAGAGCCACAGCCTGTGTCACTGTCAGGCTCTAGAGCCACAGCCTGTGTCACTGTCAGGCACTAGAGCCACGGGTTGTGTCACTGTCAGGCAATAGAGCCACAGCCTGTGTCACTGTCAGGCTCTAGAGCCACAGCCTGTGTCACTGTCAGGTTCTAGAGCCACAGGTTGTGTCACTGTCAGGCTCTAGAGCCACAGGTTGTGTCACTGTCAGGCCCTAGAGCCACAGGTTGTGTCACTGTCAGGCTCTAGAGCCATAGGTTGTGTCACTGTCAGGCTCTAGAGCCATAGGTTGTGTCACTGTCAGGCTCTAGAGCCACATCCTGTGTCACTTTACCTCAACTAATGTCAGTTACCCATTCGGGCTGGGTGGATTCAGGGAACCCTGTAGCCTCGGGCCAAAGACCCACCATCACAGAGATTCGAACCGGCGACCCTCGGTACACCAACTGAGCTTGTAATATAAACCGTGGCTATTGACAGTCTTTTCTTTATAGTCTTTATAGTCAGAGAAACTATATATATATATTAGCAGAGAAAAACTCATTTCTTATTCTAAATGCAAGAACAAACACATACAAATTCGCGTTCCTCCCGTCCGGAACTCGGGCGTGGAATGGTTTGTAGGAAGAAACCATGAAAAACCCGATGTTTCATCAACATTTGAAACATTTGAATTGAGGACTAGTCACAAACCGCAGATAAGCGTAGGACGCAATAATCTTCTATATAGAAGGAGAGTCTGTAACAGATAACACAATTCAAACGCTGCCATAAATATCAGTAAAATGCTGACAAGGAAGAGACGACGAAATCCTGAGAATTTAAAATGCAATAAAAATGAACACTTTTGTCTAGAGGAGGTCAGGAGTTCAGAAATATGAGACACAATTTTGTAATTGCAAAGAAAATGCCAGATTGTAGGGATTTGTGAGATCTGGGGTGCAACTAAATTGTAAGCCATTGAATTGAAAGACCTTTAAAAAATTTTTTACAAATTTAAATGCCATTTTTATTTTTTTTAAATTATAATTGCTATATTTTTATTAGGGCTGTGGAAATTCACGATTCAATTTTCGATTATCATTTTTAAAAAAAAATCTATTAAAATTAATTTGATCGATTAATATTCTACTAACAGTTAAGACAATCATTTATATTTTTTGTTCCAATTTATTAAAAAATTATACTTTTTGTTACATAAATACTTTTTCCTCGTAGATATTATTATTATTTATTTAGATTTGCAAACGTAAAGTAAAACGTTTTTTTTTCCTTATTTCTTGAATAGCATAATGAATTTTCTGTATTACGTCACAAAATTCGGAAGCCAAGGAATTGCTGTGACTTAACCGATTTATCGAAATAATTAATCGCGACTCAACAGGATCTGTATGTCAGTTATAAATAGTAATTAATCGAAATTAATTTATTAATCGACTTCCTGATTAATCGAACCAAAAAAATAATCAGTACCAGCCCTTATTTTTTTTTTTACAAAAATGACGTCTTTTAAAAATATGCAGGAAATCAAAGTAAGCTTCTTAGCGCCGATTTCTATATGAGAAATTGGCTTCACGTTACCCTTATTAATAAATTTTAAGTGACACACATTCCTCAACAGTGACAGAGACAGTGGCATAATATCCTAACAGTGACACAGTCTGTGGCAGTATAGCCTGACAGTGACAGAGACACTGGCATAATATCCTAACAGTGACACAGGCTGTGGCACTGTCACAAGCGTCCTAATACTTATATCTTGACGGCTTGCTCCAAGATTCATACAATTACTTTACACAAGAATAAAGACACTGCTTGAAATAAACAACAACTTTAATGGCGTTTCCTCCTTGCCACAACAACCAACACCCCAAACTCTCTAAACTTCTACACATATACAAATGACGTCAACAACACAATCACTTTGCACGCTTTCGCACCACTAACCAATAACTTTAAATACCACAAAAGCAAACATCAAACACACCACCGTGCGCAACTCACAACAACAAGTTACAAGGGCAAATTGGTCATCCGTGACAGGCACTATAGCCTGACAGTGACAGGGGCAGTGGCAGAAATGCCCTAACAGTAACAGGCGTAGACAAATATGCTACTTACATTCATAATAAAAATGCAATGCACAAAGCTGCAGAGAGTGACCTGAAGGGAGCACATTTCAGTGTTGTTGCTAAAATTGTTTTTATAAATGTCTTATCTATTCCTTGGTAAGGTATGGGAAATGAGTGAATTTTAACTCCTCTACTTGAGTGTTGAAAAAGTCTATCTTAGATTCAAAAATGTTAGTTTGTCTCATGTTAAGATTTGGAAACGTCCTTTAAATTTAAATTTTAATTTATTCGGTTGCTACGTGATTTGTAGAATGTCTCTTCTCTGCCCAAAGCTGGACAATCTGTTCTTTTCTCTTCAACGCAAGAAACTAATATGTTTCTAACGTCGCTGGATATTATTCTAAAACTCAACAAATAGGTTGTGTAGCATGGCATGGCAAGTGAATTTATCAGAGAAAACCTGCGATGTTTTAGCTTCAGTTTTAGTTTAGGTCTTAGAATGGATAACTAAGTCAGGTAGAAAAATTAAAACATTTGTAAGGGGAAGTTAATAATTGGTACCATAGCATATTATCATCTTAATGTAGCGGCTGGATAGCGAAGTTAATATTAATAGTGCGCTCGTGGATCTAGCTTTTTTCAGGCAACAATAAAAAATATATATTGATGAATATTTACGCATGACTATCGCTAAAATAAAAATCCAACACTGACTTGGAGAGGAGACGGGCGGCGCCAAGTCTACTAAACCCCGAGAAAGTTCTAATGGAAAGTTCGACGTTGTTGAAAATATGTACGCTCAAATTGAGAAAGCGCTAAAAGCACATCAGAGTCCTAAGATTTTAAATAGATGTGACACTATCAAGTTTTCAATTAATTAACAGACTGTATAATTTGTTACATTTTCAAATGATTATTTTGGAAAACTTTAAATTAATAAAAGTCTAACTGCCTTAGAAGTACAACAATTAAAGACACTTGAGTATTTCTACTCGAGCCAGTGTATCTCATTGTGAACTGATGAAAACCAAGACATCAGTCTGAATCAAAATGTCTGTCAGAGATAGACGTGTTACTTTTACATAAGTATGTAACTTTTCAATGAAAGCGTTTGTTTAGCACAGTTACTGAAATCGAAACCAAAGGTTCATACGATTTTAATATATGTTTACATGTGTATTTTTTAACATAGTGTAAATGTTTATTTTTTTCCAATAAGAACATAATAATAAATTAAAAGAAAGAAAAAAACTATAGAAACAAATTTCTCTTTCTTTTCAATAAAACTTAAGAGAAAGCATAACGTACCATGTCATTGTCTCATCATCAATGTGATCTTAATTTTTTTTTTTTAAATGTGTTTCTTTTTTTTAAAGAGACTACTAAAAATATTATGTAAAATATTGTGGAGGCCCTGAGGGCGAATTGTCGGCGCTCAGGGGGACGGGTCCTTTGAACCTGGACGGGTGCGGCCGAGGAACGAGGCCAACCTTAGATCCATTGATATGCACGGCGACTGACGCCAACCTTGGATCCTTTGATATGGACGGCGACTGACCACGGGACTGGACGGGGTGTTAACTGAAGCCGAAACACACGGGCCAGCTGGTCTGGGTGTGGTTATCTCGCCAGAGATTGGCTACGCCAAACAAGCTTGACCGTGTCTTATGAGAGACTGGCGGGTATTAAAGGGGGACGAGGGGAGACACACAGGTTCAGACGGACGTAGAGAGAAATAGGGTTAGGACAGAGTTAGGAACACACTGAGTAGGGACGAATTTTAGTTAGATAAGATAATAAAGATGTTAAGGAATTAAACATAACTAGTTGTGCATTCTGACTTGGAGTTCAGTGTTTTAAGAAAAGTTAACAAGTGTGTGAACATCTTTCACAATATATTAAATTTAGCAATAAATATGTGAAAAGGCATTTTCAGAACTCTAAGATTTACGATGTATATTAAATTTTTATGAACACCTTCGAAATAAATTTTAATGATAATACCGTGTATTGATAATATAAACAGAAATGAACAGCAAATAGTTTGACGAACAAATCTATACGCACCTAAAATCACATTCTCAAACTTGAATTTATCGGCCACACAGAACATTGTACAGTACTCTAGGCTGGCATAATGAAAAGACACTACGCGGAATTCTCGAGTTAATGAAGTGATTAAAAATCCAACAAATGTTTTGGCTTTATTGAAAACTAAGAAATTTTTACAAATGTTACTACAACATAAAAATAAAATGCCACATTACATAGGTGAGACCTATCTTAAAATATGCATCTTCTGCATGGGATTCATCTATTTTATAAAACACAAAAGCAAGTACATAAGAATTAAATAAATTAAATAAAGAGGTAAAAGATTCATTACTGTTAAATATTCAAAAATTGAGAAAAATAACTTCATTAGTTAAATGACTAAACCTATAAACACTAGAAGAACAAAGAACAAGAACAAAATGGCAAAGTGGTATTACTATAATGTGCCTTGACGTCTAAGGTGTAAATACAAAACAACAGCAGCTCTCAGACTATGGGGATAAGAAAACTTTTCTTGTTCAATCTGCAATAAAATTTTTAAAAAGCGCTAAGACCTTCCTTCGCGCCTGGCCAGTGGTCATCTAATGTGTTCACTGGAAAACCAACTCTCTAACAACATGCAAAAGTCTAATGAAAAAATACACGACTACACATGCAGTATAGACAAGATAAGGAGGCAATAACCTTTGTATAGTATTATTATGAGCTTTTGTAATAAGCATGATTTTAACGTCAACCCATAGGCACGCAGAAACTAGACACATACGAATACAACTCACAAATACAATGACAGAGTTTATGTTTTATACACACACCATCAGATCATTTAAAACACGTACTCTCAAGACTAAGACATTGACATTGACATAGACACCTAATCAACAATGACGGACATTGACACATACGCATTACGGACAATTAAATAACACAGTGCCAACACAGTCTCATACTCGACAATGACCAACACTGACACAAACTACAAATGTCAAACATAGACGCATACTCAGCAACAGTTGTAATGTGTCTTATCTTCTTATCTTAGATATACAGACGCTCCTTCTATGCAGAAGATAATTGCGTCCACAGACCATGAGAGATTATCTGTTTGCAAGTGATTTAGCGGTCACAGGCCACGGCAATAGGGGTTCCACGCATTACCCCAGCCGCCTAACTATTGTCTAGTTTGGTACCCATTCGGAGCTGGGTGACTCGGAGACTCCTCAGGCCCCGAGAACAAATCCTCACCTTCGTGTGGATTCGAACTCGTGACCATCGGTATGACAGGCGAGAGCGCCACCTCCACCACGTCCCACATTTTCAACAATAGAAACATCCAAGTAAGACGTTGAGCCATAATATACCCCGGTCAATACAATGTTCTTTCCCTTGTAGACAAACAATTCACTTTACGTTTCAAATATTCAATTTTAAGCACCCAAAATTAACTGGGCAAATAGGACATGCAAAATATTTGAATAAGTTTGACAGCCTATTTTTTGCAAAAATTTAATTATTTTTGTTTACCCGTTTCCTCCCTCCATCCCCCCCCCCCCCCCANCCCAAAATTAACTGGGCAAATAGGACATGCAAAATATTTGAATAAGTTTGACAGCCTATTTTTTGCAAAAATTTAATTATTTTTGTTTACCCGTTTCCTCCCTCCATCCCCCACCCCCACCAACCCAGTCCAATCCTCACCATGTATCACGTGCCTCTGCGTGCTAGCAAGATTGTCTCCCTGTAGTGACGGAAGTTATGCAAACAGGCCGAGACAGACACAAAATAAAAACGACCCCTCGCGCTGCCTCGTTTGGATGTATTAGCCTCGTGTTCGGAAAAGGAAGTTGATTTACATGGAAAGCAACTTTCCCACAATTTTCTTTTAGCTGCCATCCATTTTTTTTTTTGTGGAGCTAAGAAATTGGGTTAGCTCCAACTTTTTAAACTCACACCGGACTCCATACACAAGAAATTTAGCTCACGCCTGGAAAATGAAGAATTGATTAAAAATACATTTAAAAGAATAATTTCAAGTTGGAACTTATATAATAATATATTTATTTCGTAATTCTAAGCTGTTTTATAATTGGATGTGGTATGTTTTTGCAGTTGCTTCTTTTTTTTTTCTTTTGTAAATTGACAGATAAAAAATAGTTGTGAAATAAACACTGGCAAGATGGACGGTTTTTTTTAGTTGTTTTTTTAAAGGAGAGTTTGCTTGTGATGTTGACTCCAATGTAGGTGAAATCCTCGACGACATCCAAGGTGTTTCCCTCAATGGAGATTGCTCAGAGGCAGTCTGTGCCTTGTCTCATGATGTTGGTCTTTTTGAGGCTAATCGTTAAACGAAAATCCTTGCATGCCTCTGAGAACGTATTGACCAGCTGTTGGAGTCCTAACTCTGTATGTGAGGTAAGAGATGCGTCATCCGCCAAGAGCAACTCTCTGATTAAGACAGTTTCCTCGTTGCTCTTCACGCGTAGCCGGCTGATGTTGTATAGGCTTCCATCCGTCTTGGTATGAATGTTTACACCCTCGGAGCCTTCATCGAACGCGTGTCGCAATAACATCAATAAGAAGATACCAAAAATTGTTGGAGCCAGTACGAATCGATGTTTGACTTCTCTAAAAACTGGGAATGATTCTGAGGCGGCAACATCAAAGAGAGAGACTGTACTGTGCATATTGGTGTGGAAGGACTCGATGATGGAAATAGAAATCAGAATCGGCAAGGCCGCATCGATAATGGCTGGGTTGAATCAAAGAGTGTGGAACAATGCGAAGCTCATTGACAGGACAAAAATCACTGTGTACAAGTACTAGGCCTGCGTGCTCTTCACACTCCTCTATGGCAGCGAGTGATGGACGACCTACGCCAAGCAAATAAAGTAGCTTAACAGCTTCCATTTACGAAGCTTTCATAGGATCCTACACATCAATTGGCAGGATAAAATCACTAACGTCGAGGTACTCAGAAGGAGCCATATGCTGAGTATTGACTAAATCCTGAGTGAGAGGCGCCTGTGGTGGTTGGGTCATGTCCGCAGGATGAGCTCGGAGCGAATTTCAAGCGCCCTGCTTTACGGTGAGCTGGCAACTGATATGAGGAAAACAGGTCACCCTTGCCTGACAGTCCGTCAAGATTTGTCGTAAAATTGCCTTTTTGTAAAAATCCTGTAAAAAAATTAAGACGTCCGTAAAAAAAATGACAAAACGTGGAATCTCAACGTAATCACTAAATCATGTTTGTGATATCTTTTTTCTTGATTCAAATTTTAATTTTAAAATTGTTTTAGTTGACACCTAGGAAAATACAAACTTTAAATCAGTCGATAAAATATTCATTGCTGCATAAAGTAGATGACCCATCAACTGTTGAAAATTTTTATGTTGATGTTCTTGCATTTTATACCAATACAGTCAGGGAATCCAGGAAAAGAATGCCTATTAGACACAGAGTGCTGAAGCTCATGTCAGTACTAAAACCCACTAACAGAATATCGGTGGAACAGTCGGAAATTTTGGAACTGTCCCAGCTTTTTCCAAATATCGTGTCTCCAGAAAATTTTTTTGATTGTGTAGAAGCCGAATTTATTGACTACCAAGTTGAGGATTTAAGCAATGTCAATGCCGACTGGTGCTTTCTGGCATCAAATTGGACAAAGAACTAGAAATATCGAAGATAAATACTACAAATTTCAGCTACTTTCGAAGTTTGCACAAACAATGTTGGCGCCTCCACAAGGAACATCAGAAGTGGATCGCGTTTTTCTGCTGTTAGTTTATTGAAAACCAACTTGAGAAACATATTGTCTACTCCAATGTTGGAAAGTTTACTGAATGTGAGAAATGGACCGGGAAAAATTACTCCCACAATGATCGACGGTGTAAATGTTTCTATGTATGATCATAAGCAGAAGGAATTAAACACTGTCAATGATGATGAATGCCATACAATGAACTAACGTTATAAAATAAGAACATGGTAATAGAGACGTGCTTATGTGGATAATTTAAATTTCTATAGCTATAACACTTGGATTATGCTTCATATTCGTTCGTTTTAAGGTCAACATTTTATGTTAAAAGTGTCCGTAAAAACTTAATTTTGCCTGTAAATTTTGTTGAGAGTTGTTATATTTGCCAGTAAATGTTATTTTACTTAGTTGGCAATGCTGGCACGACCCAACGTCTGGCATTAGATTTACATGGCGTATGTGCATTGTCCGTAGCCTAAGACTAGATTTACATAGCGTATGTGCAGGGCCTGTAGCCTAAGACTAGATTTACATGGCGTATGTGCATTGTCCGTAGCCTAAGACTAGATTTACATAGCGTATGTGCATTGCCCGTAGCCTAAGACTAGATTTACATGGCGTATGCGCATTGTCCGTAGCCTAAGACTAGATTTACATAGCGTATGTGCATTGCCCGTAGCCTAAGACTAGATTTACATGGCGTATGCGTATTGCCCGTAGCCTAAGACTAGATTTACATGGCGTATGTGTATTGCCCGTAGCCTAAGACTAGATTTACATGGCGTATGCGCATTGCCCGAAGCCTAAGACTAGATTTACATAGCGTATGTCCAGGGCCCGTAGCCTAAGACTAGATTTACATAGCGTATGTGCAGGGCCTGTAGCCTAAGACTAGATTTACATGGCGTATGTGCATTGCCCGTAGCCTAAGACTAGATTTACATGGCGTATGCGCATTGCCCGTAGCCTAAGACTAGATTTACATGGCGTATGTGCATGGCCCGTTGCCTGAGTTTAGATTTACATGGCGTATGTGCATGGCCCGTTGCCTGAGTTTAGATTTATATGGCGTATGTGCATGGCCCGTTGCCTGAGTTTAGATTTACATGGCGTATGTGCATGGCCCGTTGCCTGAGTTTAGATTTACATGGCGTATGTGCATGGCCCGTTGCCTGTGTTTAGATTTACATGGCGTATGTGCATGGCCCGTTGCCTGAGTTTAGATTTACATGGCGTATGTGCATGGCCCGTTGCCTGAGTTTAGATTTACATGGCGTATGTGCATGGCCCGTTGCCTGAGTTTAGATTTACATGGCGTATGTGCACGGCCTGAAGTCTGGCGTTAGATATACTCGGCGTAAGTGTTTGCAGTCCCTCGGCCAACTGGGGCTAAACTTCTGTGACACACACGACCGTTGTTTAAGCGATATGATGCTGTGATTCAGCGAGAAATAGCTTAACAGGAAGTGGTGAAACCAGAAACAACGTGACGGTTAAAAGTTTAACCGACAACAACATCACACTCGACTGCTAATTATTTTGTGACATTCTAATCCGGTATCGATAACATTATAAATAATTCAAGTCACGCTACTCTCACTAACTTTTAAATAATTGTCCAATATATTGACCCTTGTTATTGTCCTCATCGGTTACGATACTGATTCTGTCCTTCCCAGTTGACAATTTCAACTTAAGCGTGTGACGGACACTGAAATACAATAGGAAAACAAACCAAGAAACGTAATGCCTTTCATTAATTGCTGTGTACTCTAAGGGCGGTCACCCACGTACTCTCATTGATTGAAGGATCTTGAAGCGATGGGAAAATCCATTGACTTATTTTTACATTTCTTTATAGAAATTTACTTGTTGTAAGTAGATTAACTGATAAAAAAATGTTTGTTCAAATTAATATTTCATAAACAATTTACTCACTTTGTGGTAACGTTGCAGAAAGTTGAACCTAAATTTTAAAAAATTAATTGAATGAACATTACTCAGAATTAATAAAGCCTAGGGTTAAAACTAAGTGGGGGAGGAAACACATTTTAAAAAAAGAAAAATTCAACAATTTCTTATAATTTAAGATAATCAGGGGGCAAATGTTACAGTTACACTATTAAAACATTAACGTTGTGCATTTAAGCTGGTTTCCTTTTGATATTGAAAATTTTTTTGATGTCTTGATCTACTTCTTGGTTTAATGTCTTGGTCTACTTCTTGGTTTGATGTCTTGATCTACTTCTTGGTTTGATGTCTTGGTCTACTTCTTGGTTTAATGTCTTGGTCTACTTCTTGGTTTGATGTCTTGGTCTACTTCTTGGTTTGATGTCTTGGTCTACTTCTTGGTTTGATGTCTTGGTCTACTTCTTGGTTTTGATGTCTTGGTCTACTTCTTGGTTTGATGTCTTGGTCTACTTCTTGGTGTAATGTCTTGGTCTACTTATTGGTTTGATGTCTTGGTCTACTTCTTGGTTTGATGTCTTGGTCTACTTCTTGGTTTGATGTCTTGGTCCATTTCTTGGTTTGATGTATTGAAACACCTCTTAACAGCATTATTAGTTTTCTTTTATTTGCATGTTTGTGTGTGTCATTGTTTGTGTAAATGCTTGTATATAAGTTTTATGCATGTGTGTGACTATGTGTTTCTATGTGTTTCCATGTATGTATGTAGGTATGTGTCTATGCGTTTATATTTCTTTGTTTTAATGTCTAAGTTTGTATGTCTGTGCCTTTGTTTGTATTTGGTGTTTGTATATTATTGTTTTTTGTGTTTGTCTATGTCTGTGTTTGCATATATGTGCCTGAGTGTGTATATCTGTGTCTGTGTTTGTGTGTGTGTAAACCAGTTCTCCCTCATGCCTACAACACCACAATTACTGTTCCACTACTATATTCAAACCAACACTATCCAATCCACCATCCATGTCTAATATTGCAAACTGTCTTTAACAAACCTTTAAACAACTTCATCTAAGATGTCTTCTGGAATCGTGTTCACCCACTTTACTCCCACCCGTAAATAGAAATGACAACAGTTTCATTTCGTGGCTTTACTTTTTAAATCCTTCATATTATTATAATATTAACTAGTGGTGTCTGAGCCCTTGCTTGCTTGATTTCCGAAAACATTTGGATCGATTTTTGCCAAATTCCTCGCAAGCTAGCGAGCTGAAATTTTGCAGCCAGACTCGTGCCGAAGATAAAAATGATGTATCAAAGTTTCAGATAGAATCGAATGGACAATAATTGAATAATCGAATTTTGAAATTATTTTATTTATCTCTATGCATCATGTTAATTTTTTTAGATAAATGGTCGTTGTGCGTATTATATTCAACAACCTTTCCTATCACCCAATAATGTGCGCATTATATTACAACGAGCAATATACCCGTGCTATGCTACGGGGTGGGCAGCATAAAAATAAATAATAACTATGTTTCGTTTTTGAGTCTCAAATTCCAATACAAATTTAGTGATGAGTTTAATAGCATCACGAAATTTGTATAGCGATACATTAAAACCAATTCTCCATAATAATCACTTTATTTGTATTAGAGACAGTAGAAAGTATGATGAATTTGAAAATTACCCACCCATTTTTGTATTTTTGCTTTAATAACGCATACTTTTCTCTGTATACACTACCAGAATAACGAATGTCTTTAACAGTTTTAAAACTCTAATGGGCAAGGCTTAATTTATTTTCAAATGAATCATAAAATGAAAGCAATGTCTTTCCATATGATTCCTTTGGTTTTAGGGAAAAGCTCTCTAAAGACACATCTTCCTTTTCATAGTCTAAGCATGAAATTAGTTCAAGACAGATAGTATATTTTTAGCCAGTTAATATTTGTGAATATTAAGGCTTTGAAAGCGTGGAAAATATGTTTTATTTGTTTAAAAGACACATTTTCTTTTCACATGAATAATAATAATAAAAAAACAATGTTGCTTTTAAAAAAATGACATAGAGATTGGTATTCTAATATTTATTTTATCATTCATAATGGCTTCCCGATCTTTTTTTTTATAATAGTAACAATTCACTAAATTGGCGGATACTTGTACCTCTAAGAGAATCTTTGTAAATTTGTCTTTGTATTTACATATAAGCTTTTTTGTTATTATTATGATTATTGCGGAGTTTTTTAGCTTGTAAAATGACTTATTTTTATTGTCTTTATATAAAACAATTTACTATGTAGGGATTTTAAAACAGAATGGTGTTAACTAAACAACTTTTTAAAAAGTAAGGTTATAGTATAGAGTTTAAAAGAAAAGTGCCATTTAGTAAACCGCATGATACGTCCTTGACATAAAAAATCATTCTTTATACCAATTTGTATTGCTGATGTATAATATTAATCTAATAAAATCTAAACAGTTTGTCGCAAAATGAGTTGTTTATATTGAGCTTTTTTGACCGAACACCCACGTTCTGATGCAAGTTCCTATATATAAGTCGTAATACCCGTGATATTTCTTTACACTGGATATATTTACATTTTAAAGAACAGTAGCCTACAGTTTTTACACGAAGCGTTTGCGATGCAACCGCATTGTGCTAGAAATTTACCCAAGTTTTTTAATAGATGTTTCTTCATTCGTTACCTGCATAAATACTGTTCTTAGGATTGCATATTTTATGGGAAAAGCTGTTCAAAAAACATTCGTTCTATTTCCAGACTAAGCATGATCTTAGTCAAATGAATAGACATTTATATTTTTTATATTAATTATGTGAATATAAAATGCCGAAAATAGGTAAATATTGGGTTTATTTGTCTTAAAGAAACACTTTGAATCGTAAGGTTTGTGCTTAAAATTTATCCTGCGAGTTTAGTTTAAGTTATTCAAAGAGTATATAACGGTTACTATGCTAAAGTTTTTATGCAATTCAGGATATTATTGACTCACCCCGACAGCACTAAAAAGTGTTTTTTAAAAAGGTAACAAATTTACAACTATATATAAAGATAACCGTTTTATATGTTTGCCACATGCAATTCAATACATTTAATTCTTTTTCTTCTCTAATAGTACCGAACTTTTTATTATCCATATATTCCTTTGGAGCAGTTTATGTAGCAATCTTTCCAGAAAAAAATCATGTTAACTATTTAAGCAACTGGTTAAATAAATATTCAACCTCACAAACATTTTTATTGTTACATTCACTAATCCCTTGTTTCATGCATCAAAAACTGTTCTGTGTGCATTTTCCATTTATAAATTTAATTCTAGGGATTTAATGTTTTTATTCGCTTACATAAATTTGACTGATTTATCAACAACAAAAAATATACCAGCTTGCAATGTAATGTTTTCTGATGCCAACAATTTATTATATCATACAATAAAGAAAACCCATTCAAGACGTAAATTCAAACACAAATGAATTGTTTTGGAAGATAAATACTGGTAGTCTTGATAGAGGCTCAACATCAGAAGACATAGAAATAACCAAAACACTTATACTCACCCATATACCCTCCCAACACACACACACACTTGCACCAATAGACAACTCTACAGTTATTAACCGAAGCAGGTACCATGCCATCAGATTATTCTAGAAATATTCCACATATGTTGTTTTTTTTTTATTATAATTATTTTTTAAAGAGAAGCTTTATTGTTTGTCTACCCGTTAATCCACAACATCCACTCCTTTACTGTTTATAAATTACCTTTATTCAGGAAAATGTGTGTAAATTTTTTTTTGAGCTACAAAATACGTAAGTGAAAATAGATGCCTTGGGTAGAGGGGATTTGGTATATTCTATTTTTTTTAAGACGGACGTTAAATCGCAAGGTTTTGGCTTAAATTTACCCTGCTTGTTTAAATTAAGCTTTGTAAAAAGAATTTATCAGTGGCTAAGTAATATTGTTGTTGCCACCCAGGGTTCGGCAATATTATTAACTCATGCCCCTACAAATGAATAGCACCTTTCAAATATTTCACAAAGGTGCCCCCATTAATAGAAATAACTATTCCAATTATTAGCCTCACTCTACAACCAGTGTATTTAACACCTATACATATTCCATTTTCTTATTTAAATCCCTGACCGATTACTTCCAATGCAATTTTTCTTGATGTCAGTTCATAGAGAAATCGATTCAAAACACTCATTTGTATTAGGTAAACACGTAAGGTAAAAAATCTGACACCTAAAAATTATTTGCAATTGTTTTTATGACAAATCACTTATTAAATACTTCAAGTGCTGTTCCGTGTGTATTTTTCTATTTAGATATTTAATTTTATGTAACGTTGATGTTTTTATAAGCCCGTACAAAATTTGTCTCCATCCGATTGTATACGTAGATGTATAAAAACTTAAATTAACATGTAAGTTTGATAATTATGTCATTCATAATGGCTTCTTTTTTT
>MUZC01004624.1:57231-69915 GCA_002072015.1 Radix auricularia | reverse complement strand
CCCCCCCCCCCCAAAGTACGTCAAACTTTCGTACAAAAATATATATTTTATTAACAAAATAATTAAAATTTAACATAAAACACTGTTACGTCACACATGGCCGGACATCCCCTCCCCCTGTCACAAATTGTCACACTTTCTTACACCCCCTCATCCCCTCTGGGTAGTGACGTTCTTTATAAACGGCCCCTGTAGGGATTTGATTTTTAAAAAGTAAGTTTATAGACTTTAAAAGAAAACTGACATTTATTTAAGCGCTTAATACGAAGCACGCATTGGCGGAATGTTGTGTTCATAAAATTAACGGAATATTTAGTCGTCCAGTGCACAATTTTAACTATACATAAACCATTTTCTTCTTAGACAGTCCTGGTAAGTTCTTTTCAATCTGTGATGTCATTTTTAGCAGTCTATAAAATCAATCGTTAGTTCACAACTAATACAAACACACACTCACACGCACACACAGACGTAGGCCTACACACAGACCCACACACACACATGAACACACTCGCGCACATTAAAAATTGTTCCCTTTTCCCAATTTAATATAATAAAAGATCCATGACGTCACATTATACATTAATTTACGGCGCGCTACACCACACGCTCTGTTAATCTCAAAACCAAAATCATTATCATTTTATGTCTATATTTTCAAAGAAAAAAAAATCTAGAGTTGCGGGGCATAAGGACTTCACACTGACGGACGCGCTAAGGCGCATTATATAATAGATACTTTTAAAAAATATATTTACGATCGGTGCGCATTATATCAAACAATTTTTACGAGACATAAGACGAATTTTGTATTTTCGGATTGTTTTGCCCTGCGCACTATAATGAACATCCTCACAGTTATGTCGCGTATATAAAGAATTTATAGTCAAAAATTGTTGTTTTTTTAACGGGTTTTTAAAAATTAAATCCTTTATATTAACTTGCGGCGTCTGGTTGCTTGATGGCTTGCTTGCCAAAAAAAAAATTGGATCGATTTTTAACCCACTTCCTCGTACGCTAGCGAGCTGAAATTTTGCAGGCAGTCTCGTGCCAATGATATAAAGGACATATCATAATTTCAAGATTGCTTGAATGTACTGTAACTAAAGCAATTAATGTTTAGGTTGCCTCTATTTATTTCTTTGTAGCATGCAGCGTGTATATTGACGATAGTTTTGTAAAATATATTCCCGATCTGTAAATGTAAATACTGATAACTTCTAATCTGTGATAAAATCAAGCTGAAATTTAGCAGGCAGACTAAAGAAGTGCCTTTTACTATAAATTCTTTAAATATTTGAGACTTGACTAAAAAATAAAATTAATTGGCGTGCGATGCGTATTATTATAATGAACATTCTTTTAGTTATGTCTCGTTTATACAGGATTTATAGTCAAAACTAGTTTTTTTTACGGGGTTTTTATTTGAGATTCTGTTAAAACCTCTAGAATTTTTTTATTAAATCTCTTCTGCAATGACAGAACTCCTTAGCCCAATGTGTTCAGAGACAGAGCCAATTTGGCTCACTGTGTTTAGATTCAGAGCTAATTTGCCCACTGTGTTCAGAGACAGAGAACATTTCTCCCCCTCTGTGTTCATCGACAGGGCCCATTTAGCTCAATGTGTTCAGAGACAGAGCCCATTTGACCCACTGTGTTCAGAGACAGAGCCCATTTAACCCACTGTGTTCAGAGACAGAGCCCATTTAACCCACTGTGTTCATAGACAGAGCCCATTTGGCCCACTTACCACAAAGCCAGCAGGAAACACATCCGACTATTTCTTTACGATCCCAATGCTCACACACCCATCCCATACCCTCCCCACACATAACTCCCCAGACAACAGAACCGTTCAATCCCATCGCCCAACCTCCTCTTTTTCAATCTCATTTTTCGTGTGTCCCAGGTCTCAGTATTCCAGGCTGGCCACTAGCCCGTTTCTGGCCACATGCCCGTTCCTGGCCACTTGCCCGTCTCTGGCCACTTGCCCGTTCCTGGCCTCTTGCCCGTTCCTGGCCACTTGCCCGTTTCTGGCCACTTGCCCGTTCCTGGCCACTTGCCCGTTCCTGGCCACTTGCCCGTTCCTGGCCACTGACACGTTCCTGGCCACTGGCCCATCCTGGCCACTTGCCCGTTCCTGGCCACTGGCCCGTTCCTGGCAACTGGCCCGCTCCTGTCGAATAGCCCATCGCTGGCAACTTGCACGTTCCTGGTCACTGGCCCGTTCCTGGCCACTTCCCCTTCCTGTCCACATGAATGTTCCTGGCCACTATTGTAGTGTTGATCAAATAAGAGTGGAATAACTGAGGCTGCAGGATTTTAAAGAAGTATTTTTTCAACTAGTCTATCTGAACATCAATTTGTCTAACACAAGGGTAACAACTCTACTGTATGCATCCATTTATTTAACAAAAGGACCACAACTCATCGGTATACATCCTATTTATCTCACACAAGGGCCACAACTCAAGGGTGATCATCCCATTTACCTCAGAAAAAGGTCATAACTTATCTGCAAACAACAATTTTATGTCACACATGAGCAACACGTAAACTGAATATTTATGTCAAACAAGGACAACAATTCTACTGTATATATTATTTATGTCACACAAGAGCCACAATTCTACTGTACACATCCTGTTTATTTCACACAAGGGCCACAATTCTACTGTACATATCCTATTTATCTCACACAAGGAACAGAACTCGACTTTCTACATCCTATTAATCTCACACAAGGCCCACAATCCTACTGCATATATTAATTTATGTCATACAAGGGCCACAATTCTACTGTATACATCCTGTTTATTTCACACAAGGGCCACAATTCTACTGTATACATCCTGGTTATTTCACACAAGGCTAACAACTCTACTGAATACATCCTGTTTATTTCACACACGGGCCACAACTCTACTGTATACAGTATACATCCTATTTATCTCACACAAGGGCCACAATCCTACTGACCACAGCGCCCATGACAGAATTAAGGCACCACCCCCGTCCACGCCAGCTGACTGATGAGATTTAGGGCCCGCTGATTGCTCAATTCTCCCAGTATTCAACGTGACCAGTGGTCACCTCCCTAAGACGGCCACGTTAAGACGCTGCGTTTCCTGACATCTGTGGGGTAAGGTAGAGTTAGGTCGGAGGTGTGGGGCGTGGGGGCTGGAAATGATGGCAGAAAGATGGCGGTTCACTTCAATCTCTTATCTCTTGTGTCTAGTAAGAAATAAATAAATACATTTTTTTTTGCACAGGTTCACGTATACACTTGTTACACTTGTATTAAACTTGTTAACTTTTGCTTCTGGAAATTTCGAACCTGATTCAAATGAACGCGGGTTGATTTAGTCTACTTACAATTTTTGTAATTCAATCGCCCCACCCCACCCCCCGCCACAGCTTTTAAGCCACTATTTCCTGCTAAATTCACTGTTGTGGTCTTACGTTCATATTTCATAAATGGTTTTTATTTAAAGGGGGGGGGGTCAAAGGGTGTATCCCTTGTGTATTCCTAAAGGTTTTTCCCTAGTTGTGTATCCCTAGTTGTGTATCCCTAGTTGTGTATCCCTAGTGGTGTATCCCTAGTGGTGTATCCCTAGTTGTGTATCCTTAAAGATGTATCCCTTATAGTTGTGTATCCCTAGATGTTTGCGTATCACAAGTGGTCTATCCCAAGTAGTGTATCCCTAGGTGTGTATCCCTAATCCCTATTTGTATATCCCTAATCCCTATATGTGTATCCCTAGTTGTGTATCCCTAATCCCTATATGTGTATCCCTAGTTGTGTATCCCTAATCCCTATATGTGTATCCCTATTTCTGTATCTTTAGTGGTGTATCCCTAGTTGTGTATCCCTAGTTGTGTATTTCTATTAATGTATCCCTAGTGATGCATCCCTAGTTGTGTATCCCAAGTGATGTATCCCTACTTGTGTATCCCTAGTGATTATTCCCAATAATGTATCCCTAGTTGCGTATCCCTAGTGATGTATCCCTAGTGATGTATCCCTAGTTGTGTATCCCTAGTGGTGTATCTCTAGTGCTGTATTCCTATTTGCGTATCCCTAGTTGTGTATCCCTAGTGATGTATCCCTAGTGATGTATCCTTAGTTGTGTATCCCTAGTTGTGTATCCTAGTTGTGTATACCTAGTTGTGTATACCTAGTTGTGTATACCTAGTTGTGTATACCTAGTTGTGTATCCCTAGTTGTGTATCCCTAGTTGTGTATCTCTAGTTGTGTATCCCTAGTGATGTATCCCTAGTTGTGTATCCTAGTTGTGTATCCCTAGTGGCGTATGATGTTACCATGTAATGATATTCCTGATGGTAAATGTCTGTGTTTCTATTCCCTGGTGGTAATCTCCGCTAATAATACACACACAAGCGAATAAATAAATAAATAATAAACAAACATTATGCATACAATACAAAATATTGACATCATCGTTAAGAAAAACATATAACGAAATGAATGGGGCACATAAGTTATTTCATCAGCCAAAGAAATGTCAATTTGTCCATCCCAAAATTAAAGTTTGTTAAATTTAAGAAAAAATTAAGAGCCTTTGAAAAGCAGCAACTTTGTGAATGTTCAATGGAAGAGAATTTCATTATTGGTATGGGGAACAAATAGAGAAAGGATATATGTGCCAGCACAGGAGCATGATTGGCGGTAGGGTGAGTAGACAGAGAGAAGTTCAGCAGGATGAGAAGTACATGAGTCTAAAAAATTAGTTGTTTCAGAGAGGGGACAGTTAGTTAACAATGCATGTTAAAGCACAGGTGGCGCTTTTTTTTTTAATCCCTTATATTAATTTCACCATGGTCTCCTCGTCCGTACGGCGGAAAGACAAAAGTAAAAAATGACCCATTTCCCGAAATGCTATCGAGCTGAAATTTTCCTCATAGATTTGTGTTACCTAACAATGCATTGTATCAAAATTTCTGGACGAGCGAATGTAGCGTAATTAAATAAATGCACTTTTAGTTTATCTCTATTTAAATGTATGGTAGCCGTCTGGTGTTGACATCCACGTGTTTGCTGGAGTTCTGTTTAACCATCGGTGACCACACCCCTACTCCCACCCAGGGGCGGATTAAGACTGCACGGGGCCCCGGGCTGCAATCAAACGGGGGCCCTATCCAGCCAGCGTCCCTTTAAATAAAATTATTGTTACCAGCTAATATAAGACTGTAACTATATATTAATAATGGGGAAAAAAACGAACACGAAGAAATAACTATTTGAAGTGTTTGCCGGTATGTTACAATTGAGTGTGAAAACAAAAACATTAGTTTCCACTGCTGGGAGTCGAACCCGGCACCGCTTGCATCATAAGCCATAACTCTCTCCACACGGCCAGCGGAGCTTGTTTAAAACGAGAAATTTTAAAAATATAACGAATAATTTAAACTATGTTCTCTCAGGGAGGCAATTAAATCCAGTTGCAGAGATAATAATTATTAATTTATTTTATTTATTATATTTCCAAGGGTTCGTGCAAACATTTTTACACTTTTATTATAAAATATAAAAAGTTTGGGGGCCCCCAAACCGTCGGGGGCCCGTGGCTTTAGCCCGTTCAGCCCCCCCCCCCCTTAATCCGCCATAGCTCCCACCCGTCCCCTTTTTACACCAAGAGAGTTTAGTTACGTTCAGTCTGTAAACGTTTGTTTGTCGCGTGGTAATATTATTTTAAATATTATCAATACTTTTAGTTCTGTCTCATATATAAGGGATTTATATTAAAAATCGTTGTTTCTACGTGTTGTTTTTTCTTGTTGTGTTTTTTTCCCATTAGATTAGAAGGAACCTGTCTGTTGAATTTTGAGGTTTTGACGTTTTCGGATGTATTCTTTTAGTGAATTTGAAAGCAGAGAATTACAATAATAAAGACGAGAGAAAAAGAAGAACAAAGATTATAGTTTTTGTAGCACTAACTGTGGGGGGGGGGTAGAGACGGATTTAGCTGATATAACGGATGGTGGTGTGACACACGAGAGATAAAATTATATTGTAGACATGTTTGTTCAAAAAAAATGTAGCCAGGATTCTTTTAGTACAATGGTAACTGCATATCGGAGCTATACGCCTGAAGAGAATCGTGAAAAGACCAAAGTAGTGAATGATTTATGATTGAGAAAGACGAGTGCTTCGGTCTTGTCATAATTCAGCCTCTATTAGCTGGGAAGAGCCATCCAAGAGTTGACCTCACCATGGCCTGACCTCAAGAATGCCCTGACCTCAACATGCCCTGACCTAACCAATGCCCTGACCTTACACATGTCCTGACTTCACCAATGCCCTGACCTCACCAATGCCCTTGTTACGGTCGGATGTTATAGTGTGATAATGACTTAAATGTGGTACATAAGTGTGGCGTGCGCACCAGGCTATTGTGCGTCTTACAAACAAAGACGCACAAGGAGTGAAAGGATATGGGGAGAGAATGGCGAGAATGGCGGTTTGAGATGTTATCAACATGAAGAGTAGTATCTTTTGGGGGGTTTGTTAATGATAGTAAAGGAGTATTGATATTGTGGTAGATAGAAACAGAAGGACTTATTTATTATACATATTAAACTTACAGATTTATTTCGATAGAAGAGGACTGTGGTCTCATTTTTGTCTTATAACCGTATGAACTTAATCACTGATATCTGTGGCTAAGGGCGGACCTCGATCCCCCTAGACAACGAATTCGCCACAGCCCTGACCTCACCAATACCCAGACCTCACCAATGCCCTGACCTCACCAATACCCAGACCTCACCTATGCCCTGACCTCACCAATGCCCTGACCTCACCAATGCCCTGATCTTACACATGTCCTGACTTCACCAATGCCCTGACCTCACCAATGCCCTGAACTCACCAATTCCTGACCTCACCAATTTCCTGACCTCACCAATGCCCTGACGGCGTATCACTTTTAAAGGTTCATGGTTTATCAAGGGGTTAACTTCGTTTTAAAACGTGGCATCTGAATGGCCATGACCTCTGCCAGACAACTGTCACGTCACACATGTTTTCCTTTTTAATTTACATCCAAACCTTTTCAAAGTAAGGTTACGCTTTACTAATGGCATGACATGGCCTTGAGGCATTGACCTTTATTATAAAGTATGACATTATTCCACTTTTTTTGTGTGGCACAAAGCTGTAAAATATTCCTTTATACGCATTTGGGCGCTGGACATGCGGCATGGATGTGAAGTTAATCCTCTGGACATTCGGCATGGATGTGAAGTTAATCCTCTGGACATTCGGCATGGATGTGAAGTTAATCCTCTGTACATTCGGCATGGATGTGAAGTTAATCCTCTGGACACTCGGCATGGATGTGAAGTAAACCCTCTGGACATTCGGCATGGATGTGAAGTAAACCCTCTGGACATTCAGCATGGATGTGAAGTAAACCCTCTGGACATTCGGTATGGATGTGAAGTAAACCCTCTGGACATTCGGTATGGATGTGAAGTTAATCCTCTGGACATTCGGCATGGATGTGAAGTTAATCCTCTGGACATTCGGCATGGATGTGAAGTAAGCCCTCTATTGGAAAGAATAAGTAGCCAACATTTTAATAGCCTGAGCTAATCCGTATGCCGTAACGTATTCTTTAACTAAATGTATTACTATATTATTCTCTTCTCTTCTTAACTTACAGATTTCATTCTAAAAATTACAGTATTTTGTTGTTGTTTTTTTTTTACTTTCTCGGAAAAAACTATACCCATAGATAGGCTGCAAAGTAAAAGTAGTGTAACTGAAAAGATTCTATTTTAATTTGGAAGAAATTTACGTACTTTTGTTTCAACTGTTACTATTAGAAACTTTTTTTGGTATTTTAGACCATGTGCTTTGTGTGTTTGTCTCAATGTACCGCATCAAATCGTTGTAGAAACCAACAGAGTCGTGACTCAGAAGATTCAGTTTTCAAATTGTTGTTAAGTTCACGATTGAGTTACTTCTCATTAAAACATGATCAAGTCGGAAAATTGTTTAAGTGTTGGGCTGTCAGGGGTGGGAGTATGTGACATTCAGACATGATTAATGTAATTTAGAAATTACACATATTTTTATAGTTTATATTCACACAAATATTTTAAATCAGAGACGATGAAAAGTCATTATCACAAAATAAAAATAACAAATTTCTTAAACTGGTTAATTCAGGTGTGTGAGATATGTAAGTCATGTTGTACCTGCGGACATGTGTGAGATTTAAGTGATGTTGTAGCTGGGGACGTGTGAGGGATGTAGGTGATGCTGTAGCTGGGGACGTGTGTGAGATGTAAGTGATGTTGTAACTGGGGACGTGTGTGAAATGTATGTGATGTTGTAGCTGGGGACTGGATACGTGTATGAGATGTTAGTGATGTTGTAGCTGGGGACGTGTGTGAGATGTATGTGATGTTGTAGCTGGGGACGTATGTGAGATGTTAGTGATGTTGTAGCTGGGGATGTGTGTGAGTTGTAAGTGATGTTGTAACAGGGGACGTGTGTGAGATGTAGGTGATGTTGTAGCTGGGGACCTGTGTGAGATGTTAGTGATGTTGTAGCTGGGGACGTGTGGAAACAGGAAATTACCTAATCGATTACCGGCATGGATCTTTCTCGATGACTTCCACCCCTTCCCTTATTTTCCAAACCTCCACTTTACTCGCGCTGGATGCTGGTTCTCAAACGACAGATTAAACCTGAAAAACACGTGAATCATTAAGAACCTCGAAGAACTTCTATGGGCTGAGGGGCAGGGGTGGTACTTAAAGCGAACATTATAGGCAAAGCTTTTTTTTTCTTTAATTCTAATTCAGTACAGAGAAATGGCGGTTGTTTTTAATGATTGTACCGGTGAAACTCTCGACCGTCTTCAATGAGCTTTTATTATAAATAGTTTGATCATATATTTTGCAGGTACAAAAATAATGTTTAAAAGCTATCAACAAACACAAACAACTTTCACTAAGTTATTCTGACAATATTAAACGATAAATCTTATCATAATTAAAGTGACATCGTCTTCATTTAAATTGGTGCCATCATTTATTTGGCTCCAACAATTAGTAGACCCTTTCACTTTCGATGGCTCCGTTTCTAAGTTGACTACTTCACTTAACGCTACTCTGGCACCAACTTTCAGTTGGATACGTCATCTACTTGGCTCTGTCATTTATTTGGCTCTGTCATCTATTTGGCTCTGTCATCTACTTGGCTCTGTCATTTATTTGGCTCAGTCATTTTTTAAGCACCGTCATCTACTTGGCTCTATCATTTATTTGGCTCTGTCATCTATTTAGCTCTGTCATCTATTTGGCTCTGTCATCTACTTGGCTCTGTCATTTATTTGGCTCAGTCATTTATTAGGCACCGTCATCTACTTGGCTCTGTCATCTACTTGGCTCTATCATTTATTTGGCTCTGTCATTTATTTGGCTCTGTCATTTATTTGACTCTGTCATTTATTTGGCTCTGTCATTTATTTGACTGTGTCACTTGTCTGGCTCCGAAAGTAACTTGTCTTTGTCAAGAATAAGGTAGGGGCCGATCTTGTATTTATAATTCATCTTTATGGCCATGATGCAGTCTGTGTTTTAGAGACCCATCCTCATTATTTTAACAATGAGGGCTCATTAAAGTAAGAATTTTTTCTTAACTTCTTATTGTTTCAAAGATTGCTCCAATACATTTAGAAATTATTTTAATAGATAATAAACGACGCAGTTTCACTCTCTATCGGTCATTATGAGAACAAAGAAGTCCAACAACAACAACAAAACCAAACCCCCCCCCCCACTTATAAATGATAAAACTTGTATTCTCGCCAATGCGTAGCGCGATATCCCGGTCAACGGTTCCTTGAGTGTTACCAACACGTAGTAGGCCAGGGTAAATAGCAGAGATTTGCTTTGGTAACACCTGACTAATGATGTGTCGGGGCTGGCGTAGGATCATTGCAGCAGTGAGGTCATCCAGGGTTAAATTACTGTTGGCAGGGTCTCGTTATTGACCAGACAGATAGAGTGGCCGTCTGTACCGTGGCCACACCACTGACCCAGCCACTAACAGGTAAACAACACATCCACCATCACGTCAAAGACTTTCGCTGGCGGTGGCAGGGAGTTGTGAAACGTCTCATTAAACGACGTCACTGGTGGTCTTGGTAACACTTTGGAGACGGGGGAGGGGTAATTGGTCATCTCATCAACATAAGTCTAGTAAACATGGTATTATATCGGGCACGGCAGGGTCTGGATGTCATTTCTGAGTCTGGATGTCATTGCTGAGTCTGGCTGTCATTTCTGAGTCTGGCTGTCATTTCTGAGTCGGACTGTCATCTCTGCAGAGTCAGGCTGTCATTTCTGAGTCTGATTGTCACTTCTGAATCTGACTGCCATTTCTGAGTCTGACTGTCATTTCTGGCTGTCATTTCATGTTCCAAGGTTGGTACATTTTCAGTGGCGCACATCTAACGCTAAATTTCAATCCAAATATCAACCGTTCATTCAGGCACTACACCGACAATATCTTTCTCTCTTCTGATTTATCAATGTAAGTCCGGTAACTTATAAATATAATCTTCTATAAATAGACGTGTTGAGTGGGGAAATCCTTGCAGCCATACATACACTAGCCACTTGATGTACCCATTCAATATGCCCCCTTGACATAATGCTTCTAGTCTCTGCAGCATTATGGCTAACTCCGGGGCAGTGAGGGATTTGGGGGGGGGGGGACATCGTCCTTAAATGTGTAGCGTGAAAAACTAAACTAAAAAAAAGGGCAATCCATAAATGTATCAGGATGAGAAGTTCCAGCAAGAATCGATTCTTGGAATTAGTGAGCAATTTACAGTTATAAAGAGTCAACGACGCCTGAAGGAGACCTAATCGATTATTTATGGAGCGCTTGATTGAATGTTAAGGCTGTGAGAGACTCATTGTGTGGTGATGTTTGTGCTCAGACCAAGTCGTGGGCTTGTCAGAGGCCTGGTGTGTGGTGGGCGTGCAGGCATGCGTGGCGGGGCGCTCAGCTACAGTTTCTGTACTTAAAGTATTAGAGGAGCTGCCTCCCGCCTCCCTGCTCCCACCGCTACCGTCATGTACACATACAACAATACATACACTGACTAAGTAGCAGGGCACATACAACAATACATACACTCTATAGGAACCTTAGCACATACTAGAACATAGCATACTCTCACTAGGCAGAAGGGCACATACAGCAACACATACACTGACTAAGTAGCAGGGCACATACCAAAATACATACATTTAATTGGTAGTGGAGCACATACAACAGTACATTCACTCACTAGTAGTAGAGCACATACAACAAAACATGCACTCACTAGGTAGTAGAGCACGTACCCCATCACATACACCGACTAGCAAGTAAGGCACATACACAAACATCCATTCACTCTTGAAGTTCCATTCAGATATCGACCTCCGTGCTAATTTAAGCATCTGAAAACAATGGCCCAACACATCGTAAAGTTCAAAGGAAAAATGTTCCGCTACGCTTCAATAACCTGAAGCTGCAGGTGAGCTAAGGATTTTTTTTTACCTGTCTGACTAGCAGCGATTGATGGCCGAACGGATTTATAATAACGGGGAATCTCAAACTAATGTGTGATTTATTATCAACTAGATGCAGCCCGCGGCGTAGCATTCGACACAGACTTGCTCATAAATAGTGCAAAGAAATAAGGGGGGGGGGGGAGAATGGACAAAGACTACATCACGAAGAAATCAGAAAAACGCAAATGAACAACCGTTTTGCGAAGTCATGGTCGAAAAGAAAGTGGGCAATGAACGGGCACGAACACAAATATTTTTAAAAATTAAAAAAGTAATGTCTCAGTTGGGGCTTGAACTCCCGAGCTTCCGCGTGTTTGGCGAATGTGATAACCATTACACTACGAAATACAAGCTATTATGTTGTTCTGAAAGAGAAAAATAATTGACCTCAATTAAACACATCGTTGGTCTCGATGACCCCCCACCTGTGCACTACATTTTCTTAACAGCAGATTGGTCAGTGGGGTTAGTTAATGCAGGAACACCAGGGAACTGATGAATAAAGCAGCAGCCAGTATTCAATCCTCTTTTCATTGGAAAAAAAGATTATAACAAATGCTCCTACAGCCATGAACTATTATCACAAGACAACTATGTCTTCGTGGATTCGTTGAATGACGATCTTACTTCATGTTCATTCACATCAAGGCTCCACAATATACCCGTCCATCAACTTCTTTCCTCTCATCAACTTCTCTCCTCTCATCAACTTCACTCATCTCATCAACTTCTTTCCTCTCATCAACTTCTCTCCTCTCATCAACTTCTTTCCTCTCATCAACTTCTTTCCTCTCATCAACTTCTTTCCTCTCATCATCTTCTTTACTCTCATCAACTTCTTTCCTCTCATCAACTTCTCTCCTCTCATCAACTTCTTTCCTCTCATCAACTTCTCTCAACTCATCAACTTCCCTCCTCTCATCAACTTCTCTCATCTCATCAACTTCACTCATCTCATCAATTTCACTCGTCTCATCAACTTCTCTCCTCTCATCAACTTCACTCCCCTCATCAACTTCTCTCCTCTCATCAACGACACTCATCTCATCAACTTCTCTCCTCTCATCAACTTCACTC
>MUZC01004624.1:16998-49471 GCA_002072015.1 Radix auricularia | reverse complement strand
GTGTAAGAAAGTGTGACAGTTTGTGACAGGGGGAAGGGGGTTCAGGCCAAGTGTGACGTCACACTTTTATATATTTTTAATTTTATTCCTAATTTTATTTTTTAATTTTTTAGTGAAATTTAATCGCTTTAAAAATAATTTTCAAAAATTTTGTGAAACTCTTGAACTAGTTTTATATCATAATAGCATGAAATGCGTATCTTTTCAATGTGTTGTTCACAATTCCTCATGCTAGTTAGGAGCGCCAGTATCTTTACTGTTGCAAAGCCTTGTTTTATGCGTAGCCTTACCGAAAGTGTTATTATTTCTTTGTTGTCTGCATAATTGTATCACTGATCCAGAAATTTGGAATTTGTATTATAATAAAAAAATATTTAGGATTCAGGGGTAATATTTGTATAATATAATCATTATTATCATAAACTTAAAAATGATTATATTAAGTTTCTTTCAAATATATAATAAATACCAGTTAATGATGTGTTCTGTTACTTGATTGTTCCACTGGTTGAGGTCAAGTTTCGCTAATCTACTTCTTATCCTGTGTCAATAGAATGCATAATCAGAAGATTATCTAAAAGTTGACCTCACCCATTGTAAATCAAAAGGTAGTAGATACATGATGTTTATTATATAATTGTCAAGTCTAATTTTTGCATTTTTTTTCCAATTCAATTGATTCAGTTACTGTTTCAAAGAATAACTGTGACAACTGTTGACAACTAGTTATTCTACTATTAAAGTCATTTAATAATTTGATTCTTCTTTTAATATTTATAGTTTCAGACAGTTTAATGGTGAAGTGTATTTGAAGTTTTCGATAAAATTCTAATTAGTTGTTTTTTGTTGTTTTTTTAAATCGAAAGTGTGACGTACTTTAGGGGGGGGGGTGTCACGAGATTTGTGACACTTTGTGACAGGGAGAGGGGTAAAAATGGTCAAAAATAGCGTGACGTACTTTATGGACGGCCCCTATACTATTTTTTTCTATAATACTATAAAATTCTATATACAACATTCCACCTATACTATTCTACAAATGCCATGCTATCTTTGATAATGTTCCTACGCTTTTCTATTTTTGAAATGCTCCCTATTATTTTCTACCTATAACATTCTTTATAAATATTCTATACTATACTATCCAAAAATATTGGTGAAATTTAGATAAGCCACCAATTTGATCATGATTTATTAATTGGATCTGCAAACTCATGTTTGTATATATATATATATTTATTTATTTATTTATTTATATTTGAAATTCGGTAAGAAAGAGTTGTAGACAGATCTACTTAAAGTTTTTAATTAACTCACTTATGTCGTTTCAAAAATATAAACACAATTCGTCCCATGCGGAAATTGCGTTATAAATTAGAGTGAAGTAATTATGGGGCTGCACTGGGGCCGGAATTCAACACTCCAGTATACGGCAGTGCACGCTTCGGAAAAATACTTTTGGGGATGACTACATTGCACAAATTTTTTTTACTCCAATGGGTTTGCACGACCGTGCACCACCGTACAGCGCCGTGCACCACAGTGCAGTGCCGTTTTTCAATGATCAAGTGTAGCCGTGCACACTGTGTTACGGCATTTCTTTTTCAAAAGATAGAGACCGTATAGACGAATGCGGTGTCGAATTCTGGCCCCAGAGTAGCCACAGCCTTATACATTATGAAAACGTGCGTCTAGATTCAAGACAGCAAAAATTCCTTTTGAATTTCTCAAACTCATCAATACATCTTCGAACTTCATTCATTTCAAATCATTTAGTTTTATGTAGTCACAATTTAATCAATCTTATCCAATCAACTAAGGATTGAGAACATGCTTTGGATATTGTCACGCGTCAGGACCCCACTGTATGGAGAACTGGCATCAGGAAAATAAAAGATACGTCATCCACCACTGCCATTTAAAGATGTCTGCTGAAGGGATACGAAAGCAGCCAGAAATACGCACAAGCGACTGGGAGTCATAGTAGCCGAGGAGCGAAGGATGGAGGACGCTACAGACATAAGCCAGGTGAAAGGCCAAAACATTGGGAAGCACAGAAATAAAGCTGTGGTAAAGACTGTCACTCAAGGATAGGTCTACACAGCCACACGAGGAAACGCTCCCCGAGCCAACAGTGATGCACCATCGTCCAGCGAGACGGCAGGATGCCGATAAATCCAATCAAAGCTGTTTGAAGCTCACTTGTGGAACTGTGAGGTCACCGTGACCCCATCGCGTCGTTTGTCACATGTCACTTTGTTCACTTTAATTAAGTTCACGAATCTTATTTTCTTTTCTTAATTATCTCCCATGTTTTTATCCATACACAAGGAAAATATTGCTCATGACGCCATTGATCAAGAATTCGGTATCGATTGAATAAGAGCAATGAGCAGCACCAAGTAGAGCAATGAGCAGCACCAAGTAGAGCAATGAGCAGCACCAAGTAGAGCAATGAGCAGCACCAAGTCGAGCAGTGAGCAGCACCAAGTAGAGCAATGAGCAGACCACGTAGAGCAATAAGCAGCGCCAAGTAGAGCACTGAGCAGCACCTATTGGAGCAATGAACATCACCAAGTAGAAAAATGAGGAGCCCCAAGTAAGGCATAGGAAATACAAGAATGCCCTTTCAATATATTCTCCCCATTATAAACACACTCTTACTACGCCTCAGCATGCACTCTATTCACTGTACAATAAAATTTGACCATGGTTCCTTAACCCATAGCTTGATTTAAAACATTGTGACACAAGCTTCAGAAGAAAACTAATGTTTACAACATATACAATTTTATGGGAATTAGATTCAATAAAGGATTAGTTTATTTTAAATATCTTAATATTTCACAATTTCTTAATATTCAAAAATATTCAACGTCATAATAACGTCTACACTCACCATTAGTAATGTCGTAAATTTAACTTTAATTGAACTCCTGACAGCAGCATTAAAAAAAAAAAGTAAAAACTTTCTTGCTTACTGAGAATAGTATGAAGTTTTGACATCTTGGAAACAATCAAAATCGAGATGTGACACATTTTTGAGTCGGAAAATCCCCACTGAGCAATCTTGTCTGCATGTGTGTGTCTGTCTCTGTGTATGTGAGAACGCGATAGCTTGAGGATCGTTTCAGTCCGCTGGAGGACATATCATATACAAGTATCTGAGCCAACAAGTAGGTTTCTTTAAACTTTTGGACGATTTGCAGTTACCGGAAGTGGTAATTTATTCCAGATGAATTAAAGTCTAAACCCTTTCTGTTTTGAACGAATATACTAGGAACGTCAGGGGAGCCTACTCCTGCTTTATTTATAAATTCAATCACTTACACGAATAGCTTCAACCAGTATCCAATTTTACGATTTGTAGATTCATGTTGAATTAAAATACGCCTATGCATCTTAATTACAGGGGCGTCGCACCGTGACCCATTGAGGAGATCTTACTGACATTTGTGCTGATGGAAGATAGCACCGTGTGTGTGTGGAGGGAGTGGGTGGGTGGAAGGACGTTTCCGATCAGGTCAATGAATAATGGAAAGGATAATGAGCCACTGAAATACATGAAGCCTTTTAGAAGAAGATTAGTCGGTTCGGGGTCAATGGCCCTCCCCCTAATCCCGCCCCTCGATCTGCTGCTCGCTGTATTGTTATTGCCAAGTGTTCCTCCGATACCCCAGCGCCACGAGTCTTGTCAATGCTGCCGAGCTCATCGCGTTCAGATCGCTGGTTCAGGAACGATCACTATGTAAACAGTAATTACATCCCTTTTATTGCGGATTGGAATAATGCAACGAGACGGTTGAAGCATCACCGAGGTTAGCAGGGCCGTCGTCACGGGGTTGTGGGCCCAGGAAGAGCCAGAAACTTAGGGCTCTGTATGCGATGCCTCGGTGTAATGCGAGGGGGAGGGGTGTTTAGGGGTAAGAGATACACAGATATCAGAATGAAATTGATTGAATTTTTAACCTCTACTTTATTGGAGCGCGTGCCCTAAAGAGATCCAAGGTTACGATTGATGCTCATTAGAAATTCTTTAAACCTCTCCATAAGTAAGGAAGATGCCAACTATCAGATTCACTGCAAGTAGAAGTGGCTATTCTCTTGATATCACTTCTTGCTTCAACTGTGTGTCCTTCGACTATGTATCATCCAACTCTGTGTCATCAATATTTTTCAGCTGGGAGTCACTCCCCAGGCATCTTGAAAGAATTTTGTTAAAGAAAATATTTCCCAGAAACTGCTGGTCCTGGTCGATCCCACGCCCTTACCTTTGTAAAAACCAGGGCTGAGGAAATTACCGATAAATTAATCATTAAAAATTTAATCGATTTAAATTAACTTGATCGATTAAAATTCGGATAAAATTTAAGAATATATATATATATATATANTATATATTACAAATTATTAATAATTAATTTATACATTATTAACTTAAATAGTTTTCCCTCGTATTATTGTATTATTACTATATATTGAGACGCGCATACGAAAATCAAAAAGATTTTTTTCATCTTTATTTCTTGCATAGCAAAACTAATTTGCTGTATTACGTTACAAAATTTTGGAGCCATGGAATTACCCAGACTTAACCGATTTCCCGAAAAAATGCATCCCAACTTACCGGTATCCAGGTATGCATTTAAAAGTATAATTAATCGAAAATAATCGATTAATCGATTCAATATGTTCTGGATTAATTGAACAAAACATTTTTATCAGTAGCAGCCCTAGTAAAATCATATTTCTAGTTTGTTTGTTTTTTTGTTGTTTTACTTTTGTTTGTTTAAACTCATCATATGGTGTCAAATGTCAAGAATCTTTGCTGTCAGCCAGTGTTTGTCAAATAACGGCGCCCCATTCCAAGCCCCAGTATTTATACGCAGGCTCAGTAACTCTTCTACCGAGGTACAGTAACTCTTCTAACCGAGGTACAGTAACTCTTTTTTCTACGCAGGCTCAACAACTTTTGCTCGCTGGTTCGATAACTCTTCTCCACATGTTGTCCGGATTTTTCACGACCTCATTCTCGAATCAACCTACCACGCTGAGTCTGCAAAAGTTTTTAAAATACTGAAAATATTGGGGGGGGGGGGAATAACACACATGTGACTTTTTTTTTTAAATACTCTCAAGGGGTACGTCCACTGTCTTGTCGTGTTTTTTTTCTCCATGAGATTATGGGATAAGATCAGATCAAGATAGTATAGTATGTCTTAAATCGTTTAAAAGGATAGTAGTCCATATTTTGGGAGAGTCTTGAAAACAAAACTCCAACGGCATCCGACCTACTTGACGACTCGGGAACGAGGCAGCGCTAAACAGGCCCGCCTTGGCCCAGAGCTCCTGTTTGATAGATTTTCTGTATGTGTTTGCTGGTTGTCTTATTGTGTATGTGTTTGCTGGTTGTCTTATTGTGTATGTGTTTGCTGGTTGTCTTATTGTTATTTCTGTGCCATGATGCCAGCCGTCGACTGCTGCTTCGGTACAGCTAAATATAACGTCACTCCAAACCTTTGACTTGTTGGTTTTTTTATATTATTTGTGGTGACGCGTCATGACAATTGACGCTGACACTATCTGACATGTTGTTGTTGTTATATTCATCTCTCGTGCAAGCGGTCCAATGCTTCAGTACTCCAGCCTCCAGTGCTCCGTTCCTCTAGTCTTCATTGCTCCAAAGTTTGCGTACAGTGTTCCAGTGTTCGATTGCTTCAGCCTCGTGCTCCAGAACTCCAGTGCTCCATTACTCCTGCTCAAATTGATCCAGCCTCCAGTACTCCATTGGCCCAGTGCTACAATGAAGAAGTTACCAGGCGCCCAGTGCTCCATTGACTCGTTGACTTAGTGCTTCAGTGAATCAGTGCTCCAGGGAATCAGGGCTCCAGTGACCTAGTGACCGAGTGCTCCAGTGATCCACTGACCTAGTGCTTCAATGAATCAAGGCTCCATTGACCCAGTACCCAGTTCTTCGGTGAGTAAGTATTCAAGTGCTCCAGTGCGCCAGTGACCCAGTGTTCCAGCGAATAACTGACAAGTGTCAGTTTTCCAATGAATCATTGACAAGTGCTCCATTGCCCCAGTGAATCAGTGCTCCAGTGACCCAATGCTCCGGTGACCCAGTGACCAGTGCTCCAGTGACCCAGTGCTCCAGTGAACCAGTGCTCAAAGTCATTGTTTCTCTCTCAGTCCCTAGTTGAGCTGGAAGCTGTTATAATTATGAAGTCTTTGAAGTTATTTCTACCGCAGTAAAAATCTTTAGATCAAAAGGACGGGCCGATGTGATTATTAGCAATGTTAGAAAATAAGGCGCGTGACTAGTGCTGCTTTTTTTATGTTTAAAAAAAAAGTATCTTAAAAACACATCGGCAAAAGGGAATTGGGAATTTTGATAAAAAATATTTTTTGTTGATACAACCATTATGCGGAAAATTTAATATATCCATTTTTTAAATGACATTTTTTTTTCAGCAGTAATAATTTACAACTGTTTCAGCTTTCATCAATGACAGCGTGCATCATGACAATTCACATTAATTACATCTGACATCAGTGACATCTCACATCGATGACAGCTCTCAATGAATCCTACCAACTTTGACCAGAAATTATTGTGTACTTTTCTTCGTGTGCTTATGTTAACTCTAGCTTCCGGTGCTTAGAAGGAGATAAAATGTGGAGATTTTCCTCAAGCTCTTAGTGATAGCTTTTTATTTTTATTTTTAAAATCTCGTCAGTTAATGCCAGGGGAGGGGAGGTGTGTACTGTCTCATGTGTCTGACATTACATGGGAGAGAACTGCAAACATTGGTCTGGACTTTGGACTTGAAATCTTTTATACCTAAGAGGCTGGGAAGATCCCGCCGGTCTGAGCTGGCCGGGTCACTTTGCATATTTATCTTGCGGACAACTTGAACTGGACGTGACGTAGAGTTGAGGGCTGAACTTAAAATTGTTGCCAAAACTTGGCTCCAGTACAACGCGTCACATTTATTGTATTCCTCCGTGTTGATGACAGCACGGAGCAAGGTCGTGAAACAGCGTCGTGGCGTATGTCATACTGACATGAGTCAGGTTGACATTTGTAGTGTTGACATGTTTTAAATTATTTTATCTTATCTGTTACAGATCCTCCTTTTATACAGAAGATTATTGCATCCTACACTTATATATGGTTTGTGTCGATTCCTGCATTCTTACTTGAGTTTTAAATGTTGATAAAGTGTTGGCTTTCCTGTTTTCTTCAGGCAGCCCAATCCACTCCCGAATTCAGGGCGGGAAGATTGAGAATTTCTGTGAGTTTGTTCTTGCATGCCGAATAAGAAAATTGTTTTTGTCCTTATGTCTATCTGAGGATTGTATTAAGTTATCTTTGTGTTGTATTTCTAAATTAGAATTAATTGCTTTATGTATAATTACTACTTTACTATTGGTTTTTCTATCCTCTAATGCAGGGGTCTCCAAACTACGGCCCGCAATGGTGACATGTGTCTTTATGACAGTTGCAATGATGACATTGCAAATTATTACAGTTGCAATGTTGGATTTGTAGATAGCTTAAATTAAGATAAATCTTGTAAAGTAGTATTGAGTAGTACTGATAAAGGAAAAATTGATCCTCGTATAATGAGGTCTTGATGCGAGTCAATATCGAAAGCGTTTTCTCAATCTTTTGTGAAAGGCGTCTGAGATGGCGAGGACATGTAAAAAGATTGAGCCCTTGTCGCATCCCCAAATATCTCCTATATTGAGAACTGTCATCGGGATAGAGGATGACCGGTCGCCCACATCTGCAATGTCAAGATGTCTGTCAAAGGAACATAAAAGCAGCCAGAATAGGCACAAGTGACAGGGAGTATACGGCAGAAGACAGATCAACGTGGCCTATTGTTGTAAAAGAAGGCGTCATATTAGCCAAGGTGCGAAGGATGGAGGAGGCAACATGAAGAAGAGCAAGGAGAAAGGCCAAAACATTGGGAAGCACAGAATTAGTGTGCAAAAGCTGTGGTAAAGACTGTCACTCAAGGATAGGACTGCACAGCCATACGAGGAAATGCAACTGAGACCAACGGTGATGCACCATCGTATTGCGAGACGGGAGGATGCCGACAAGCTTAGATCCTCGTTTCATTTTGTTGTTGAGCCTTCTCGTCCATGAGGGACATCCACCAATCATCTTCGCGTCTGCACTTCTTCCTAGGACATAGGCCACATACAAGCGACCTCCAGACATCTCTGTCCTGGGCCAGTTTCTCCAGGATCTTCCATTCATGGCCATTTCTCTTGATGTCTGCCTCCTATTCTCGGCGCCAAGTTTTTCTTGGGCGGCCTCTTTTCCGTTTATCCTGTGGGTTCCATTTCACTGCTTGCCTTGTTGTATTAGAAGCAGGTTTTCTTAGTGTATGACTGATTTATTTTGTAGCTTTACGATAGGTATCAGACCTTGCGATATGTTTGCAGTATCTCCGTCAAACTCATGACACCCAAAAAAACAGCTTTAATTTAGAACACATTCAACAAGGGCTGCTATATTCATTACTTGCGAATATTAACACATTTTCTGGCCAGGACAACTCCATTAGTTAAATTACTTAATGTAGGAACACTAGAGGATAGAATAACGAACAAAAATCTAATTCAACACTCAGCCTTGGGAATCTACTAAAATCAACATCCGAATGCACATTCACATTCACATTTACGTCCAAATTTAAAGCAACCTTCACATTTACATCTTATTCCACATTTAAATCCAAATCCACCTCTGCATTATTCTCGAGCCCATTCACATCAACATCCTCATTTATATCCATTTCACATCAATAGCCTCATTCCTATCCACATTCACATCCATATCCTCATTTCTATCCACATTCACTGTAATATCCTCATTTCTATCCACATTCACATCCATATCCTCATTTCAATCCACATCCACATCCATGTCCTCATTTCTATCCACACTCACATCCCTATCCTCATTTCTATCAACACTCACATCCATATCATCATTTCTATCAACACTCACATCAATATCATCATTTCTATCAACACTCACATCAATATCATCATTTCTATCAACACTCACATCCATATCATCATTTCTATCAACACTCACATCCACATCCTCATTTCTATCCACATGCACATTTATATTATCATTTAATCAACACTCACATCAATATCATCATTTAATCAACACTCACATCAATATCATCATTTCTATCAACACTCACATCCATATCATCATTTAATCAACACTCACATCAATATCATCATTTCTATCAACACTCACATCCACATCCTCATTTCTATCCACATGCACATTTATATTATCATTTAATCAACACTCACATCAATATCATCATTTCTATCAACACTCACATCCATATCATCATTTCTATCAACACTCACATCAATATCATCATTTCTATTAACACTCACATCAATATCATCATTTCTATCAACACTCACATCCATATCATCATTTCTATCAACACTCACATCCATATCATCATTTCTATCAACACTCACATCCATATCATCATTTCTATCCACACTCACATCCATATCATCATTTCTATCCACATGCACATTTATATTATCATTTAATCAACACTCACATCAATATCATCATTTCTATCAACACTCACATCCACATCCTCATTTCTGTCCACATTAACCTTCTGTCTCTGAGGTTCGTTATGACTTTAAAAAAAGGTTGTTTATTTTTGTTATTACATTCTACATTGTGTGGCCGTCTATCTTGCCTCTCCTATAGACTCATGCTCTCATCAACTTTGTCTCTTGTCTTTAGGTCTCTCATTTCGTCCAATGGCCCCTTTCTTCCATTCTCAGCTCTCTGTCTCTGTCTCTCTCTCTATCTCTCTCTCTCTAACCCACTGATGGTTCCCGCTAAACCACTGTCAGTTCCTTCAAAGTAGCTACCAGCTCCCTCTAACTCACTACAAGTTCTCTCTAACTCACTACCTGTTCCTTCTAACTCACTACCAGTTCCATCTAACTCACTACCAAATCCCTCTAACTCACTGTAAGTTCCCTCTAACTCACTACCAGTTCCCTCTAACTCACTACAAGTTCCCTCTAACTCACTACCAGTTCCCTCTAACTCACTACCAGTTCCCTCTAACTCACCACAAGTTCCCTCTAACTCACTACAAGTTCCCTTTAACTCACAACCAGTTCCCTCTAACTCACTACCAGTTCCCTCTAACTCACTACCAGTTCCCTCTAACTCACTAAAAGTTCCCTCTAACTCACTACCAGTTCCCTCTAACTCACCACCAGTTCCCTCTAACTTACTACAAGTTCCCTCTAACTCACAACCAGTTCCCTCTAACTCACTACCAGTTCCCTCTAACTCACAGCAAGTTCCCTCTAACAAGTAACTCAACAGCCTACAGCAAACACTAACTTCCTATCAATCAGACCTCGGTTCTATTCAGCCAGTACTAACCAACCCTCTCTCCCCCTACCCCCATCCCACACCAAATCTTTCCATTCAATAACACAGAGGGGGTGAGCGTCTCGAATTTGATTTGTATTTTTCCCCTGTGAGTCATCGTGCACACTTAATCCGGCCAGGATCCGTCCAAATCGTCAAGCTGTGGAGCCGTCCGATCAATAGCAATTTCACTGGCGATCCAAAGGCATTTTCTTAAAGACGTCCACGTAATGTGATAAAAGAGAGCGTCTACAGAGAAAATAGAATTTCATTTTGGGTTAGGGCGCAGAGATGGGCTGAAGTGGGCAAGTAACGGGCTTGGTGGGCTGACAGAGTAGATTTTAGGGAGGTTTAGAGGAATGGGTGTGTGGGACAGAGGGAATGGAAGGTAAGGGTGGTGAGGTGACGGGGTCGGAGTTTGAGAAGGGCTCGGGTGCATGGGGGTGGAGGAATTAGCATGGACGGTAAAGATGGCGGAGAGAGAGGATTGGATAAACGGGGAATGGGTGATTTGGATAAACGGGGAATGGGTCATTTGGTGAAATGGGGAATGGGTGATTTGGATAAACGGGGAATGGGTGATTTGGATAATCGGGGAATGGATGATTTGGATAAACGGGGAATGGATGATTTAGATAAAACTTTACTTTAGAGAGAGAGAGAATGTACCATGGACAGTGCTATACAGGTACTAGTTGTTGGAGAGTACAAGTACTAAACAAAAATAATGTACTCAATGCAGAAATATACTAGTAGTAAGTACATAAATGTACCGGTACTGAGTGCAGAAATGTGCACCCAATCATTTAAACAAGACAAACGCTAGGATCCGCAACTTCAAAAGTTTTCATACTCTGTGCGCTAACGTATCATCACCCGCTTCCAGAACAACTGCTTCCTTCGGATGCTGTAGTGAGGAATGCGGTCGGTGCCGGGAGATTTCAATGTCAAAAAAAATGGCTAAACAGATATTGTCGCTAAGAATCTGTAAGAGGATATTGAACGCTTTTGGCTTGCAGGGGAAGGGTATAACTGGGTATTTTTAGGAGATGAGTATTAAAAAAAATATCAAGCTGGAAGCGTGGCGTATTTGCAGCAACATTTGATTTTCCCTGAGGAATACCCACACAGGCGAAAAATTGCGAGAACAAATATAATGACATTTTAAACCATCAGAGATATCTGGCTTGTTCCTCGGGATTAAAGCTTGAAACAAATGCCAGTGGACGTCCTAAGAGATGCACCACTTTTTGTTTTATCTGGGATGTTTATGAGGGGAAAAGAATGCATGAGAAATTTTGTGAGAGTGAAATTGCGGATAAGGGATAAAGGAGGCGGGGGGGGATAGAAGGGTATTAACCCAATTACCGTAAGTTTGAGAAAATGGCTTAATAATATTTGCTTCGTGAAATAAGAAACAAACTCGAGCTTGACCTTTGCATCGAACTGAGTTAACCTTTTTGAACTTCACTGTCAGTAAAACCACAAAACTCGCTGTCAGTTAATCCAAAAACCTCACTATCAGTTAAACCAAAAACATTACTGTCAGTTAAATCAAAAATCTCACGCTCGGTTAAACCACTAAACTCACTGTCAATTAAACCACAAAACTCAATGTCAGTTAAACCAAAAACCTCACGCTCAGTTAAACCACAAAACTCACTGTCAGTTAAACCACAAAACTCACTGTCAGTTAAACCACAAAACTCACTGTCAGTTAAATCACACAAAAACACTGTCAATTACACTATTAACTTTACTGTCGGTTAAACAATTAACTTATTATCAGTTAAACAATTAACTTCACTGTCAGTTAAACATTTAACTTCACTGTCAGTTAAACCATTAACTTCATCTATTGACAGTAAATGTGACAGTATGTATCTATTGACAGTAGATGTGACAGTATGTATCTATTGACAAGTTAATGTTCTTATATTTTTTTTGTTTTTACTGACAGTAAATATAACAGTATACTATTGGTTACATCAGACAGTAAATATAACAGTATACTATTGGTTACATCAGACAGTATTGCCAATATCACTAACATTAAACTTGTCCTCCTTTTATATAATTTTTTTTTTAAATAATTTTTTTTAATATTTAAAAATAATGTTACTGCCATGAGTTGCATATACAACACAACTGATTGAATGTAACAAATATTTTTGATGTTACTTCATCGATCTGTTTAATCAATATAGTCTAGGACAGTCTACTAATGGTAGATTAGCAACTTTCAATGAAACAAATTAGTTTTATTTACGGTTCAGTAAAAATTAGTCCACAAAAGAGTTACTATACAGAGTGATTTATTGTATAGCGTCAATAAGTAACCGTTAACCAAGGTCTGGTTAATTAAATTCCCAATACATAAGCCTTAAACAATCATTTAAAACGAAAAATGTATTTATTATTAAACCTTTGTTGCCATAGGATCAAATATTTGAATGTTACTTGAGATGTAATTATTGGTTTTTTGACCATTAGGAACATTAATTTTTGTAAATGTTTTCAAAAATTACGCTCTACTGTTGGTTAGGATTTTTTAAAAATACTTTTACCACCGCTAAATTTTTCGATTCCACGAAATTCACCACAGCACTGCGTTAACTTGCTAGACTACAACGGTAGCTAATTTGTTCCATGCCATCAAGTCGGCCAGAGTGCTACATTAACCAGCCCCATGCCCAGTGTCTGTTCCGTGACATCAAGTCAGCCACAGTGCTACATTAACCAGCCAGGCTAGAGACATGTACCCATGCCCACGGTAGCTACTTTGTTCCGTGCCATCAAGTTGGCCACAGTGCTACATTAACCAGACCCATGCCCACGGTAGCTACTTTGTTCCGTGCTATCAACTCGGCCACAGTGCTACATTAACCAGACCCATGCCCACGGTAGCTACCTTGTTCCGTGCCATCAACTCGCCCACAGTGCTACATTAAACAACCCCATGCCCACGGTAGCTACCTTGTTCCGTGCCATCAACTCAGCCACAGTGCTACATTAAACAACCCCATGCCCACGGTAGCTACCTTGTTCCGTGCCATCAACTCGGCCACAGTGCTACATTAACCAGACCCATGCCCATGCTAGCTACTTTGTTCCGTGCCATCAACTCGGCCACAGTGCTACATTAACCAGCCCCATGCCCACGGTAGCTACTTTGTTCCGTGCCATCAACTCAGCCACAGTGCTACATTAACCAGCCCCATGCCCACGGTAGCTACTTTGTTCCGTGCCATCAACTCGGCCACAGTGCTACATTAACCAGCCCCATGCCCACGGTAGCTACTTTGTTCCGTGCCATCAACTTGGCCACAGTGCTACATTAACCAGCCTGGCTAGAGACGTTAAACCTCGCTGCTGTAACGATCCACAATAAGCTGTGACAGGAAGGAAATAACGAGGTGATTGCGTTACGCCAAGGGCCAGGGAGGGGGCGCCGCATTGGAATGAACGATGCCATCTTTTCTCCTGCAGGACAGCCGTACCACAGAAAGATGGACGTCTGTGCGCTTTTAATGGCGCCCTCACGCGTAAGGGCGCATAAATGTTGGGGTGTCGAATAGCGGTATAAACGGGAATTTAACTAGGGATTTTTTTAATCTCTGATCCGAACCATGTATGGAAAACTTTAGAATGTTCATATTTTGAAATCTCAGCTATTTTATTATGGGCTATAAATAGTTGTCCTAAAACAGATCAAGTCCTTACGTCAAAGATAGAGATTTCTGTGCGAAAATATATTTAAGGAGTATAGGATTTGGTAACGTATCCTCGGTTTTTATGAAGTTTCAAAAAGGCCTTAAATGTTTTTGTTGTTTCCAATCTTTGCTTGTGTTGTTGTTGTTTTTATTTATTTATTATTATTATTTTGTGTTTTCAAGTATTTAGGACTTTTGTTAACTTTGTATCGCTTCTGTAAGTTACATGTATGAAAACTCCTTTTATAAATTTTAAGGCTTTGTGATATTGTGAATGTTATTTTGTGATACTATGTAAGTGAATTTCTTTGGATACTCTGTTTGTACAACGTTTACTTACCACGGTGGCCACTCGATGTTTTAATTAAAATTGTTGCAAGAGTGTAAATTTAGGCTTTAAAAAAACAGAGAGGACAGGTCTAAACTTTGACTTGATTACTTTTTCGACCGTCAATACAAAACAAGACTCAGGAGATAGAAACGAACGGTGGAAGGATAAACTGAAGCGAAAGATAAAAACAAACGGCAGAATCTAAATATAAAAACGAGAGCTAGAAAAAAATAAAATCTATGAGTTGAAATAAATTAAATAAGTTACTATGGATATAAACCAAACTAAGAAAAAAAGATGCAATCTCAGAATTGAAACAAAAGAAAGACTCTTAAGAAAGATACACTCCCCCCCCCCGCCCAACTTAGGGCCACAAAAACTCCCTCCTCCCTCTACATATCCCGTCCCCGGGAGCTGCCCTTCAGAAATGTTTGACTGAAAGTAACACCGATCCAAAATGGCGGCCCATTTCCAAAAGTGACATAAATTGTAGGATCTCATTACAGACGACGGTGTCCGGGGCCAGAGACATGAGACGGTAGCCACTCTCATGTTTGTAACCATCGTGTGTTTTGTTGCTGTTGTATTTTCCGTCAGACAAGACTCGTCGCTGCTGGCTTGACATAATATACAAAATAAAATAGGGTTCTGGAATTGTCAAGTAAAAGGTTTGGGGTTTGGGGGGGGGGGGGGGCGCAGAAAGAGAACTTTGTACTTTCAGTAAACTTCCGCCATAAATTCTCTCCCCTATCGGTTATTTTATGGCGCTCCATTTAATGTGTAGGTTCCAAACGACACGGGAGAGGAGGGGGTGCGGAGGAAGGGGTGGTCGCCTCGTCTGCTGACTACACGCCTTTGCTCCGCCCAGTGTCTCATCGATCTAGATGGTCAAGATTTATCACTGTATTTGCGCGACCAGGCCTCGCAGTGAAGTTCACGCCAGTTTGCCCAATTGGGTTCCAGTATCCCTGGGGGGGTTCTGCTCATTCATTTCTCGCCTCCCGCGCTCCCGCCTCTCAGCTACAGACACACGGATGGGCCCTGTGTTAAAGCTATTTTTCTTCTTCTTCTTCTCCTTCATAATTCGTTCTTCTCCCAACCCACATTGCTTCCATCTTTATTTAAAGGAAGAATGCCCCCTCAGAAGCTTCCAGAATATCTTTCGATTTCACTCATGCAAACACGTATTCGGGTCCTCTAATGCCAGCCGCACCGTCCCCCACTCTCGTGTCTAATCCCGTGCCCCCAGGTCTCATCGTTCTGAAACTAATCATAGCTGTTTCAACACTCCAAGAGCCCCCACCCAGCGCCCCAACTCCCGCAGACTTCACTCACCAGCGCCCCACCAGAGAACTTCCTTCCACCCTTATTTCATGTACGATTGCCCGTTACCTTCTCATCATCATAATGTTTTTCTCATAACCTCTGAGGCCTGAGGGGCTCGTGGAGTCTGGAACACCGCGCCCCCGAGGGTTGCGTCTAGCTCAACGCCCCCCCCCCCTCTTACTTTTTGTTTTATTTTAATTTGTTTTGCTTATTTTTCTCATTTTTTTCGGGGTGGGGGAAGGTACGGGGTTGGGGTAGAATTTTTATTTTTAAACTTCCACGGCAAATTTTTTTCCGTTTTCCATTTTTGTACTTAAAGGGTGTCCGAAGTCCGGCCCACGGGCCTGATGCAGTCTGCGTTAAAATTTTCAATGGCCCGCTGCAATAGTAAAAAAAAATAATTTGATTCCTGGATTTTCTCTCCTAGGAAGATATTAGATAAATATTTATTTTAAAATACGATTTATTATGTGCTGTTTTGAGAACGATGATGGCCAACATCAGTGAAGTTTTACTGTTCACCAATTTGGATATTGATTACAAAAAAGCGATGACGTTAGGCGTTTTTTATTTGTACCAATCTTGATGACGTCATATGCCAAAATATCAATGGCGTAACATTGTTTATTTTGCGAACTCGAAAAGAAAATGAATGTGGATTAGTGAAGTTTTAAGACAGATTGTAATCATAAATTTTGGCATAAAATTTTCGACTTAAGTATCACTCTTTATAATATACATTAATGTATTACCCGTCAAAAATGACCGAAGTTTTCAAAATAAATATATTTTAGCTAAAATATATTAATTTTTTAAACCCATCAGAATAAAAAAAATAATGCAATACATAAATTTCATTTATTTTAATTATTTTCATTTTATTCATATATTTCCATGTTGAACAATTTTATGCGGACGTTCAAAAAGAGTTAATTTTGGTGCAGGAAATTTTTTTTCCAAGGCCTGTTTTTTGGTGTTTTTTTCGGTCGGCTGCACTCTAAAATTAGTAGCGTTACGAAAGGACGGACGGGCGGGACATACATAACAAATTATGTATATTGATGATGATATATATTTGTCGATTTGCTTACACACTATATAAGACCAAAGTTGGCCGGTTTGTTGTCCCATTTCAAACAAGAACGTCTTTTGTTGTTTATTTTCTGCCTCTCCATTAGTACCCTGACTTTTAACTTGCAACAAGTTCAACAAAGTGAAAGATTGTCATAATGTGACATCACAAAATTGTTAACAGGAAGTCTAATAAAACAATGACGTGAAGTCTTGTAAGGCTATAACATAACTAGCAACACACACACAAAAAACATCACATCATTGCCAAAAATTGTCTAGTCAAGATATAACCATCACATCATTGCCAACGCTTGTCTAGTCAAGTCAAGATAGAACCATCACATCATTGCCAACGCTTATCTAGTCAAGATCTAACCATCACATCATTGCCAACGCTTGTCTAGTCAAGATATAACCATCACATCATTGCCAAAAATTGTATAGTCAAGATATAACCATCACATCATTGCCAACGCTTGTCCAGTCAAGATATAACCATCACATCATTGCCGACGCTTGTTTAGTCAATATCTAACCATCACATCATTGCCGACGCTTGTCTAGTCAAGCTATAACCATCACATCATTGCTGACGCTTGTCTAGTCAAGATCTAACCATCACATCATTACCAACGGTTGTCTAGCCAATATCTAACCATCACATCATTGCCGACGCTTGTCTGGTCAAGATCTAACCATCACATCATTGCCAACGGTTGTCTAGCCAAGATCTAACCATCACATTATTGCCAACGGTTGTCTTGTCAAGATATAACCATCACATCATTGCCAACGGTTGTCTGGATAAAACCTCGGATTAGTTTGTTAACGCCTGCGTTAAGCGTGACAGCTGTGCGGATTACCATCAACATCAGGTCAAAGATGGTTGTCACGATAGCGATGTTTAGTATGGACATGGGGATATCTCCATGATATCGTCTGGGAGGAGGTTACGAGGCGTTCACGTCTCACAATAGGTTGTGGGGGGGGGGCGTGTGTGAGATTGTCACGTGACTGGGTAGTGAAAATGTCACTTGTTTGTGGAGTTAAGACTGTCGCATGTTACAGGAGTTAGAATGTCACATTTTGAGGGAGTGAGGCTGTCACGTAATTGTGTAAGACTTCAGGTTTTAGGTGAGTGAGACTGTCATATGATTTTTGTGTAGATGAGTGACACTGTCACATGATTTTTGTGTAGGTGAGTGACACTGTCACATGATTTTTGTGTAGGTGAGTGAGACTGTCACATGACTTTTGTGTAGGTGAGTGAGATTTTCACATGATTGTTGTGTAGGTGAGTGAGACTGTCACATGATTGTTGTGTAGGTGAGTGAGACTTTCACATGATTGTTGTGTAGGTAAGTGAGACTGTCACATGATTGTTGTGTAGGTAAGTGAGACTGTTACATGATTGTTGTGTAGGTGAGTGAGATTTTCACATGATTGTTGTGTAGGTGAGTGAGACTGTCACATGATTTTTGTGTAGATAAGTGAGACTGTCACATGATTGTTGTGTAGGTTAGTGGGACAGTCACATGATTGTTGTGTAGTAAGTGATACTGTCACATGATTGTTGAGTAGGTAAGTGAGACTTTCACATGATTGTTGTGTAAGTAAGTGATACTGTCACATGGTGTGACTTGGAGAACAGACAACTCAATACAGTATAGAACATATATCATATTACATATGGCAAATGGGGATAGAAGGACACGGCGGATAAGGATCTTAGAGTGATCTTAGGGAAGGATGATATGATGAATTAAGGGGGGGCTGAGTGGGCTAAAGCCAGGGGCCCCCGACGGTTTGGGGGCCCCCAAACTTTTTATACTTTATAATAATAGTGTACAAATTGTCACGTGAGAAAAGTGGTGTGTCAGGGTCAAAAGGAGTCAAGTGAAAAAAATCACGAGTGTGTGGTCACGAGAAGGACACGGAGAGAGAACACGAGGACATGACTCGAGCGGTGGTTAGAAGTTGAGAAGTTGAGAGACAGAGATGAAGCTAGTGGAAGCAAAATGAACATTGTTGTATATTATAAAATAAGTGTACAGATTTGTTATTGAACTATTAAAGAACATATTTCCAGGATTTGATTATTAAAGTGAATTATTGTATGAGAGCGGAGACTGTTTGATAAGCCCACAAAGAAGCGCAAAATGGGGTCAATCACGAGAAAGTGAGAAAACGGGGACCTCGGCCTGTTACATTGGTGTCAGAAGTGGGCGCTTAGTGACAGAACCGATCCCCACGTTACATAAACTGTTACATTGGTGTCAGAAGTGAAAGCTACATTCTTTCGGGAAAAATTGTGATCAAGACCATTCCTAAAGGATTATTTAAAACAAATTTCGGTGTGATACTTATTAATAAATTCAACAAGTGCACATTGTGTAATATAAGTGATATTCAGTGACATCTAAAGTGAACAAATTCAAAATGGATTATTATGAAAAATTCACATCCATAGCGAAGGAATTTGGATTAAGTGGCAGAGAATTACGTGAATTTGTTGAAGAAAAAGTTAAAGAAGCTGAAGAAAAAGAGAAACAAAAGCAAATTAATGATAGAGAAGAAAGAAATGCAAGGAGAGAAATGGAGCAACTCAAAAATGAAAATGAAAAAATGAAAAATGAAAATCTGAAGTTACAGATTGATTTACAACAATCAGGTCACAATCCAGGTAACAACACAAATGAAATGCTAACACCAAACGAAACAATTAAAGTTAGGAAATATGATAGCAAAAAGGAAAAGATAGATGTTTATCTGGACTACTTTGAGTCAGTTATGAATGTAAAGGGAGTTGAAGAGATAAATTGGCCTACACAGCTTATGACAAAACTTACAGGTGAAGCTTTTGAGGCATATAACAGTATAGCAAAAATGATAGGAATGTTTACAAAAATGTAAAAAAGGCCCTATTATTCCATTTTGGAAAATCTGAAAATGACTACAGAAGAGAATTTCACGAAATCAGAATAAAAAAGGACAAAGACCCACAAATAATTGTGCATGAAGCGCAAGTAAAGCTGACAAAATGGCTAGAGCTGGCAGCCATAGACACCAACGATCCCAGAGCCATACTGGACATGGTGTTAATAGATACATTTTTGGAGAACGCAACACCAGCATTATCCACTTATTTAGCTGACAAGAAAATTCGAACCCAGACTGAACTAACAAATTCTTTAAGAACATTCAAGGACTCACATCCCGAAGTTGAAATGGACAAAAGACATGATTTCTTGGCAACAATCCAAAACAACAAACCAGAAATCATATGCTACTGCTGAGGCAAAAGAGGTCACCTTGCAAGACACTGTTATTTCAACAAAGGACAGACTTCACCCAAGGTCAGCCCAACACGAAATAACATAGAAACAAGTTATGGACAGGATCAATTTGAAAGAGAAAACAAAAAAGCATGGAGAGGAAGACTTAATCACAATTTAAACTATAGAGATTATGATCAAAACAAAAAAATCATGGAGAGCTGGATATGACTTTCATTCAAGAAACAGAAATTACAATCAAACATATAGAAAAAATGATGAACAAAACTTGGACAGTAGGAAAAAAATAAATCGAGAAGACACACGAGCCAGTGATACCGTGGCAGCTATTAATAGCCAAGGACGACTTAAATTTTATCCTGTGTATGTCAACAACAAAAAATGCATGTGTCTACGGGACTCAGGCTGCACAACAATTGTAGCACACGGCAAGATAGTAGAAAAAGAAGACTATGATGGCAAAACAGACACACTGACGATGGCCAATGGGACAAAAATAGATTGCCCAACTGCTATACTCAACATCAACACAACCTGGTTTCATGGTGAAGTTAGAGCAAGAGTTCTGAAAGATGCAATTTGCGACCTAATTATAGGCAACATTGAAGGTGTTGTTGATTATGCAGATGAAATGTATAAAGAATGTCACGACAACAATTACCAAATATGTGCCAATGTAGAAACGAGAGCCACCACGAGAAGAAAAGAGAAGACAGACATTGAAGGTGATGAAAATATCCAAATAGGAACTACACTAATGTCCAATCAAGAATTTAAAAAAACTTCAAGAGGAAGATGAGACAATAAACGAATTAAAAATGAAACTCATCAATGATAGTCAAACAGATGGAAGAAAATTTCAATTTTCAGGAGAATGCTGTAAAGCATTATAAAAAATCAAGCAAGCATTTAGGAAAAAAACGATTTTAGTAGCACCTCAATGGGACAAAGAATTTATTGTTTCAACCGATGCATCTTCCATTGCATTAGGAGCCTGTCTGATGCAGGAGCATGATGGTGTTTTACACCCGATACAGTATCTTAGCAGAAACTTAACAAAGACTGAACACAACTACAGTACAATAGAGAGAGAATGTCTAGCCATAATATGGGCTCTACAGAAGCTACAAAAATACCTACTAGGTAGCAAGTTCACCCTACTAACAGACCACAAACCTCTTGTGGCATTTAACAAGAAGATGATAAGCAATGCAAAAATTAATCGATGGGCTATGCTGTTGGCAGATTACAAATTTCATATCAAATCCGTCAAAGGAAGGGACAATGTGGTTGCTGACGTACTTAGCAGATTGATAACAAATACAGACACTCAATAAAAAAGAAGGAAAACAAAAGCCAAGCGACTTATTCAAGATGCTGAACTTGATATTGTTAACAGAAATACTGATGTTTGTGATTAGTGAATTACTGAACCTTTAAGAGACTGATGAAGCATTGAAGAACTATTATTTGAATTAATACCAGTTGTAATGTTATTTTTATACATAATTTTTCTGTGGATTAATTTTGTAATCAATGTTATACATTATTTCAGCTAAGAGCATATCAAATTACTTTGTATCCATAAAGAAACATTTGAGATCACCGCATATTATAAATTAAAGAATATATTTATATGTGGTAAAGTTGATTCAAAATAGCAATGAATTAAATATAATATAGTATGGACAAGCATAACTGATGATTATATGAATTAGTCAGATTTTAAACTATTTTTGACTTGTTGTAAAAACAATGCTCATTGTGCATTTTATGCTTAATATTTCTAGCTATAAATAGACTGGAAAAACAGAAATAGTATTGGTGAGACAGCTGAAGCGTGACAATCCATGAACGCCTCTGTAATGTTAAACTTTTGTTGTGAGTGTTAAAGACAACGTTATTTTAAAATTGCTGTCTAATTTTTTTGTTATGACCCAAAAATGTTTTTTGGCAAAACATTTTTTTGAAGGAGGGGGGTGGATGTCACGTGAGAAAAGTGGTGTGTCAGGGTCAAAAGGAGGCAAGTGAAAAAAATCACGAGTGTGTGGTCACGAGAAGGACACGGAGAGAGAATACGAGGACATGACTCGAGCGGTGGTTAGAAGTTGAGAAGTTGAGAGACAGAGATGAAGCTAGTGGAAGCAAAATGAACATTGTTGTATATTGTAAAATAAGTGTACAGATTTGTTATTGAACTATTAAAGAACATATTTCCTGGATTTGATTATTAAAGTGAATTATTGTATGAGAGCGGAGACTGTTTGATAAGCCCACAAAGAAGCGCAAAATGGAGTCAATCACGAGAAAGTTAGAAAACGGGGACCTCGGCCTGTTACATTAAATTGGTGTCAGAACCAACCATCCTGTTACACAAATGTTTGCACGAACCCTTGAAAATATAATAAATTAAATAAATTTATACATTTTATCTATACAACTGATCGCGATTCAGTCTTAATAGTCGAAAAAAATGGATTTAATTGGCTCACTTAGAGAACATAGTATAAAATATAGTTTATATTTTTTAAATTTCTCATTTTAGACAAGCTCCGCTGGCCGTGTGGAGAGAGCACAGGCGCGTGATGCAACATGTGTCGGGTTCGATTCCCAGCAGTGGAAAATTAAATTTTTCTTTTAACACTCAATTGTAACATACCGCAAACACTTCAAACAGTTATTTCTTCGTGTTCGTTTATTTATTTTTCATTATTAATATTTAATTACAGTCATATATTAGCTATTAACAATCATTTTATTTTAAGGGACGCGGGGCTGGATAGGGCCCCCGTTTGATTGCAGCCCGGTGCCCCGTGCAGTCTTAATCCACTCCTGGAAGGATGTACAAGGGAGGTAATGTTTTGCTCAGTTACGTTGATTCCTTTCAATGAGGAAATGGAGTTAAGCCCTCTTATAGAGAAAATGCATGTTGATTTTTTAACATCTAATTTCTGTAATTGCTGATAATGTATTTGCTTTCTTGCTATCTCGTCTAAATTCAGTTTCCGTTGTAATAGTTTTGCTCAACTTGACAATTTAGACGTAACAACACTTGGAAAGGTAACCAAGTTGTAATGTAACACGAAGGTTATCGTAACAGCTAAGGGGTGTTAAATGGTAGGACGGCAAAAGTTTTGGCAACGTTATTATTACATACACTTTGTTGATAGTTTTTAAACAATTTTCCACAGAAAAACTTCAGTTCGTGCGAGTTTCTGTCAACGAGTACGATACAAGCCCTAACAGTTATAGCAACGGTTTTCTATTGGATATTTGAGATCAATGTTACACGTGATTGGCTAATTTGGTAGAAAATGTAGCAAAGATTGGAAAATTGGCGTCTTCTAAAAACGTGGAACCTAAACCCCTCGATAAGCCAACGTACTTTATTAAGGCCTTCTCGTGCGACTAATGGTCCTTGACTCACAAACCTAAACACATCGACATCTTGAGGATGGGTTTTGTTGATTATATCGATATCTCAAAATGTAAAAGCTTATCACTGTGGATTTTGTTGAACATATCGATATTATCGATATCTCAAAATGTAAAAGCTTATCACTGTGGATTTTGTTGAACATATCGATATCTCAAAATGTAAAAGCTTATCACTGTGGGTTTTGTTGAATATATCGATACCTCAAAATGTAAAAGCTTATCACTGTGGGTTTTGTTGAATATATCCATATCTCAAAACATGAAAGCTTATCAATGTGGGTTTTGTGGAATATATCGATATCTCAAAATGTAAAATCTTATCACTGTGGGTTTTGTTTAACATAACAATTCCTCAGCACACAATCTCTCTCATATGACTGTGCTTCATATAACATCGGTACTTACAAGAATATCGCATATATTATTACTAGTGTGCACCGTTAAAATTCCTAATTATTTATATTTCTGATTGAATGCTAGATTGACATTTTATTTTAATATTAAATGTAGTTAGTATGATATGAATGTTTCTTTTAGTAATATATGTATTGTTATTTCCATGTAAAGCGCTGTGAGCCCGGCTCCTTGCTGGGATACAGCGCTATATAAAGTATCATTTTATTATTATTATTATTATTAAATAACTAGATTGTGCCAGGCGCCGTGGCGCCTGCGGCGCCCCCGTTTTTTTGGGCGCCTACGGCGCTGGGCGCCTACGGCGCCAACCTTTTTTTTAAAGACCAACTAACTTGTCCTTTTTTGATAGATTGTGCCGGGCGCCGTGGCGCCTGCGGCGCCCACTTTTTTTGGGCGCCTACGGCGCCAACCTTTTTTTTAAAGACCAACTAACTTGTCCTTTTTTGATAAATACGAATTATTAAACTTTATGAAATGTACGCAAAGTATTTATTTAATAATAATAATAGGGGTTGTATTTTGCGCACCGTATTTTGCGCACCGATGCACACCAAACAATGACGTCATCCTATTAAATATTTTTACAGTGCTCATCAAAACACGATTTTTCAACTAAACTAACTGCTGTAGACTGTGGTACATCTCTTGCGTTACGCGTTACGTTACAAACATACCCACACCACTGGGCTATTATTATTATAATTTCTATCCTGACGTCACATTTGTTTACAACATTTCTCCCTTTAGCCAAGTTTCAAGGCAGAACACCAAGGACACGATAATAGCCTTAAAGTTTAAACAGTTTAAATGGATCATTTTCCTGTTATTTCAAAAGGCACGTGTCGTTTGTAAAGGAATTTTTTTTTTTACTCTCATTTCCATCTGTTGTTTGACAGTCGTATTGGATGTTAGCTGATAACTTTAAGTTCTCCTTCAGATATTCATTTTTATTTTAATTGCAACTTGCAAAGCATTAATTACCCCACCCCAATTTTCTTTTACATGCTTTTTTAAAATTCATCGACACACACACACACATACACACATACACATACCATCACACACGTACACACACACAACTATAATATTTTAAATATCGCATATTCATTATTTTAAATAAGATATGAGAATTACTACAAAATGTTATAAGGTGTAGAGAAATGTTGATCCTTAAACTTTCATAGTGGTGAAATCATTTCTTCAAATTGGTTTATTAAGCATTTATTAACACGAATGGGAGGGGGGAGATGAATTTATAATTTATTTTTTGTTTAAACTGATTTACCAAGGGACACCACTATAGATTGATCTTTTCTTTTCAACTACTTAAAATAAGAGACTTGCGTCTCCCTTTCATTAGCTTCATATCTTCAGTGATGCGAATGTGTGTTATACACTGTGGGAGAGGGATCAGATACAAGTGGGTGTTAGTTGGGGGAGGTGGAGGGACGTTGTTCACTCGCTGTGTGTGGAGGTGTGTCAAAGAGATGTGTGTTGAGAAGAATGAATTGAGCAGTGTCTAGAGATGTCTTTAGGAGCAGTGTGTAGAGATGTCTTTAGGAGCAGTGTGTAGAGATGTCTTTAGGAGTAGTGTGTAGAGATGTCTTTAGGAGCAGTGTGTAGAGATGTCTTTAGGAGCAGTGTGTAGAGATGTCTTTAGGAATAGTGTGTAGAGATGTCTTTAGGAGCAGTGTGTAGAGATGTCTTTAGGAGTAGTGTGTAGAGATGTCTTTAGGAGCAGACTTTTAATTATAAACGAAAAAGTTGAGCTGTCTTTAAGTTGAAACTTTGTCAAATCTCAGGTGATAGATTTTATAAGAGCCAATGTTCACTGTAACGTTCGTTGGTCCGTGTGCAAAGCGAAAGAAAAAAAAAGTTTTAAAAATAATTTAAAAATCTCCTGTGTAAAGTTGCGAAGCATCCATTTTTATTTATTTTTTATTTTTATTTTATTTTTATTTTTTAAAATAATTTTTTTCCCCAATATTTTACAAATTTTGCTGCGTGGTAAATCTAAACTGCTGCGCGGCTTCTGAAAAATGTCTGCATTGATATGAGGATAAATGTCTCCTAACAGGGGTGTGTATCAGCAGGGATGTGTAGCAACGCTGTTGTGTAGCAGCAGGGCGTGTAGTAGCAGGGATGTTTAGCAACAGGAATGTGTAGTAGCATGTGTTTGTAGCAGCAGGGGTGTGTAGCAGCCCGAATGTGTAGCAGCAGGGTGTGTAGCAGAAGGGGTGTGTAGTAGCAAGGGATGTGTAATAGCAGGGGTGTGTAGCAGTATGGGTGTGTAGCAGCAGGGGTGCGTAGCAGCAGGGATTGTAGTAGCAGGGATGTGTAGTAGCAGCGATGTGTAGCAGCAGGGTTGTGTAGCAGCAGGGGTGTGTAGCAGCAGGGGTGTGTAGCAGCACGGGTGTGTAGCAGCACGGGTGTGTAGCAGCACGGGTGTGTAGCAGCAGGAGTGTGTCGCAGCTGGGGTATATAGCAACAAGGACATCAAAGAACAGTTGTTGTTTTGAATGTCTTATAATTTTCATATTGTCATTATAAATTATCTTGACTCATCTTAAAAGAACGGAATAGGGTCCACATGTAAGTGGTCAACGTTGATTGCGGTGACACGACGGTCCGCTGGACGTCTTTGTCCGAGAGTCGCGTGACCCCTGACCTTCGTGTCGTGACAACAGGATATGCTGTGAGGGGTGGGGACAGGTCTGTCAAACAAGTTTGTCAAATGGCGTGATGACACTGTGTTTTGTCCCCGGGTTCTGCCTTCAAAACAATAACGGCTGGGTACTATCACGTGACTGGCCGTGCGGAAATGTTGTTCTAACCCGTAGCCTTCCGTTTGGATCCTAGACTACTGAGCCAGGCCATCAGAAAATCTGGCCAGGTTGGCAGGGACGTACACTAGAGCTTCACTGCGGTAGATTGCTTGAAATTTTTTGGATCTTAAGTTTTTAAATCCTGTATATTAGCTTCACCGTTGCCCCTCTCTCTCTCTCTCTCTCTCTCTCTCTCTCTCTCTCTCTCTCTCTCTATGTGTGTGTGTGTATGTATGTGTGTATGTATGTCTCGTTGTCTGTCGTTGTCAGTCGGGTGGAAAAACAAAAGTAAAAAATGACCCCCTTCCCGTGACTCTATTGTGCTGAAATTTAGCACATAGACTTGCGTCACCTAACAATGCATTGTATCAAAATTGCAGATCGATCCAATGCCGTATTTAAGTTAATGCATTTTTGTGTATCTCTATATAACTGTATGGTAGCTGTCTGTTGTTGACATCCACATGTTTGCTGGAGTTCAGTAAAGCCATCGGTGACCACACCCCTTCCACTTTACAGCAAGGGGAGTTCTGTCACGTTCAGTCTGTAAATGTTTGTCGCGCGGTGCATATTATTTTGAATATAATTAATAGGGTTAGTTCTGTCTCATATATGAGGGATTTATAGTCAAAAACTTAGTTTTTACGGGTTGATAATTTAATGCCTTAAAATGACTTCACCGTCCTGTCGAGGTTGGTCGGGCGGAAAACCAAAAGTAAAAACTGACCAACTTCCCGTGATGCTATCGATACTAGAATTTAAAAAGACACTTCTCATTCCACACCTAATGAGAAGAGAATTTTTTTTCCGCTACTATCATAAAATCTTGATGTCCTACAAAAAGACGAAACGATAAGAAACCATTCGTTCACATTCCATCAATAAATTCATGTTTACTAAAGCCAAGAAATTATCCTTTCAAGTGTCAAAACAAGAAACATAGCCAACGCATGTAATGATTATCTTATCTTATATTTTACTGACACTCATATACATAAGACTATTGCGGCCAATGGTTACCAACCATTGTTAATATCTAGCCTTATATTTATATAAGAATTTTGAATTTTGAAGATGTTCAGGTTTTTCCGGTTCTATCAGGCACTTGACATTTTCCCGCACGAGAAATAGATATCAAAGCATGATTTATACACAAACGCGGATGGTTTCCAATATTCTGGAATAAAATTCAAGATGGGGAAATGTGGCCCGGATGAATTTATCCGGTAGAATGCTACCAAACCAATGCTACCAAACCAATGCTAACAAACCAATGCTACCAAACCAATGCTACCAAACCAATGCTACCAAACCAATGCTACCAAACCAATGCTACCAAACCAATGCTACCAATGATACATTTCAGACAAACTCTTCTCTATAATTGGAGGGGGGACAAAACCTTTTTTTTTTTCCAACGCACCACAACACTGGCGTGAAAATTTGTTTCTTTGTAATTGAGAGTTGTCAGCCCCTGCAACCATTTATCTTATCATATCAAAGGGCCCAGCACTCTGGCTCTGACTATGGGGAGACTATTTTTGATGGCCCCAATTTTTTTTACCCCCCAAGAAAATGATACGCTACACATCTTAACGACTTTCAATAAATTCCTACCCGGCAGACTTAGCTCAGCCTATCGTGGCTCGGCTCGGTTGGATAGCCCCCTACTTCATTCCATCTCAGAGACCGACCCGAGCAGGCATTACAGCATCTCGCCCAGACCAGGCCTTCAGTCTGATGACACCCTTTCTTCGCTCTGGGACACAAAATCAATCAGCCTTCTCTCTATTTCTCCCTCTTCTCGCGGGTTGGCACTCAGCACCCTCCCTCATTCCTCGGGCGATACATTTTGTTTTGGACAGGCTGAAAAAAAAACTCTTCACTTTCAATAACCCAGAAACGATTGAAGCAAGGGGGAGGGGAGGGAGTGGTAATATTGGAATGAAGAGTAAGGGGAGAAAACTCCATCCGGGGGATGGTGAGATATATTTTTTACAACAAAAAAAAACAGCACTTCCATTGGGGGTGATTTTAGACTAACAAAGATCTCTTTCAAATGCGTTACTTTAGACTTACAAAGATCTCTTTCAAATGCGTTATATTAAACTTCCAAAGATCTCTTTCAAATGCGTGATTTTAGACATATAAACGTTTCTTTCAAATGCGGGATTTTTGACACAACATAACAAAGATAAATAGGTTGAATTATGTTATATGGCACAATGAAGTGCACCTTAATGTGGTGACATACAAATCATTTCTGTTTGTGGAATGATGTAATACAACTTACAACAACATATTAATGTTAGTTAAATGATGTTATAAAACCACACTCTAATGTTCGTGGAATGATGACAAGACTTAAGTTGTTGGTGCTAACGAGTGTCTCCTGTTTGTCTTTATTCAGATCACGGCGGTGACGTGTGCAAGAAATATTTTAAAATCTCTCATTTGTCACGCTAATCTGTTATGTTACAAGAGGAACTAGGCACAACACTGAAAACACGAAAGCACATTGCCCTGCACTGTTACTTGTGTTACTTGTGTTGTAACAACACCCCATTCCCCACCTCCACTAGGGGGTACTAAGCTTCTTCTTCTTCGTTCTCAATATTGAATATTGAGTTTTGCATGCCACGAGTTTTGCGCCAATTGGCCCGTGTCTATGAACTTCAGCCTGCTGTATTTTCTGGATTTGCTTCCATAGCCTTTGGTCAGCCAAGACCATCTGCAAGGCAGCAATTGTTTTTTTGGCAAGTGATGCAGCGTTCGCATGCCACGGCTAAGGGTTCCACGCATTGCCCCGCCGCTTTTCACCCATTTGGGGCTGGGTGGAACTCGGGGACGCCCTAGGCCCCGGGAGCGTGTCCTTCCCATGGATTCGAACTGGTGATCATCGGAACGACAGTCGACCACCGCGGCCCCGGTACTAAACTGACATATCTTTATTTTATCCATCGAGAATAGGTCATTTCAACACCCCAGTGGGGTGGCTAATGGCCTGTTTTTTTTGTGTTTTTTATTTTTCATTTAAAAAACTTGATTTTCTTTTTCATTGCCTTCCCACCTCCACCACGCACCCCAAGCCCATCGATCTGCCCACAACTTGCCTCTCTGTTTGTCCTCCCTTGGCACATCATTTTAAATTCCGCCCCGAATCTATTGAATGTCCCCCCTCTCCCTGTGCGGCTCAGATCGACATCTTACCGGTCATTTTCTAATAACAATTTTTCCTCGGCAAACACGATCTTTCCTTTTTTCCCCAACTTATCCCTCCCTTTTTTTCATGTTCTTCCTTTACCCTTCACCAACGCTACCCTCCCCCCCCCCCCCCCCCAATTTCAAGTCAGGTCCAGTTTCTGAACGCCCAAATCGTGTTCACGAATTTAAACTTATTTTTTTTTTACGTCGCTCGGCCCTTTACATTATACCATCGCTGCCCCCATTGCGTAAGTCAGTTGCCATTTCTCTTTTTTTTTCCTTCTATCTAATGCTACAATTTCCTATCAGCAACTTGCACCCATCTCTCTCCTCTTCTCTCCCCCCTCCCAAAAAAAAATCCACCCACATATTTCTCTTTCAAATCGCTCAGTTAATCGTATGTCCAGCCATCATGGGGAAGTCCCCCCCCCCCAGTTCTCATTCTAACCCTCGCCATGTCCTTCCCGAGTTTCCCCAATCTAGCCCTCGCCATCTCAACCCGTCCTGCAGACCGATCGAAGACACTTCTCTCCCTTGTCCATCTATCCCAGCATCATTTGGTTTGGCGGGTTGTGGAGGGGGTGGGAGGGGAGGGGTTGAATCTTATGAAAACAGGCAGGGCCCCAAACATCGATATCGGCTCCAAAACAGGAGCCCAATCATGGCCCCCAAAACCCGGGGACCGCATTCATCAGATTGCCATCCAGCAAGCTTTGACAGGCATGCAATTACAGCGCCGGCGTCGGCCACTGATCCAAGAGGTCGAAACCGGCAACCGGCACTGATGCGCGCAACGGTTTTTCCCCCTTTTCCATAATATGAAAAGGGAAATTGGCAGGCAGAATGATGGCTCGGCCCAGTTATTTATAACATCTCAGAGGAGGATCTCTGCCTCGTTCTCGGCCTGCCCGGCTACCCCCTGAAATTATTGGAAAGATGTTCTTCTTCTTGTTTTGTTTTTTTTTTCTTGACAAGCCCCAAACTTTGAATGCCCGTAAATTGAGGCCCAAAAGATTTTTCTAGGTATCTGTGGTGGTATGAGACGTGATCACGGGCATGGGGGGAGCCAAAATCTTGGTTTAAGTTATGGCTGAGTTCTTCGTTGAGTTTAGGGTTACGGCTCAGAGGTTATGGGTCGAAGCTGAATGGGGTCCTTTTGTGGAATGGAAAAAGGGGGGGGGGGCGAAATGGGAGGATGGTTCTGGTGAACTTTGGTTGGGACCTTATGTGGTTTATGCTTAAGACTTTTAAGCTCTGTATAGGTGTTGGGCCCTTTTGTACTATTTGTGAATGACCGGTACACTACTAATATAGCTCCATGTATTGTTTGTGAATGACGGGTACACTGATAATGTGGCTCGATATATTGTTTGTGAATGACGGGTACACTGATAATGTGGCTCGATATATTGTTTGTGAATGACCGGTACATTGCTAATATAGCTCTATATATTGTTTGTGAATGACGGGTACACTACTAATATAGCTCTATATATTGTTTGTGAATGACGGGTACACTGATAATGTAGCTCCATTCTGTAAGTGTGCATGAATCTCTAAAAGTGTTTCAGTTTACATTTGCGATACTCAATAAATTATTCACTTTCTCTTCCGATGTCTAGCACGGATCTGTCAATTGAATATGGTGGGTAAGTCGTTTTCATTTACTAATTCATATCAGTCCCTTTTTAGTCTCGATAGGTACTTTTGTTTACCAAATGTGACTAAAGTTATTATTTTACTACTGAAGTTAACATATTTTTGCTTATGCCATACCTAGGGCTGCGGAAATTAACGATTAATTTCTCGATTAAGCGTTAAAAAATTGTATCTATTAAAATTATTTTAATCGATAAAATAGCGATTAAAATTAAAGAAACAATTATTTCGATTTATTAAAAAATAATTAATTATTAATAATTGTTTTGTTTACTTACAAACTTCTCCATTTAATAAAAGATTTTCAAAGTCTAAACTTTAAAATAAGCAGTTTTTATAAGGAAAATTAAATTTAAAAAAATAATAATGTTTTTACTTAATTAACAATAACAAAATTTAAATTCATTGACATAAATTGAACTACTTAGACTTATATTTAAATATATATCTCCTAAAAATACTTAAAAATTTATCAAAAACCCAAGTTATGGACATTTTATTTGAAACGATTTGAGGAATTTAATTTTACAAAAATAAAAAACTCTCCAAACATTTCACACCTATTAATTTAAAGAAAAAGTCAAATCGTTCATAAAATCTAAGAGTTATTTCGCCTAAAAATAGTTGAAATCCTTCCTTGTATTTTCCGCACCAATAAATCTTCCAGCTCTTGAGATTCCCAAACACTGAAAAGGATGATTTGTGTGTGTGGGGGGGGGGGG
>MUZC01004623.1:313906-371593 GCA_002072015.1 Radix auricularia | reverse complement strand
CCCCCCTAGGTGCGTGACGTCATTTATGGACGGCCCCTATGACATGACTGACAACTTTGGTACATGAAATTTTGTGCCATGAGTATGAGAAAAACAGAAAACATCAATTTTATTCAAGAAATGAAAGATTTTCTGTTCATTTCTAACACAAAAATGTATACTTTTCTTATTAAACTTATTAATACTTCCTAAGAAAAACTATATTTTTAAAATAACTTTTACATAGTTTTTTTTTTTCTTTTTGGTCATTTTTTTTTTTTTGGTGGGGTTGGGGCGGCAAATTTGGGTTCTGCCCCGGGCGGCACGCTACGCCACTGTTATGTGATAGATTTTAGACTCTAAATTAGAGTGTTTGATAGTTTGAATGCACAAATAGAATCGGAGGTTCAATAAAACTAATAAAAGGGGCCGGGAATACTTGTAACTCTTCAATTTTACAAATATGATTTCTTACCGGAAGTAGACGAGCAAGAATTCGCTACCATTTTTAAAGAATATTTGCATTTTATGATAAACATCCGGGTCATTGATTCTGTGTACTACTGTACTACAAGCATAAGATCACGAAAATGATTTAACAACCAATCATTTTAATTATTGTTTATGAAAGTAAGAGCAATAAGAGCTTTTCAAGCAAAATACATGTAACATTGAGACGACGATTGCTCATTAAACCATGTCTTCTACATTCAGACTTGTGAACAATGTTAGTAATGTAGCATTTCGACCACACTCGAGTCATGTTTCGTCTGCAAAACATGTTTATTTTATATTAAAAAGGGGTTTTATTGGACGCCAATATTTACAGCAACTTTTGCTTCGGAAAGACTTGGATAAATTAGCAGAATTCTCATCTTCTGCCCTTCCATTCTCAACACTGACATGTTCACCAGGTAATAATTAATAATATAATAATAATACAGAAATTGATTCCAGTAGGTACTTGGACAAAATTTTCAAATTAAAGCTATAGCTTTAAGATCTAGTTAGTTGGAAAGGGCTTGAAAAATGCAATTTATTGATACCAAAATTATAGTTTTATGTTATTTCTTAAGAAAGTTATGAATTTTTTAGTTAATTATTTTGGGATAACTCCGCTAATTGAGACATATAAGAAAATATAAAACAGACAAAAGTGAAAATTGGGCAGTGAGACTGAGACAGCTGTTTAAAATACCAGTTAATTAAAGTTATTTCAGAAATGACTGAAGATAACCATAACAAACCATATATTTCAGCATTCGTCATATCATTGCCAAAACAAGCGTCCTAAAATTAATTCTGAATTACGCAAGTTTGACTCATTAATATTCAAAATGGCCGTCAAATTTGCATATGTGATATTTTAAATTGAGCACAACTTAAAAATAATTATCCAAAATATTAAGTCAAGCACATCAAACTGTTCGTGTTGAAAAGGAGAAAAATAATTGACAAAAATCCTTGTTTAATACTGGTTGATGTACTCGAGTGGCCCTTAAACATTACATTTTTTATATCTCGGGAAAACAAATTAGTATTTACAAATTCAAATGAAATATCTATTTATATTGCTTGTTTGTTAGTCTTCTATAATTTTTTTAATTTTTTTATTCGGCATCCTTTCGTCTCGCGAGACGATGGTGCATCACCGTTGGGTTGGGTTGCATTTTCTCGAGTGGCTGTGCAGTCCTATCCTTGAGTGACAGTCTTTGCCACAGTTTTTACACACGAGTTCTGTGCTTCCAAATGTTTTGGCCTTTCTCCTAGCTCTTCTGTCTGCAGCCTCCTCCATTCTTCGCTCCTCGGCTACTATGACGCCCTCTTTGACAACTGTGCGCCACGTAGATCGGTCTTCTGCCTTACACTCCCAGTCACTTGTATGTATTTTGGCTGCTTTCATGTCCCTTTGACAGACATCTTTAAATCGCAAGCGTGGGCGACCTGTTTTCCTCTTTCCTGAAGCAAGTTCACCATATAGGAGGTCCTTCGGGATGCGGCCGGGGCTCATTCTTTTGACATGTCCTAGCCACCTCAGGCGTCTTTCACTAAGAATTGAGAACATGCTTTGGGTATTGGCACGCGTTAGTACCTCACTATTAGGCACTTTTTCTTGCCATTTAATACCAAGGATGCGGCGCAAGCATCTCAAATGGAAGCTGTTAAGCTTACGCTCTTGTGATGTATAAGTGGTCCATGTCTCGCTCCCATATAGTAGTGTACTGATGACACAGGCTCGATAGACGCACAGTTTGGTTTTCTCCGTTAGCTTGGTGTTTTGCCAGACCCGCTTATTTAGTTTAGCCATTGTTGCGGCTGCCTTGCCAATTCTGCTGTTTATTTCTTCTTCAATGGACAGTGTATTGGAGACCTTGGATCCCAAGTAGGTGAAGCTGTCCACAACCTCCAAGTTTTCATTATCGATATTTATGGTAGGAGGAGGTCGAGTGTCTTGGGCCATGATGTTTGTCTTTTTCAAGCTGATTTGCAGACCAAATTCTTTGCAGGCATTGGAGAAGCTTGACACGAGTTGTTGCAAACCAGATTCTGTATGTGCTGTTAGTGCCGCATCATCCGCAAATAGTAGCTCTCGAATTAGGACATCCGTCGTTTTGGTCTTGGCTCGGAGGCGGGCAGTGTTGAAAAGTCCTCCATCAGCTCTGGTATGTAACCAGATTCCCTCACTGCTATCCTTGAATGCGTATCGAAGAAGTACAGAGAAGAATATTGCGAAGAGTGTTGGTGCGAGTACACAACCTTGTTTAACTCCGCTGCTGACAGGGAAGGCCTCTGACTTAGCTCCATCGAACTGTACTGTGCCAAGCATATTTTCATGGAACTGTCTGATGATGGCAAGTAGGTGAGGGGGACATCCAATTTTTGCCAGTATTTGGAATAGCCCGTTGCGACTGACTAAGTCGAAGGCTTTTGTAAGGTCCACAAATGCAATGTATAGTGGCATCTGCTGCTCTCTGCATTTTTCCTGGAGCTGTCGTATGGAGAACACCATGTCTATGGTAGACCGACCGGACCGGAAACCACACTGAGATTCTGGATAGACGCGGGATGCTAGGCTTTGTAAACGTTTTAGTATAACGCGGGCAAAGGTCTTTCCTACAATACTAAGGAGTGAAATGCCGCGATAATTATTGCAATCACTCCTATCACCTTTGTTTTTATATAGTGTCACTATATTTGCATCCTTTAGGTCTTGGGGGATGTAGCCCTGTTCCCAGCAGAGGGACAGAATCTCGTGCAATGGTTGGAGTAAAGCTGTCTTGCCACTCTTTAGAACCTCTGGTGGTATTCCATCATTCCCAGGCGCTTTTCCACAAGCTAGACTGTCAATTGCTTTGCTCAGCTCTTCCTGTGTGGGCACGACATCAAGTTCTTCCATGAGTGGCATATCTGGGATGTCATCTAGAGCGGTGCTGGAGACTGTGGTAACTGTTGAATACAATTCCAGATAATGCTCAACCCACCGTTTTAGCTGTGCTGCCTGGTCTTGAATAATTTCTCCATTTTTGGACTTTAGGGGAGCAGCTTTTGACGTCAAGGGGCCCGTTGCCTTTTTGATGTTTTCGTACATGACTTTTGCATTGCCCATGTCTGCAGCTGATTGTATACTGGAACAGAGCTTAAGCCAGTAGGTATTGACACATTTACGTGCAACCTTTTGGGCAAGTGACTTAGCTGTTTTTAAAGCATGCAAATTGTCAGGTGTAGGCTTTTCCTTGTAAGCCATAAGAGCTTTCCTTTTTGCTTCAGTGACGGGTTTCATCTCGTCCCAATGTTCATCAAACCAGTCCGTGTTTTTGTGAGATTTTTTGCCAAAGGCTTGTATTGCGGATGTATAGATTGTGTCTCTCAGTTGCGTCCATTTGGAGTCAATGGTGACGCATGGGGACATCTTTGAGAGACTTTCCTTCACCTTGTCTTTGAACAGCTGCGCTATCGCAGGGTCTTTCATGCAGGAGGTATTGATGCGTGGACTTCCCTTTTTCTTTGTGTGGTACGAGTTTTTCCTCATTATTCGTACTTTGCTGGCGACAAGGGAATGATCCGTGTCACAGTCGGCACTGTGATAGCTGCGAGTGAGTAGGACGCTAGCTAGTTGTGCACGCCTGGTGATAATGAGGTCCAGCTGGTGCCATTGGTGGGATCGAGGGTGTCTCCAAGATACTTGATGTATATCCTTGCACTTGAAGAAAGTGTTGGTCACACACAAGCCTCGTGAGCAGCACAATTCCAGAAGCCTTTGTCCATTTTCATTTAACTTTCCTCTTCCAAATAGTCCAAGGCAGGTGGGCCAGGCTTCGTGGTCGCTCCCCACTCTAGCATTGAAATCTCCTAGGAGATAGATTGCCTCGTCTTTGTGGATGCCGGCTATTGCCTGGTCTAACGCTCCATAGAACTGGTCCTTCTCTTCCGGAGTTGAATAGAGTGTTGGGGCATACACACTAAGAATGTTTGCTGGGCCCGCAGTTGTTCTGAGTCTTAGAGTGAGGATCCTCTCCGTGCCTGATGACGGTGGTTCAATGGATGGTAGAAGAGTGTTTTTAACAGCGAAACCCACACCATGCTGTCTAGGTTCGTCTTTCGGTCTGCCTTGCCAGAAGAAGGTGTAATTGGCCTCTTTGAGTGAACCGTTGTCTGGGAGCCTGGTCTCCTGAAGGCATGCTATGTCAATCTTTAGCCTTTTAAGTTCTCTATCGATTATTCCTGTCTTCCGTGTGTCGTTTATGGACTGCAGATCATCAGTGATGCCGGGACACATAGTCCTCACGTTCCAGCTAGCGATTCGAAGAGCTGGGGTCTTCTTTTTCTTTTTTGTATTTCTTGGTGCAGGGCTTAGTGGCCCACTTGTTGAGTGGTACTCTAATCTCCACGCACCCAGTGGAGAAGGCAGGCCATGACGGGANAAAAATTGGAGAACATAGTTTGTAATGTTCAGCATCCAATTATCTTTAAAATGATATATACCACATCCAATTTCATCAAGAAATTACACAGAAAAGTGCAATTTTCTTTACACACATGCACATTGTTTACATTTTTAAGTGGACAAAAAGTTGAACAAGGGGCGGTTAATTCAGCAAAGATTTTTCACAAAGTGAAAAATGATTTATCCAAGTACCTAATTCCAGTTTTCAGTTTATTCCTACGGTAACGAAGTGTCTACCGCTAAGACTAGACCTAACAATAGTAAGACTTATTAAGTACTAGTAAATAGTAAGGTTGTTAAGACCGCTCGTTTTTGAGGACCGACTAACCGTTCAAAAAAAGACCGGTTAACCGCTCGTCCAAATATCCCTAATGCTTTGAGACCCATTTGAGAACTAACAAGAGAATGTTGTCGCCTGGCATCGTCTGATGCCACTGATGGCATCAAAGCCCGCTTCCGTTCAGCACTTTCCGCATTGCCCTCAATTCAAAGCATTTTTTTTAATCCAAAAAATTAACTAGACAGTGATGGTTAATTGTCTTTTTTATATTTTATTTTGGGGACTCGTAGTTCACCGGTCTAAATAAGAGGTCAGGTTCAATCGTTCGTTAAAGTTAGCGAGGTTTTTCATTAGTTTCAAAAACCAACGCCTCGCCCCGTCCGTTGTGACATCTTGTTTACCTCTCTTGAGTGTGATGCCGATCAACTTGTGTATTAGTATTAAAATTAATAATATAATAAAATTATAAAGCTACGGAGTAAACGATGATAAAATGGAATTTATTTAAAAAACATTATTTTTTAATCGTCAAGTTGCCAGAATAATTGAATTTAGCGACGCACACGTTCCCCCTCCCTGTTTTTTCTGTTCAAATAGGGTTTGAGCTACACTTGGCGTACTATTAATGTGGTAATCAAATGCCTTTGACTAGCAGGAAAGACCGAACTCGAATTTGTGGGCCGATTAATTGCCCGGTATCTTTGCTACGTCTTTCAAATACCTCTCGTAATATAGGTACATGTACCTCACTAAGCGGCATGCGCAGATAAGTTTTTGAATGCCTGAACTGAAACAGACTATATACCGGTGATCAGAAAATGCGGATAGGTCACGGGATGCTTTTATAGCTTTCTTTGTCTTTATAAGAAACAGACTATAAATAATATAAATAGAAACAGTTTCGGCCTTGACCGTTGTTGACATCAAACGCCACTGTGTTAGCTCTCGTCACAGTCGCTCGACAGCCAGCTGGATCTTGGTATCGCTTTTACTCACAGCGACAAAGGGAGAGGCGCGAGGCGCGCTACCGCGTGTTGTTTTTTTCCCCACTAGTTTTTTTTTTTTTACGACGGGTTTTTTTGGTGTTTTTTTTTTAACACGGTCCTACGGTAGCCGCTTAACCGTTAACAAGCTTAATTCTGAAATTATTATGGGGGAGGGGATGAGTTGAGTATATACAAGTCTCTATCGTATTAGTACCATGTACTTTTTTTATTACTAAGGTGCATGCGCACATCGCATCCGCATCAGTCTACAGCTGAATCTCGCTAGTACTATTAGTTGTGAACTTCATTGAAGCCAGGCTATAACGCGTCATGTACGCACGCTTACAGCTAGGAGACTGAAGGCTTGAATGCCAACCTACTTGTCAGCTGGATCGTGGTATCGCTTTTACTCACTGTGACTGAGGGAGAGGCGCGAGGCGCGTTACCGCTTGTGTTTTTTTTTATTACGTTACCGCTAGTTTATTTGTTTCTGGTTTTTTTCCTCTTTGGTTAAGCGATCCTGATCTGAGGACCCGCTAACCGGTTAACCGTTAACAAGCTTAGTAAATAGTCTATTAGGAGCATTAGAATTAGTATTAGTATTGTGTAGTCAAAACGAAATAAATTTATGGATAAGAATAGTCATTTGTCGTAGAAGTAGCCAATTATCTCCTAAATCTACTCACTCTTACGACTAGTCGTAAAAATATGCTATGACTATGTGCCTAACTGAAACTGTCTTAACTTACTGTTACGACTAAAGTTGTATTAATTCGAAGTGTTTGCTGCTACGACAAAGTAACAGTAGACAACTCGACAAGACTTTGCTAGTGCTACAACATGTTTTAACACTAGCAACATCCCTTTGAGTTGTCTGCTGTTACAACTGGTCGTAAATATATGCTGTATTTTAATTGGATGTTGCTAGCGTTATGACATGTCGTAGTGCTTGCCAGGAAACTGCTGCTACGACATGTCATAGCAGCAGATGATTCTATGGGATGTTGCAAGCGTTACGACATACGCAACTTCTGCTACGACCAGTCTTAGTCTCTGTAACGATAATATCTTAACAAACTCTTTTTTAAATTTTTACGCCATTAATAATTAATAGATCTGGGATTATTTATGTGTGCATTAATTCTAAAATCTAAATTTATTTAAAAAGATTTAATATTGGTCTACCAATTACATCGGCCGATTTTGCTATACTTGTGTAAGTGATGCTGATGCCAAGTAGTAAAATTTAGTTTACACTGTAAATGAAAATACTCTAGATTCTAGATAGCAAAGATTTGCGATCAATCGCAGGAATCTAAAACAGTTCGTTTCATGTGGAATAATAAAATGTACCATGTCCAGACCTGTCATTGGAAACCATTCCATTCATTTTCATTCTTCAACCTCATTTTCACTCTATTACTCGTTGTTTCATTCATAAAAGTTGGCCGTGTGCAAAATTTATTTATCTATTGGTTAAAATTAATAATTGTAAGTCAAAGCCCAAGGTTGAAAAGGAGTTATTCATTTTTTTTGGGTACATTTTTAAAAAGGACAGTTAGTTTTGTCATATTCATATGTCTTAATATCTATGTAGATCATGATCTGGAACTTAACATATAAGTAATTAGTTATTTAGTATAATCAGTATCAGAAACTTCATTTCGGCAAAAAATATCCATAATACTATTACCGACAAAAATGCATATTGGTAGACCCCTAAGATTTAATCAACATATCTGCTTTTCAGAATAAAAAGAAGAAAAATTACAGTCACCAGCGCATTTATTGTGATTGGTTTAACAAACGAACAAACACTAAAAGATATGTTTTAAAACTGGACAGGACCGGGATTCTATCCCACTACTGGATTTACCATCAGGCGCATGGAACTATCACTTCTTCTAGCCAAGCTCATGTAAAATATCGTTATGCTTATACTAATACTTTAATACTAATCAATAGTTCTCATAATCAAATTTCATTATAACTATGTGACCTTATTAATGAATTTTAAAGGTAAAAAGAAACTTGATTGATGTACACTTAATGACAAACATTTATACATTTTAAAAATCGTCATCTGACATGAGCTTTGCTAGATGAAGTGACAGTAGCATATGCTTGATGGTAAAACCTTAAGAGGGATCAAATCCTGCTCCCGCCCAGTTTCAGTTTGAAAAAAGGTTGTATTTTTTTTTTTTATGTTTGTTAAACCAATCACATTGAATGTGCTGCTGACTGTATTTTTGTTCTTCTTATTCTGGAAATGAAAAGCAGATACGCTGATTAAATCTAGGGGTCTACCGATATGCATTTTTGTCTGTATTACCATTATTTGTTTGCTGAAACGAAGTTTCTGATACTGATAATATTGATATGTTAATGTTTAGAAGTTCCAGATCATGATCTACATAGACATTAAGACATATGAATATGACTCACGACAAAACGAACTGTCCTTTTTAAAAACGTACAAAAAAATTAGTAACTCCTTTTAAACCTGATTTTTGATTTACAATTGTTAATATTAATCAATTGTTAAATAAATTTTGCACACTGCCAACTTTTATGAATAAAACAATGAGAGCAAAGCAATAGCAATAGAATGAAAATGGGGTTGAAGGATGAAAATGAATGGAATGGTTTCCATTGTCTGGTCTGCACGCGGTGCATTTTATTATTCCACATAAAACGAATTGTTTTAAGCGATTGTTTGCAAATCTTTGCTATATAGAGTCTAGAGCATTTTCATTGTAGCCTAGGAATAGTCATGTGTGCCGCAAATTCAATAATTCTGGCGGATTGACGATTGAAAAATAATATTGTATGTTTAATAGTTCCATTTTATCATAACTGTTTACTCCTTAAGCTTAATTAATAATATTAATGTATTATTATTATTTATTAATTTTGCGAGGTGACCGGCATCACTCACGAGAGGTTTTCCTCTTGGTTAAAACTTTTTGCAATTTTCCATAGTTTATGTCCATCTCTTTCTACATTTAGTTGTTCTGTTTTTTCATGCCAGTTTTTTCTTATAGAAGAGAGATGATCTCTCTGAAGATTTGGGTCCGGTACTTTTCGTGCTGTATACAAGGCCACTACTTCTACTGCTCGAAAAGCATTCAGTTAAAAGCCAATCATTTGCAGATGATACTCAACTTTACACTCACACTGATCCCTCTGATATTGACTTCACTGTCCAATTGATGCAGGAGTGCATTGGTGAGGTAAAGTCTTGGATGACTCTAAGCAAGCTCAAACTGAATGATAATAAGACAGAAGCACTGCTATTCTGTAACAATAAATCCCGCAGTACTTTGATTCTTCCAAATTCTATTCAGGTGGCTAGTTCTGATATACTGTTCACAACATCGACTAGGAATCTTGGCTACATTATTTCTGACAACATGTCTATCAACAACTTCATCAATCACATTTGTCGCTCTGCCTATACTGCCATTCGTCAGATCAGTTCAATCCGTCATTACTTAACAGATAGTGCAACAAAAACTCTAGTCTGTTCTCTTGTTCTAGCTCGTATGGATTACTGCAATTCTCTTCTGTCAGGTGCGCCAAAACAATGCATTGAAAAACTACAGAGAGTTCAAAAATCAGCTGCCAGATTAGTTCTAAGGGCAAAAAAACATGACCATGTTACTCCGCTACTTTACTCTCTTCATTGGCTACCTATACAAGCCCGAATTGATTACAAACTGGCCGTTCTGTGTCACAACTTCTTTTCTGACTCATGCCCTTCATATCTTACTGAACTTTTGTCAGTCTACTCACCGAGTCGTCAGATACGCTCCTCTGCGGATACACGCATTCTCTGTGTTCCTAAGATAAGAACTAAAACATTTGGCGAAAGGTCATTCTCCTTTTGTGCAGCCAAACAATGGAATTCTCTTCCATTACACATCCGTAGCATTTCAACTGCTAAGTCATTTAAGACTGCACTTAAGACACATCTTTTTAAAATTTATTTTCAAAAATAATAAAACCACATTTCTGTAATTGATTAACGTAGCTAATGTATTGAGTATACCGTATTGTCATTTATGTAGTTAATATGCTATGAATGTTTCTTTTTATTTATATATGTATTTTTGTTTCCATGTAAAGCGCTGTGAGCCTGGCTCCTTGCTGGGATACAGCGCTATATAAATTATCATTTTATTATTATTATTATTTGCGGCTTTTAGTTGGTTATTGTTTTCTATTGTTGGGGATTTTTCTGCAAGATTTCTTGCATTGATGGTTTCGTTGTGAAGTTATTCTAAGTGTTGAAACCAGTTCTGTATGTAATTTATTCTGTCTCCCCTGTGATAGATTCCTAAGCTGAGGAGAGCTCTGGAGAAATCAGAGTAGGATTTGTTTACCCGCTTTATTTTGCAGTTGACGTTTGTCACATCTGTTAGGCGGGCAAAGAGGTCCCAGTTGCTTTCTTGTTAATTCCTTCTGGGAAGGGTGGAGTTTTCTATGGGCCATTGAGTGGTTTCTATGTGTATGAGAATTGGTCTATGTCACTAGTAGCAAGTTGTTCGGCGAATTCTCTTTTAATTACTTTGGATAATTTGTTTGTAGCAAATGCTAAGTCTGGAGTTGATGTTGTCTTCCATACTCTGGAGTAGAAGGTGGGAGTGTCTTCTGGTTGGTTTAGGAGAATTAGTCTGTTTTCAGCTTGCCATTCCTCTACATCTTCCCCTCTGACGTTAAGGCCTGTGTATCCCCAGCTCTGGGAATGGCTGTTCATGTCACCCAGTACTGGGTATTCTTCATTGTTTAGGATTTGGATTCTTTCGAGTTCTAGTTGTTAGTCTGGGGGGCAGTAGCAGTTGAAAACGTTTATGTCCCCTCCTGAGAGGATTAGCTTGGTCCCCAATATTTCTGATTGAGTTGAGCTGTGTATAGAGATATCTGTAGTTGGTTTGTTGTTTTTAACTAAGGTTAGAATTCCCCATTTGGTTATGTTTTCTCTGTCTTGTCTGATACATGTTTGGCCTCTAGTAGAGAAGTGGAAGTTATTGTTGAGGTGCGTTTCTTGGATGCATTCCACATCTATTTCATTTTTAAGTAGGAAGATCTTTAAGGCTTCTTTTTTCTTTTGGATGCCCTATGCAATTCATTGTAGAAATACTAAATTCTGTTTTGTTTTACAGGTTCTAATTTGGTCAGTAGGGTTTACTTCCTTTTCTCTGCTCCTGACTCCACAAGAAGAGGAGGAAGAACCACCAGCTCACTTGGGTGGGCTCCTTCGAGGCTGAGAGCCTGGCTCCCTACCTGCACGGTGGGATTCTACAGGCAGGACGCCACAACTATATTTGATATCATCTATACCCTCTATCATTTTGAGTTTTGCGTGCCAACGAGTTTTGCGCCAATTGGACCGTGGTCTCCAACTTCAGCCTGCTATTTTTCTGTATGTGCTTCCATAGCCTTTGGTCAGCCAAGGCAGCAGTTGGGTTTTTTTTTCCGAGTTTTCTCTCCTAGATGAATTACTATCACTAGCTGACGGCATAATGTGTCCGGTTTAGAGTTTGAGCGCTCTATGTTCGCTTTTTGCAATTATTTCCTTGGGTTTATGAGGCATTTTTTAAAAAGTATCCTTACCATGGGATATCCCACCTCACCCTCCATGACAGCAAACCAGTTGGTCCGCAACCGCTTATTCAATATTCATGGCTAACATTTATATCTAAAGATCTTTCCCCTATATGCCACATGAGGACGCAATTGGTAGGAGATGATAGCCCCCCCCCCCCCCACTAGCACATTAAACTCAATTACCATTCATTATAGATCTAGTACTAGTATAATTCAAACATAATTATTAATTTATAAATTTATGTCACATCCATTGTTACTCATATTTTCCATGAACAAGTTAGTGTGGTGAAATCAGTTGAAATATTTATTTTTTGTGATTGATGATACATAACTTTTAATTCACATGCCAGGATTGGGAAATTTCACTTACTTTCAGGGAGAATCTACTTCTGTACAAAAAGCGCTGACAAAGATCCAAAGAATCCATTAAATCTCAGTGATGACGCCTGTCCTCAAGGAATTCAAGGAGATGACTGTGATAATTACAAACTTTGGCTGCACAATTGCAGAAGGCATGATTCTTATATTATAGCTTATCCTTGATAAATAATAACTCTATCTCTTATAATTTTTTGTGATTTATAAAATTATAGTTACAAATTTATCTAATTTCGGACAACTTAAATCATGATGAAATTAATTTGAATACATAGAAAATATATTTAATTTTCCATCTGTTTGTTTTTGTTATCCTCAATATGTTATTTTCCTGAACCATTTTCTACTGTTATCTATGCATAATGTAGTCTTTTATGTTGTTGTTGTTTTTTTTGGTGTGTTCCTTTACACAACAAAAACACACAAAACTCTAAGACCGTATCAAAACATAAACCAGAAAGATTATTAGTTTAACCCAATCACAAATTTTACAGTGTTTCAATTAAAATCTACTGCCCTTTACCCCAAACAGATATGGCCTTGAAAATTGCAATGAACAATTGCAAGGTATACAGTCAGGCAGGAAAACTTTATCAGAAGTTATACAAGAGCAGGAGAAAGTTATTGCTGAAATAGCTCAGCAGTACAGAGCAGCCAACAGCCATCATGAAGCTCATGACAGTTTCCAGGGATCTCAGGGGAAAGTTTTGTCTAGACCCTCAGATGACACCTCGTCATATGTTCATGAGAGACAAGATAATGTCCAAGGTTGTCAAGAACATATGTCAGCGTTCCCAGCCATAGATACCCCTTGTCCACAAGGTGTTCAAGGTAATGGTTCTGTATTATTGTTATCCTGCGTTTAAACAGTAACGGGATTAAATTTTATGTCTCATTCATATCAAATCATCTTGATAAATTTGATTTTTTAAAAATCCAAGTAGCTGCCCAGGCACCAGAACAAATTTTGAACGGGTACCCGGGTTACCTGTTGGAAAATTCACATAATTTGTTCCTGTCATGATAGCTATATAATGCAACCCAGCCACCATGCTTGCACCTCATTTCACATTGTAGCCAACAGGAGGGTTCCAGGAACATACTACAGTATACCCTCACCTATTTGCGGCTCCTTATTCGCAAACCAGCATAATTGTGGGTTAGGCTCTTAACCTTATTGCATCATACATACTGTATTGTTATTACCTGAATGGTGTGTATTGTATTTATCTGTCTAGGTTTGCCTTTAAATATGTTCCATTTTCTGACAATTCTAATGTATATGTTGTCCGCTTAGAAAATGACTTATCGGTACAATAATACAGTATGGATAACTATGCTACGCGTTGTTAATGTCCTCATATACTTACGTTTCTTTTTGATTAAAATATTGTTGCAGTACAAGATTAAAATGTGTTTACATTATCATTACTATATTAGTGAAATACATAACTGCATGCAATGTTATTACATTATTACATTAAATACATTATAGCACTGGCACAGCTATGCACAGTGCAGTAGTGAAATACATTTTAGCACTGGCACAGCTATGCAAAGTGCAGTAGTTGAATACATTTTTTTTAGAATTGTATGGATTAGATTTCAAGCAACCAAAACTAATTCTGCAGCAATCCTTACTTTTATGTTAGTGATAACTTTGTTTTACATGTTAACATTTCATCTAAACAGGTTATGATTGTGCTCGCTTCAAGTTGTGGCTTGAAAATTGTCACAAGATTGGTCTAAATGACTGCATGGAGCAGTATGATGGCTACAAGGCTGGCCGTAAGACCTTAGCAGAGGTTTGTAGTTAAACTTGTTCTGTAGAGGTCTGTGGCTGAGACACACAGCAGAGGTGTGTAGTTAAACTTATTCTGTAGAGGTCTGTGGCTGAGACACACATTTTTCAAGAGGTCCTTAAACGTCAAAAGGTTAAGAACCTTTGTTCCATACTCAACAAAAACCTGATTTACTTTTTTCAACAAAGACCGAGATAAGTCTCAAAGTATATTTTCAAAAACTCATTTCTCTTTTATCTCACAGATATTTGCTGAGCAAGACAATATGATTCGCCAGTCAGCGACTTATGCTCATCAGATCAGTAAAATACATCAGAGAAGTTTCTCTACATCTTCAGGGAGCCCAAAATCTCCCACTGAACCAAGTACAAAAGATGAAAATACAAAGACCTCCATTGGGGATCAGCTGACACAAAGACAGAAGCTCCAGCGTGCTGTCAAGGAGTATGGGAGCACTGTCATTGTATTTCATATAACTATATCTCTCATGTCACTTGGATTTTTCTATCTTCTTGTTTCAAGGTAAGAACTCTTGGTCATGATTGGAATGAAAATTATTTAAGCTGAATTAGGGCTGCACTCCATCGAAATTTAAGAAATTTATTTATGCTTATTTTCATTTTGGGGGGCATTTTACAAAATTTTGATCCTGCAAAAATGTTTCTATCTGAATCAGTCAGCATTCTTGAATTGTTTAGTTTATGTTATGCAGGCACAAATACTTAAACTGTATTTAACTTAATCCAATATAATATTAATATTGACTAAATGCAGCATGACTGAAGAGTTAGGATTTCCCGTATTAAAAATTAAATTGTTAGATTTTATGACACTTCTTTAAATACTGAAATAATCAGTCTAAATAATTTACATATAACATTTAATGGTTAATCATTAAAACTTTAGATCACTATAAGGTGATTGCTAATTTGAACTGAAAAGATTGTTACCACAGATTTAAATTATTTGGAATCCATTACTAAAAGAAACAGTACCAGAAATATAAATTTCATGAACATTTTGTACCTAATTTACTGTAACTAGTAAGTAATTAAAATAATGCACAATCATTGTTATTCTTTATGTTAATTATAAAATATTTTGCTTGTCTTTTTCAGTGGCATTGATATTGTTGGCCTCCTGACTAAAGCTGGCATTGGGGGCAGCCTCTTACAAAACAAGCTTGCTGCTGGTACAGGGACTTTTGTTGTGGCCTATGCAGTTCACAAAGTGTTTGCCCCTGTAAGGATCGCCACAACCTTGACTGCCACACCTTTTATTGTTCGCTATTTACGCCATATTGGTTTCCTGAAAGTGCCTAAACCATAAATATTGATGCTAATTTTTTTTTTTGAAAAACATTCACTTCTTGTTAGCTGAGGGCTGATTATTTTTATAGAGGAAGATATTTTACTTGTAATTGTAATTAAAATTTTTGCTTAACACTACGGCTGCGGAAATTATCGATTAATTTCTTGATTAATCTGTAAAAGATTTAATCGATTAAAATTATTTTAATCGATAAAATAGCTATTATTTTGAAGAAAACCTGTTAAAATATTCTGTGGATTTATTAATAAATAATCTAAGAAATTTTAATTAATAATAGTTTGCCTTTTTTACGTACAAACTTCTCCAATTAAAAAAAAATATTTTCTAAGTTTAAACTTTAAAATAAGCTGTTTTTATAAGGAAAATGATATTAAAAAATTAAACATTGTTAAAAATTAAATGTAAATTGCCTGTTTTTGTTACTTCCCTTGAAATTTTCAGTTTAATGACGTCATACATCTTATTTTAAGATTTAATCTAAATTGTCGATTAATTATTCTGTAATTTTTCAAAAGTTAACGATTAAATTTAAATTAATCGATAACAGCCCACTTAACACTTAAGTCTGAATGGTCGTTTCAAGCATAATTAATTATTTGTTTTCAGTGTTAATGCCGCCAAGCAACCATTGATCTGATATGTTACATCAGATATTTTTCTTGCATTAAATCTAAATGTGCTTATCCTCATAAGGAAAGTTACAAAAGCTGAAAAGATAGCTTTAAGCTCTGGCTTGTGCATCTGATAACATGAGATTTATTGGATTGTTTATGGACAAATCCTCAACCTGTCTTAATTTTCTGTCAATTGTTTTTGCATGTTGTTTAGTTCTCTTAAGGAAATGTTTTTAAAATTTGATATAAGTTAGAATTTACTTGACATAATCAGAATCAATTATGAAATATTGCTTTTCTTTTTTCCAAAGAAATTTATTTTCCAACAATATTGCATTTAAATTTTGAAGAGATCCATCATTAATTTTATTAAAAAAATAAATTACTCTGCTGTTTATTTATAACCAGTTTGAAATAGCTTTTATTATTTGTTGTCTTGTGAGAAGTACTATTTTATTTCCCCTTTACAAATAAGCATTAAAGTTAAATAGGTTGCAGAGGAGAGTATCCCATCATTTTTACCCAATTCTCTGCACTGGTAATAGGAAACAAGATCCTAATTAAGTTCTAAATTGACTTCATTGTATAGAAAAATATGAATGATTTTACTTTGCTCTTTAAAAGCCAATATAAAGGCCCCCTAATAGAAGTATATAAGGCATAACTTATTATAAAGAAATGCAACATAACAATATAAAATAATTCAAAACTAATTTATTTTCCATACTCATCATTATAACATTTTTTGAAGTAGATTTCTATGTGAACTGAATAATCAAGCATTTAATTAGTTGGGCAACAGATTGGCCACCCTTGTTAAAATATTTTAATATAGTTGGGCAACAGGTTGGCCACCCTTGTTAAAATAAATTAATAATATTAAAACCAAACCTGACATAAATATATTTAAGGACCCAATTGAGCTCACACCTAGTGTTTAGTGTACAAATATGTGTTTCACAAGGAACTGAAAAACATTAAATGTGATCTCTAAAATAATCAGATTGAAACATGAATTTTCCCCTTAAGAATGTTGTGCTTTTGTTAATAGAATAAATAAAATTATGTTTCTCAAAAAATTTAACTGAAGAGTATTGAATCTGGGTTGTCATTTGGTATTCTTGTCTTTAAAAAAAAAATCATGAGATTAATAATCAGCATAATATGCTAAGAAATTTTGATTAAATGATGATATATTGGTAGTGCTTACTTCTCCAGGGACAGGTACACTATGCTGATGGAAAAATACTTGAAGCCATGTATATATTTAATTTTTCTAAAAATATTAACATAATAAAATATATTTGATTCATTTGTGAATAAACTCTGGTGTTTTTCTCTTTTGCTTATACAATTTTTAATAGACTGATGTTAACTGGAATTTTGTGTGTGGTAGGAACAATGTCAAACAGATTTTCAACAGTATGACAACAAGTTTATGAACTAAATTTATTTCTCTGAACACTGAAGGATTTGATTTTTTCCATTCAATCTAAAAACATAAAATACTGTGCAGGGATTAAGACCTGGCTTCTGTCAAAATGAAAACTGTGTTGATAATGATTTCCTTTTTGACATCAAATGTTTAAATAAATGAAAAGCTTCACAAAGTCAAGCAATAAACTGAGACATTTTATTCAGAAACTTGTTCCCAGACAACTGAACACACAGAAAAAATAACACACGGAGCAGCGCCCAAACCTGACAACTGAATCGATAGACAAATGAACACAAATATAATAATAGAATATTCATTCAAAATATTCTGTTAATTTTAAGGACAATAATTGGAATTATTCTTAATCTAATATTACATATATTTTGAAATAATAATTTGAGTTTTAATAATTTATTTTATTTGTTTCATTAAGAATGGTTGAATTAGTTACTTCTTTCACACTTTGAAATTACTTATCTTATCTTAGATATACAGACGCTCCTTCTATGCAGAAGATAATTGCGTCCACAGACCATGAGAGATGATCTGTTGGCAAGTGATGCAGCTGTCACAGGCCACGGCTATAGGGGTTCCACGCATTACCCCAGCCGCCTAACTATTGTCTAGTTAGGTACCCATTCGGAGCTGGGTGACTCGGGGACTCCTCAGGCCCCGAGAACAAATACACACCTTCGTGTGGATTCGAACTCGTGACCATCGAGAGCGCTACCTCTCGACCACCACGTCCCACATTACTATTAATAGTGGGGGTTTTTTTAAACACTCAACTCGATTTTTATTGAAATTCAGATATAAAACATTTCACAGTTCATGTTTTAACTATAAATTTAAAACAAATTAAATAAATTGATTTATCATCACACAAAAATATTAGCGCTGCGGAAATTACCTAAAAATGTCTCTTTTAATTTAATAGTTTAAAAATTTTTATTATTTATTTATTTTATAATGATTATCGAGCCATCACTTAAAAATTATTGGAAGTCAAAAAGTAAAAAAAATAAATAATAAAAAGTAGTTGCTGATAATACATTTCCTAACGATTACAGTAAATTACACAAACATTTTGGTTTTAAATGACGGCAATGTTCAAAATGTTACTAAAGTTTGCCTACCATGGTTCTACCACTTCGCTACTTATCATATCAAAGCAAAGCGTATTAAGGTTAAGCTAATAGCAGAGATGGAGTCCCAATCAGAGACAGAAAATGACAACGGCTCTTCAGATGAATTACTGCATTACAAAATGGAGTTGAAAGTTCCTGAATCCATTAACCCTTTACAATGGTGGAAACTTAAAGAACACCGATATCCAATATGTCATTCCTTCCCAAGACCGTTTCGTGACACCAGGTGCCTCAGTTCGATGAGAATAATTGTTTAGCTCTGCTGGTTATATTGTCAATTAGACCGGCTCATCACTTGAACCAAATAATCGTTAATTTTTCAAAAGTTAACAATTAAATTAAAGATAATCGTTGACAGACAAAAAATAATATTTATTCTGGATATTTTGTTAAATTTTATTGTTCATTTTCTTTACTATCACTAGAAATAACCCACATGACACAGATAATTAGATAAGTCTAATTAATTTTCTGTATATTAATTTTACATATTCTTTAAAGTTTTTTTTTTTTGGTGTTAACATGCCATGAGTTCAATTGTCTATAGGTTCAGTTGAGAGTGTAGTCACTTTTCAATGTGATCACATGTACGTATGTTTATGACATGTGTTTGGTTATTTTGTATTCAGTTGTCATAGGTTCACTTGTGCAGTCATCAAAACAAGATTAATTTTATGGGAATCTCAAATAGAAATGTGGAAATCAAACATTTTCCAAAAAGTTTTTTTTTTTTAATCCTTAAGTAAAAGAAAAAGATGTAAAAATCCACCAAGGCTAAAAATAGCACTGGGGAAAAAGAATGTATTAAAATAATTTTGTCCACATTAAGGAAAGACATTTTAAAAGCCCAAAACCACATATAATATAATATCAATAAAAATATTTTCAATCATTATATTAAGAAGTCATACAGTATTACACACTACAGCCTCTTGAGATTTTTTGATGATCAGCTCTGGTGATTTTTTTCAGAAGTGTCATGGTTCAGTATTCAAATGTTAGAGTAAGAGCCACACTTATCTGATTAAGTGAATGAATACCAGATAAAAGTAAGGCATAAACAGATGATGGCAAAAATTATTGACTGCTGTCAGTTTGTATCAATAAAAACCTGAAACACAATGAGCTGATAAATCTTCACTTCATTAAAAACAAACCTTTAAATTGGAAACAAAATAGCTCCATCCAAATATTTTTTTTAAAAAAACAACACTTACTAAATAAAATATTAAAATAGACTCTACACTTTCTTCTTATTTTTTATTTTTTTTTTACCTTGAAATTTATAACTTTTCGATTCCCTTTGGGGCCATCCATTGGGGGAAGGGTGGGGTCTTCAATTAATGGGATTTTGGTATGGATGTGTACAGGGAAGGGGGGATCTCGACTCAATGTGTACGTATGCATAATAAATTTAATGTGCATAACACTAAGCCAAGTAACGTAAACCGCTCAGACTTGCATACGGATTTCAGACCGAAGGAGACTGCAATAATGTTTAATAATTTAATTCAAAAGAAATTCTGAAATTTCAATTACTTGGAAGTAAATAATGTTTGATTCAGACCCAACCAATGTTCACACATGGCTAAAATATATCCGTTTCGATTTCTTGAAATTAGTAGAAGTTTCTCTTTCACTTTCGCCCACAGGTGCCTCAAACGTTTCATAAACATAACGGGATGGCGATTTCACTGCTTATATTGTTTTATTTTATCTTTTTTTTTTTTTGGCCTTCCATGAATGACGTCTCATGATTTTGACCAATTTTAAACCCTCCCATCGTAACAAAATTTAGACCACCTCCAATATGACGTCACAAATATTTGATTCCCCCCCCCCTTAAAAGTAATTGAAAATTACCATTACTTTTTTGTCATTGAAATATGTATTTAGTACAAGTCTGCACTCTAATATCGTAACACATGTGCAGCCATTAAAAATGTCATTAAATAAGTTGCAAGCAATCAAATATTTAAGTGGAACTTTTATTTTGAGTAGCCCATTTTGATGTGACATCACATTTCTTAAACATCTCATCCTCCTTGTCTCACATGGTCACAAATCTTCCCCACCCCACCCCCCATCATTTATGGATGGCCCTTTATGCAGTATTCAAGTTTTTAAGACAATAAAATTTAAATGTTCTTTTGTATTTCTTCAATAATTTCAACATTAAACAAAATTGATCTTACAAAAACTATAAATGACATCATGCGATTGTGGCCGATTTTACCCCTCCCCCAACTCGTAACACTTTGTCACAAATAATTAGACCCCCTCCTATATGACATCGCAATGCTTGGACCTTCCCCCAAAGTCATATTTCCTATTTGAAAATTAGCATGTTGCAAATTACTTTTTTATCAGTTAAGTATGTATTTAGTAAGGCTGCACTCTAGTATCATAGCATGTGTGAAGCCATTGAAGCATCTTTAAATAAATTGCAAGCAATCAAATATTTTAGAGGAGCTTCTATTAAAAGTAACCCATTTTGATGTGACGTCATAGTTCTTTAACACCCCCCTCACACATCCTCCCAAATGCGCGAGCACCCTCCCTCCCCAGACACCTGAGGGCATTTATGGACTGCCCCAAAGCGTAAAACCAATATCTTTTGACTCTGGCTAAAAATAATTTTTTTTCAAATGAGGCGGGGGGGGGGGGGGGCACAAATTTGTATGTATGCATGGAGGGTGTACCTGAAAATGTACGGGGACCATACGAGTGTATACGTAATATATGGATGGCCCTTTTCTACATGAAAGATCACATTCAGGTTGAATATTTTCTTAAGTATGATTCATGAGGCTTTATGAGGTAATTGTAAGAAAACAAAATGACAAGCAAAATAATATCCATTGTGTTTTAAATGTATTGTGGCATGTCTCAGTATCATTGGTCACAGTTACACTTAAAAAGTGAAATGTCTGTAGGTCATAGAAGAAAAAAAAGAACAAAAGAAAAAAAATAAGGTCCATAAATTTGATGGACATTTGAGTCCAGCACACTCACATAGTCTATTAAGCAATGGGGAATTCTTCCACTCAGAAATGTGAAAAACTATTTTATACCTAGATGGGTTTATACAGTGACTTATGTGTTAAATATACAAATACAATGCATGGTCAAATAATTTGAGATCTGCTTGAAAATATCAGAAAAAAAACACATCATTCAAAAGGAAATAATTGAAACAATAAAGCCAAGCCAAACATTTGGGAAGCCCTCAAAACTAAACCATGATATATAAATATTATACATTTCAGTACAGAATTTAAGGGCAAAAGCATATAGATAACAAAAATTACATTTTATATGACTTTAAAGTTCATTTTATTTATTTGTGCCATGAATCAACACAAATTAGCATCTGGTAATAATGAATAACTGGAAGTTTTTAAAAAAAAATTGAATCTTCACTAATTGAAAAATCTATAAATGAAGAATCCCTTTGATAAATGTCACACAATGCAAAAGAACAAATTATTTGATAACTAATTATCAATTGTATGAAATAATAAATTAGTCTATAATTAATGCCCTAAATTTTAATCTTAAGCTTCCTTATAAATAAACTAGATTGTGCCAGGCGCCGTGGCGCCTGCGGCGCCCCCTTTTTTTGGGCGCCTACGGCGCCAACCTTTTTTTTAAACACCAACTAACTTGTCCTTTTTTGATAAATACGAATTATTAAACTTTATGAAATGTACGCAAAGTATTTATTTAATAATAATAATAGGGGTTGTATTTTGCGCACCGATGCACACCAAACAATGACGTCATCATATTAAATATTTTTACAGCGCTCATCAACACACGATTTTTCAACTAAACTAACTGCTGTAGACTGTCGTACATCGCTCCTCAGCGTTACGTTACAAACATACAGAACCACACCACTGGGTGTTTATATATTAACAATTGCTGTATGATTTTTAAAAAAATGTAAAACAATTAATACATAGATGAATTATTTTTAAATACATATTTTTATATGTATACTAATGCCACCAGGGGTGGATTAAGACTGCACGGGGCCCCTGGCTTTAGCTCGTCAAGCCCCCCCCCCTTAATACGCCATAGAATGCCACGCTTCTAATGTATAATTATGATAGATAAATAAATAAAGATTTTTTTATATTTTTTATATGGCAATTAATAAACATTGACATGACCAAACTAAAAGTGTTTGTCTTGACTGTTAGGTAACACGTTTGAGGGCAGTGTGTTGGTCTTGACTGTTAGGTCTCACGTTTGAGACATGTATCACATGTAAATTACTGGAACACATAATATATAGCAGAATAGTTAACCACCTTGACAAATATAATGCCCTATGCCCACACCAACATGGCTTTAGAAAGAACAGATCATGTGAAACACAATTGATAGGCCTAATAGATGATCTATCAAAAGGCTTAGATAATAATGATCAAATAGATACGTCCGGTATTCGGGCGTGGAATGGGTTGCCTGAAGAAACCAGGAAAGCCACCACTTTATCATCTTTTAAAACTCTAGTAAGAATACAGGACTAAACACAAACCATAGAAATACGTAGGACGCAATAATCTTCTGTACAGAAGGAGCGTCTGTAACATATAAGATAAGATAAGATAATATTACTAGACTTCTCAAAAGCATTCAACAAAGTTCATCACCTTAGTTTACTCAAAAAACTTAAATACTTTGGAATCTCAGGTCCCTTACATCACTGGATCCAAGATTTCCTATTGGGTAGGGAGCAAACTGTAATAATTAATGGATCTAAATCTACACCAATAAAGGTTAACTCAGGAGTTCCACAAGGAACTGTCCAAGGTCCCTTACTATTTTTAATTTATATAAATGACTTACCCAACAATATCTCAACAGGAACTAAAGTTAGGTTATTTGCTGATGATTGTATAATCTATAGAACAATCAAGTCAGAACAAGATAGCAAAATTTTACAAAAAGACTTAGATGAATTAATTAAATGGGAAACTAACTGGAGTATGTCCTTTCACCCAGAAAAATGTCAACTGCTAAGAGTAACAAAGAAAAAGAAACAAATAATTTCAAAATACTTCATTCATGGAAAAGAACTAACCCAAACTAAAGATGCAAAATATTTAGGAGTCATAATAAATGAGAAACTATCTTGGAACCCCCCATGTCAATGAAGTTATTAAAAAATCAAACAAAACCTTAGGCTTTATAAAAAGAAACTTTTACAAATGTAACAAAGATATAAAACTAAAATGCTACCTCACCCTGGTGAGACCTATACTAGAATATGCATCTTCTGTATGGGACCCATCCACCAAAGAAAATATTGATAAGTTAGAACAAATCCAAAAAAGAGCTGCCAGATTCATTACTGGAGAATATTCAAAACTGACAAGAGTACCACCGTTAGTTAAATCATTAAACCTTGAAACACTAGAGGATAGAAGAACCAAGAGTAAATTAGTAATTATACATAAGGCAATTAATTCTAATTTAGAAATACAACACAAAGATAACCTAATACAACCCTCAAATAGACAAAGTTAAAAACACCTTTCTTATTCCATATGCAAGAACAAACACATACAAGTTTTCTTTCTTTCCGTCCGGTATTCGGGCGTGGCATGGGTTGCCTGAGGAAACCAGGAAAGCCACCACTTTATCATCTTTTAAAACTCTAGTAAGAATACAGGACTAAACACAAACCATAGAAATACGTAGGACGCAATAATCTTCTGTACAGAAGGAGCGTCTGTAACATATAAGATAAGATTGAGGGCAGTGTGTTTGTCTTGACTGTTAGGTCTCACGTTTGAGGGCAGTGTAGCAACTGTACAAGTTGAAATATTTCTAAATTTTAAAAATCTCTAGGCAATATAATAAAAAAAAAGATGTTTTGAGCAATATATAACAAAACAAATCCAGAAATGACCATTATTAGCCTTTTAGTCCTGATTTGACAACAACTTCCATGATTTCTGTCATTTCTGAATAACCAGCAAAGAACTTTAATTCTCATATTTTAAAAAATCATCCCTTTTAAATTTATCTTAATAAAAGTTAAGATCGTTAGACAAGATCTCCAAATTACAAACTTAAAAATTTTTAATTAACAAAGAAAGAAGTGAAAAACAAAAAACACAAATTATTTGGGAGGATATAGTAGTTTGGGGTAGCTATTTTGAAATATAAAAGATTTTATAGATAAATAATTTTTAAAAGTTAATGAACGAAACCTTTTTAAAAATGAAAGAAATAATGGCAACCAAAGAAATAAAAATATAAAAATCATGAATTACATTTGGGAATGTTAATAAAATATGCCAATGTCATAAAAAAATCACCTTACATCCAAAAAAAATCTCTCCATTTCTCACTTCTGTATGAACAATGGCACACTTGTGTGAAAAATGTGAATTTTAGCAGAAGAGTATTTTTGTTATCATGAACTTTACAAGCATGAAAAAACCTGGAACAGATTATTTCCAAGGAGTTTCCAAAAAGCAGTTATTTACAATATTTAAAACTCAGGCACAATGAAAAAGCAACAACAAAAACAATTTTATGAATTATTAGAAGTACACAAGGCAAGATTGAAAGAGTTCATCCCATGACTAAACAAACATTTGATGGATATGAAATATATGGTCACAATATTAGATGCATTGAAGGAGGCAATTAACTTTTTCATTTAAAATCATTCTAATTCCTTTCAATATACTTTTTAGCTAACACAGCCTTACATGTTTTACAGCAATCTTCAAAATGCAAACATGAACAAACTTAATAATGTTATCACTTGATAACAGAAGTTATCTCTAAATGGTGTTTAGAATGAATAATTTAGCAATTATCGCATTTCTCATGCAAACACCATCTGTACAATAAAATAGAAGTTTGAGGGACCAATCATTATCAATGACCAGACAGAAACTTACCTTTTATTATATAGGATGATTTACAAATAATTTGAACGAAGGATCAAATATATCCCTCTCATTGTAGCATTTATTAAAAATAAGTTACATATGATTTTGTTATTTCCATTTAATCATCAAGATGTTTCCATACTAATTGAACACATGATGATGACAGTTAATTTTTTTTTAAAACACCTGGTGAAAACTTCTTGCACACTGTAATAGTTTTTAAAATAACTCCTCTGATGTATCCATTTCAAAATGTCATGGGGTCAGTTTATTGCATGTTGAAAGCCACCAATGGTAGCAATGATAGTACCTGGAGGCGGAAGACAGTAAGTGTTTATCATAGTCTAGTGCACAATTAGCCAGCTTTCTCAAGAGATTAATTCACGAGTTTAGTGTAGTATGTAGTTAAACAAACTTTTCTATGGTCAGTAAGAGACAAATGAATCTTTGTTTTTACTCTAAGTAATTTGATTTGATTGAGGTAGATCTTCTTTTGATTTTTTAAACATGTTGCCGCCTTCTTGTGCTAAGACATTGATTGCTTTTTGAAAAAAAAATGAAACATTTGAAAATTTTATTTTAAAAAAACCAAACATTCAGTTGTTTTTTTTTCCATTATGCTAAAAATAAATTTGAAAAATATATATAAAAATTGACTTTCATTTTTTGCCCCACACAGGCCCCTGTGACACGGTGGTCCAGTGGCAAGTTCGAATCCATTGCAAAGGCAAGGATTTCTTCCTGGGGCCTAAGGAGTCCTATGTCACCCAGCTCCGAATGGGTACCTAACTAACAATAGTTAGGCGGCTGAGTAATCTGTGGAACCCTCAAAGCCGTGGCCTGTGACCACTGCATCACTTGCCAACAGATCATCTGTCATGGTCTGTGGACACAATTATCTTCTACATAGAAGGAGCGTCTGTATATCTAAGATAAGATAATAATTTAAGAGAAGAGCCCTTTTAACAATTTACAATTGACAATACTACAGGTTGCAGTAAAATAGCTTTAAAAAACGAATCTATCTTCAAACTATTAATAGAGCCAACAATACAAATATTGTCACATGAGACATGAGATTAATGCTCCACTAGCAGTAAAGGATGTAGATGTTCAAATTGAATATTAGCACAACAAATGTGGAGTAAAATGAACACAGTTGGTCATCAACATTGTTGACTGTAGTAAAATATGATGACACTGCCTGGCTGTTAAGTTTAGCTGCTGTCCCTACTAGGAATCAGTTATTGAGACGTTCATTGATTTTTGACCAAGAATAGTCACATTGTCTGAAATTAAGAGAAATACTTAATAATTGGGAGGTCATACCAATAAAAATTGCTTTAAAAAATATTTCTGCACTGAAGTGTGTATGAAAAGTCCCAAACTAGCAATGATGTTGGTATAATAAGGATAGCTCATTCCTGTGTATGAAAAGTCCCAAACTAGCAACGATGTTGGTATAATAAGGATAGCTCATTCCTGTGTATGAAAAGTCCCAAACTAGCAACGATGTTGGTATAATAAGGATAGCTCATTCCTGTGTATGAAAAGTCCCAAACTAGCAATGATGTTGGTATAATAAGGATAGCTCATTCCTAAAAGTCTTGATGGGTTGTAATTTTTATTTTTTTAAAAAAACATTAAACTATCTGTACAAATAATGTAAAGCTTTTAAATTTTAACCTCAAACTTAATAACTTATCACTGATCTGTAAAAAAAAAAATGGCATCTTAACATCTGAGTTTTTTCTATGAAAATTGTTCCACTAAATATATTTTTAACTCTATGTAAACAAGTATTAAAAATAAAAACTTACGCATAAAATTTAGAAATGACTTGGGTTTATTTTTCCACACAACACCCAAGAAATAGACAGGAATACCAGAACATACAATAAGCACTCCCATCCCTGTGTCATATGGGGCAGCCAGCAGCGGCACGACAAGCAGAAACACAACAGTGAAGAGGAAGGTGAAGGGAATGATCAGTGGCAGCTGAATAGAATAAATAGATATAAAAGAGATTGATAAAAGCTCTTAAATATACAGTTAGTAAATGAAATTTCATTTTATTAAATATGACCAAATTTTATCAAGGCAGAAAACAAAATCAATTAAAATTTATTAAAATACATTTAATCATTTTTACTTTTAAAATTTATTTTTTATTCTAGTTTTCTCTAGTTAAATACTGACTTGAAGATTGCAATAACCAGAAATGATTTCTCAGGACTTTACAGTTTCTAGCTTAAAGTAGAACCCCAGATAAAAAAACAACTAAGTGACGGTGAAATCATGGATGTCAAACCTTGATTGGTCTTGGCATGTCAGGTCTCTTGAACCTCAGGTAAACCATTCCAGCAATGGAGCCACCAACAGACAGCCACTGCGTGAAGCTGAGGTAGTTGATGAGAGAGTAGATGTTGTCTGAGATCAGCATGATGATTGACAAAGTGCCCTAGCAGTGAAAACAGAGAAACACAGGATAGTTATGGCCAAGATGGTTTCAGCCTTTTTTTTTACCAACTCCAACAAATTATTCATTAAAACAATTAAATTCATGATACTTTTGATAAATAAGAGAATCTAAATCAAACTAACAAGAGAATCTAAATCAAACTAACAAGAGAATCTAAATCAAACTAACAAGAGAATCTAAATCAAACTAACAAGAGAATCTAAATCAAACTAACTTTACATAAATTCTGACATTATAAAAACAGTTAAAATGTGATATAATAATTAAAATTGTAGAATCAGATTACATGCAAATAATAAAAGAAGTTACTTATTTAATTTTTTTATAACAATTATTAGTTTTGGTGATAAGAAAATGAACTCATAATAATCAAAATAAACTATCACATGATGGGGAAAAGAGAAATTGTATTCACATATTTGTTTATAAATGAATTATAATTTTTAGAAATATAACATTTATTTATGTACTATATGTGTAGACACAAACAAAAAAGTCTGTGAACAATTTGTGAACAATCCATGAATTACAGGCTTTTCAATTATATTTTCTAAATTTTTATATTTTTTTTGTGAAGGGGGAGGGTGGTGGTTTAAAGAGTGTTTTTTGTGGGGGGAAAAGGCGATAAAACTATCTCGATTTTTGTACACCAATGCCAATTTATTTTCTTTACAACTTGGCAAAAATAAAATTACGTTATTGAAATTTCCCATCGGACATCTTCAAAATTCATAAATTAACTTCATCTGCTTTTTGTAAAAAAAAAATAAAACATCATCAATTTTTGCCATCATTTTACTTTGTCATATTAGGTAATAAAAATGCACACAATTTCAGCTTTTCTTATAAATATTTCTTGTATTAGAATAATCCTTGAATAAATTTATTACTTGATATGAGGCTTGCGGGTAAGACTTTGGAACCCCTGCTTTAATGTATAAGGCACCCTAAGCAATTGTAATAGGCACCCAGACTCTTCACGTTCCCTGTATATTCATGTATAAAGTTGATTTTAAATTGTATCAAATGATATGTGATTTTGGCACTCTGAATAATTGGAAACCTTGGTACACAGAAAAAGTTGGCTTTCAGAAGGACCTTATTACAAAAAATATTACATTGAGGAAAAATTAAGTACAATTCCCTTCACAAGGGCATACATCATTAGTAGTTTTGAGGCAAAATGACATGCAGTCAAGTTTAGAAAACAAAATCTGTGTAACAGTTTGCCATGGTCATGTAAACAAAATCTGTGTAACAGTTTGCCATGGTCATGTAAACAAAATCTGTGTAACAGTTTGCCATGGTCATGTAAACAAAATCTGTGTAACTACAAAATTGTCAATAAATTTTTTGTTTAAATTTTAAATAATAAAATAAAACAGCTTACAGTAAAAAGAATAGCAGGCATGGGAGTGTGTTTATTAACACTGATCATAGCCATAATTCCAGGCAATTGTCCTTCTCTGGCTCCAACAAAACATAATCTGAGGAAATAACAAGCTTCAGACATTTAATTATTTATTTCTTGTCAGTAATTGTTTATTTTTAAAATCCGGTTTACTGCATTAAATTGTAAGACAATGGTAAAAAGTGAAATTCCAAAAAGTTCTATGCGACAATGAAGAATTTTTAACGTTGGATACTAATAAAAGAACAAATTTTGTAATCTCTGCTTTCAACTTAAAATACACTTCTCAATTCTTTCCCTTACTCAGTATTACAGTTTTTAACTACAACTATTTTTTAAAAAGAAATTTTCAATTTAACTGCACATCTAGCCCAATAAACCTTTGAAACGAGTGTGTAGATTGTGCATTGGTGTGTATCAGGGTATGTAGGGGAGGTCGGTTTTAAAACACCCACCCAGTGCTGGCACACACACAGGCCAAGTGTTGTGTCTATGACAAGCCACATTAATGTACATGTCAGTGGGGGATCTAATGGTTCAATGTGCACTGTCTTTTCTTATTTGGAGTAGACAGGTCAAACCCATGATTATTTCCAGAATTTTGGCTTTAAATATGTGACCTATGCTCATAGTATATATAAAATAATTACAAAGGGTCAAAGGTTAACCTTATGGATAAAACATTCTATTGTCAGATAAATATGAAATCTGAACATATGTGAATACTCAAGCTGTCCTCATTATAGACATTCTCTGCCTGAATGTTGAACTTTTTTTTAAGCAACAAATTTCAGGCCTTATAATCACCTTCCTGATGTAAAGAGTAGACCATTCACACCTCCAAAGGTTGAGAGGGCCACAAAGAGAGGAATAATTACAGCTGCTATTCCAAATACATTTTGTCCAAATGTCTGAAAAGGGGAAAAAATATAAAATGGCTTCATTTATAAAAGTGGAAACAAATATTTTTTTAAATGATTATTTGTTATTTATAATCTAAGTTTTTTTAATTGTTTTTTTTTTTTTTGGTAACAAAAAGATAAAGAGCTTAAAAGAAAAATGTACCATATACACTAGTGTGTAAGTAAAGAAATTTTAGTCCCACACTTCATTTTTAAAATGCAGGGTCAAATTTTAAAATCACAGAATTTAAAACCCCAAGTTTCACCCTAGACTTATCTCTGGGTCATAGCATATTTCGTAATTGTCACAAAGCTCCCTTGACTTATAGACCCGACCAATCCACTTATATACAGTACTTATTCTTTAAAATACATGTATGTCAATTTAAAATATGTAAATTAATGTTATTTATAGTATCAAATTTTTTAAAATATAAGATTTTGTTTAGATACTTTAAGGCAGGGGTCTCCAAACTACGGCCCACGAGGCCCTCTTGCAAAGTGCTGTTTGACAGTTAATGTTTGTAGTCGGTCCCCAAACTGCTGTTTGACAGTTAATGTTTGTAGTCGGTCCCCAAACTGCTGTTTGACAGTTAATGTTTGTAGTCGGTCCCCAAAGTGCTGTTTGACAGTTATGTTTGTAGTCGGTCCCCAAACTGCTGTTTGACAGTTAATGTTTGTAGTCGGTCCCCAAAGTGCTGTTTGACAGTTAATGTTTGTAGTCGGTCCCCAAACTGCTGTTTGACAGTTAATGTTTGTAGTCGGTCCCCAAACTGCTGTTTGACAGTTAATGTTTGGAGTCGGCCCCCAAACTGCTGTTTGACAGTTAATGTTTGTAGTCGGTCCCCAAACTGCTGTTTGACAGTTAATGCAGCCCTCCGGCAGAATAGTTTGGAGACCCCAGCTTTAAGGTCTGTGTCATTTAAACTTAATTAAAAATTGTATTTCCTCCATTAGTCTTTGGGAGACTATTTGATGAGTTGTTAAACTTGGCCTTCTTTAATGTTATTTTTATTGGGTAACAGGTTTGTATTTAGCATCCTCAGTCAATTGAACTCCCAACTAACACTACGGTTTGTCAGCTGAAACAGTGGTCATCAACCAGTTAATTATTTATACGTTATATTCCATCATGTTCCTTTTAAAATGTCTTTAAATTTTAGCCATGGTTATCTGATTATTCTTCCTCTTATCTTATCTTATATGTTACAGACACTCCTTTTGTACAGAAGATTATTGCGTCCTACGTATTTCTATGGTTTGTGTTTAGTCCTGTATTCTTACTAGAGTTTTAAATGATGATAAAGTGTTGGCTTTCCTGGTTTCTTCAGGCAACCCATTCCACGCCCGAATACCGGACGGAAAGAAAGAAAACTTGTATGTGTTTGTTCTTGTATATGGAATAAAAAAGGTGTTTTTATCTTTATGTCTATCTGAGGGTTGTATTAAGTTATCTTTGTGTTGTATTTTTAAATTAGAATTAACTGCTTTATGTATAAATTAGAAGACCTCAAGGGAAGAAACGGCTATGTGACATTTTTTAATTTTTTGTTTTTTGTTATCCTCTGTATCTGATAGTGGATCAAAAATAGAATTCTCTGAATACGGTTTTATGAAAAAATTATGTATTTGACCTTATTAAAAATTCAAATCTATTGAGTTAATTTATGATAAATATTTATAATTTTGAACTTTCAAACTTAACATCTCAATACTAGAAAAATGTGACATAGCCGTTTCTTCCCTTGAGCTCTTTTTATTTTTACTTTACACTTATTTACTCTATCTTCTAGTGTTTCAATGGTGCTATTCTTGTCAGCTTTGAATATTCTCCAGTATGAATCTGGCAGCTCTTTTTTTGAATTTGTTCTAGTTTATCAATGTTTTCTTTGGTGGATGGGTCCCATACAGAAGATGCATATTCTAGTATAGGTCTCACCAGGGTGAGCTAGCATTTTAGTTTTATATCTTTGTTACATTTGTAAAAGTTTCTTTTTATAAAGCCTAAGGTTTTGTTTGATTTTTTAATAACTTCATTGACATGGGGATTCCAAGATAGTTTCTCATTTATTACGACTCCTAAGTATTTTGCATCTTTAGTTTGGGTTAGTTCTTTTCCATGGAAGAAGTATTTTGAATTTATTTGTTTCTTTTTCTTTGTTACTCTTAGCAGTTGACATTTTTCTGGGTGGAAGGACATACCCCAGTTAGTTTCCCATTTTATTAATTCATATAAGTCTTTTTGTAAAATTTTGCCATCTTGTTCTGACTTGATTGTTCTATAGATTATACAATCATCAGCAAATAACCTAACTTTAGTTCCTGTTGAGATATTGGATAAATCATTCACATAAATTAAAAAGAGTAAGGGACCTAGGACAGTTCCTTGTGGAACTCCTGAGTTGACCTTTATTGGTGTAGATTTAGATCCATTCATTAATACAATTTGCTCCCTACCCAAAAAGAAGTCTTGGACCCAGTGATGTAAGGGACCTGAGATTCCAAAGTAGTTGAGTTTTTTAAGGTGGTGAACTTTGCCAATGCTTTGAGAAGTCTAGTGATATTGTATCTATTTGATCATTATTGACTAAGCCTTTTGATAGTTCATTTATTGGACCTATTAATTATGTTTAACATGATTTGTTTTTTCTAAAGCCATGTTGATGTGGGCATAGGGCATTATATTTGTCAAGGTGGTTAATTATTCTACTATATATTATGTGTTGTAGTAATTTACAGGTGATACTAGTAAGTGATACAGGTCTGTAATTACCAGGGTCTGATTTATCCCCTTTCTTATTAAAGAGGTCCTTGCCTTTAAATATCTAGGGGCTATAATATCCGATGAAGGTTCAAAGCCAGAAATTCTTGCCAGAATGGACCAAACAACTGCAGCAATAAGCAAACTTAAACACATCTGACAAAGCAAGGAACTCTCCCTGAGATCAAAGATTCGACTAATGCGCTCTCTAGCTATGTCGGTCTTCTTGTATGGTTGTGAGGCTTGGACGCTCACCGCAGACATCCAAATAAGAATTAATGCGCTAGAGATGAGATGTTTTCGAAAGGTACTAAACATCTCCTACACGGCTCACATCACCAACGAAGTGGTCCGCGATCAAATAAGTGCTGTCATTGGCCCTTACGAAAACCTCACCTCAATTAAAAAGAGGAAATTACGATGGTACGGACACGTGACAAGATCTGGAGGTCTCTCAAAGACGATATTGCAAGGCACAGTCCAGGGAAGAAGAAAAAGAGGCAGACCAAGGAAGAGATGGGAGGACAATATCAAAGAGTGGACCGACCTGTCATTTAGTGACTCCCAGAAGGCAGCACAGGACTGGGACAAATGGCACGAGATAGTGTGCAGTTCAAAATGGTGCCCAACACCCCAATGACGGGTTAAGGGACAGTTCAAGTTCAAGTTATTAAAGAGTCGAGTTACGTTGGCTAATTTCCAATCCTGGGCACTTAACCCTGGTTTAGAGAGGCTTGAAAAAAGAACTACAAGGATTGGGGACAGTTCTGTGCTTACTTCCTTTAATAACCTGGCAGGCAATTCATCTGGGCCGGTAGCTTTGTTTATTGTTAAGTATTTTAGGAGTGAATGTATACCTATGTTACCTATTTCTTCCATTTTATTTAAATTTATTAAAACTTCCTTGTCTCCTGAGGCAGAAAATGATGATGCAAAATATGTGTTAAGGATATTAGCTTTAGTCTCATTATCATTATAGGTTTTATTATTTGATCCGTTTAGTGTGCCTATTCCTGTAGGCTCCATTTTTTTAGATTTTATAAAGGACCATAAGTTTTTATTGTTATCTTTAGTAATCACATTGTTTATATATTCATAAAAATCCTTCATTATTATTGTAGCAAGGTACCCATGCCATCTTGCATGATATGTAATAGGTTAAGCTTTATTTCTTAAAAACCTAAATACATTGTTTTTTATACTGGCTCTTCGGTATTAAAATAATCCAGCATTTAAAAAAATAGACCTAAAGAAAAAAATTCTAAAATCTCAAAATGACCATCAACAATTCTTAAAACTATCAACAAGAAATGTCTAAACTAAGACCAACAAATCACAAACAGTCATGATGTGATCTCAACAAACAAAAAAACTGTTTTAAAAAATATCATAACCCTTCTTTTTTGTATCATGACTCTTGTTCCTCTCATCGCACTATTACACAGCTCTTAAAAGCCTTACATTTATTTAGCAGACATGTACCAGAAACCCTGCAATCAACTTACCACTGCAGTGGCATATGATGTCAGCATCTCTTGTGGAGACATTGCAGTGAAGTAGGCCACATTAGCAAAAACATAAACTAAGGTCACCAAAGGGATGGAGATGTATATGGCCCGAGGCAAATTCCTGATAAAGATAAATGGAAATAGAGTGGTGCAAGAAACATTTAAACTGAAATAGAGTGGTGCAAGAAACATTTAAACTGAAGTAACTGAACTGATCATTTTGATGGTTGACTTCAACGAATTGAAATGTAGCTCTCTTGAGTAGCTTTGTCTACACAATTTTTAAAATGTAAATTCAAATTAAGTTGTAAGTTGAATAAATTTTTGGATGGGTGCACTAGGATTTCAAGAACACCTACACATATTTCAAGCACAACTATAGTTAAAATACATATTGTAATGGATTTTAAACAAATTATGATCAAGATAATGTTACAGGTCATGACCTAGAACTTCATAGATTGCAACTCCCAAACCATCCATAAAATGTAAACTGTAACATGACATTGTTCATCAAATATTCAGATAGAATGGCTCAATGAAATTGGCAAGAATTGCGACCAGATTTTTTGTTAGAACAGACAGTCAAGCTGGAGTGTAATTTTTAAATGACAATGATGTGTTTTGTGAGAAATATTCCAAAGGAAAGGCAGAAGATTTCTCCACAGGGAAAAGGTTGTAGGTTTGAAAGATTATCTTTAAAAAAAATTTTTTAAATGCTGATGCAGTGCAGAAACTTCGCTCTTTGCAATGTGAATGCTTACAAAAAGTGTACCTGATCGAGAAATGAGTGTTGGTCAAATTTTAACTTTGGAAAATAAGAAAAGGATACACTGAATTCTAGATACAAGACATTCTTTGGAAGCCATGAAGACATTGTTTGGAAGCTATGAAGACATTGTTTGGAAGCTATGAAGACATTCTTTGGAAGCTATGAAGACATTGTTTGGAAGCTATGAAGACATTCTTTGGAAGCTATGAAGACATTCTTTGGAAGATATGAAGACATTCTTTGGAAGCTATGAAGACATTCTTTGGAAGCTATGAAGACATTCTTTGGAAGCTATGAAGACATTCTTTGGAAGCTATGAAGACATTCTTTGAAAGCTATGAAGACATTCTTTGGAAGCTATGAAGACATTCTTTGGAAGCTATGAAGACATTCTTTGGAAGCTATGAAGACATTATTTGGAAGCTATGGAGACATTTGATGAAACTTATGCATCAGTTTGGTAATTTAAGGTTTTGTGCTTGCAGAAAAAAGAAAAGGGGTTGGTGCAGTCTTTTGACAAGATGATCAATTGGGCTGTCAATATTGTTGAAAAATGCTGCATGGGTACCTGTCCAAAATTTTACCCGTTTGAAATGCCTCAAAATTTTCGTCATTATGCCTGCTATTCACTATTACTACCATTAGCCTTTTACTGCTTTGTTTATTGTGGAAATGCAAATTTTGATGTAACGAGTCAACGATGGGAAAATGATGACATTGAAATATTGAAATACTACTGTAGTACAGTGGTATAAAGACAATGAGCAGAGGGGTGCTAATGTGATTAGGGGGGGGGGTAGATTTGGAGACATATGTTTGTTGGGGGGGGGGGGGGGNGTTAGATAAAAGAAATTGGCTCAGTAACAAAGATGAGCAGCGTATTTCAAAGTCAAAGACAAGATCATTTCTAACCATTCCTAGTTATTGCTCATGTCCTATTTTGTGTCATACTGAGTAGACGGACCCACCCCCACCATTTAATTTTGTTATTATAGTGAAAATTATTCAACCATTGAAATATTTTTTTGCATGGTTATGGATAGGGGTTGAGACACGTGTAAGTTATGGGGAGGGGTTATATAGCCTATTTTTGTTTTTGCTAAATAAAATGGCGACAAGGAAAAAAAAAGTTTTTTCATACGATTATACAAGCCCCCAACCCTAGAATACCCTGGCAGTGACACACTCCTAGTTCTGATAAGTTCATATCATTTTACCAGCACACCATCCACAGAAACAACACAACCCAAGTATAGCACTCACTTGTAAGGATCTATCATTTCTTCTGTAACAAAGTTGAGGAAATTCCTGGATGGGAAAAATGAGTGGTAAACCAGTAAATAATAAATAAATAAAATCAGTGGTCTCAAAATTGTATTCAAATTTTTAAAAGATATGGATATAGTTAGAGAGATGAAGGTGGAATGTGGATTAAGTTGACAATATATAATTCTCCAGTCCAACTCTTATCTTCAACTTGGGAGCAATGTTTTATAATACCTGTGATGGATGTACAGAGTCATGAATCCATATTCTTAATCACCATGGCTCCCAGGGGCCTCTGAACTGTAATCTGTCACACCTATCTTATTGAACATTTTAGGAGTGCCCTCAGAACATTTTTTTATGTAACAAAGCACACACAAAATGATGGCTTCAAGCTAGGGGATCGTACATTAATCAGTCGTGGTTAATCTTTATCTACCTGCTCTCTCCAATCATTCAGAACCTTCAATTTTATCTTTAGGATTATTTATGTCCTGAATGAATGATGATGGCCTGGGGGGAACAGACACGTTGTCTAGACTTTATATCTAATATACCGACATTGAGTCTAAACACCACGCAATCATTTGCAAAGCACTTGAATCATACTAACAAAATTTTTAATCATTTAATTAAAGAACTCTAAATAATTAGTTCAAGTCCCAGTGAGAATGCTTGATAAATGATACCCTTCAAATGGAACAGCCCTTCAAATGGAACAACCCTTCAAATGGAACAACCCTTCAAATGGAACAACCCTTTGAATGGAACAACCCTTCAAATGGAACAACCCTTCAAATGGAACAGCCCCTAAGAGTTTTTTTGTTTTTTTGGTTGTTTTTTTTTTTACAGTTTTCCTTGAAGATTAAATGGAATCTGATTGAAAATTATTTAAAGCATGATGGAAGATAAAAAGACAAGAGTTAAGATAGATTAGAGAAAAAAATGTTTATGTTGATTTTAAATATTATTATTGTGCAGGCCGTTTGAATTTCTAGGTTGACAGTAAAAATGAAACTCATAAAAACAGGCTGGAAGGAAAGTTCCTCCTTGCCTCTATCTGTCTTGTTCAAAGGCAAAAGTCAAGGAATAGATGGTAAATAAATAAGGAATACATGTTGCCTAGGGTGCCTCTTAATATTATTAGTGAGGTAGTGAGGTCGTGAGGGGGAGTGGTGGTGCCGCCCTGCGTGACACCATTAGGTTGGTGACACCAAAGTCTACAATTTTACTGTGTTCGATTTTATGTCAGAAAAAAAAAGGTCACATTTTTTCAACTAGAAAGAAATACAATGAAATACAATAAGCGAGAAAACTTTAATATTGAAAAAATATCAGTTAAATTGCATTAATAAAACAGTCCCAACACACAACATGAAAACAAATTAGGAAAAAAAGAAAAGAAACAGTCGCAGCAGAGAGATCTTTAAAGAAGGCTGTACAGTACATGCAAGCGGCGGTGTCTTCTGTTTTAAGAGATATAAAGCCTTTTGGACTTTGACACACCGACAGCATGGATTAATCCCACTTCACTATACCCTCCACCACAGTGGGGGGAGAAGGGAGTACAATTTTTCTTCCCAAAAAATCAAAATATGGGTTTTACTTGTTGTTGCTTTTTTTTATAAGAAAATTATGAATTCAATGTCTTTGAGTTAATATTTTGTTTGATTTATATTGATTGAAGGCGTGCAAGCATAGATATGCATGTTTATATAAACTTAGTCTTTCGGTTATGACGGTCTCATCCCAACTTACGTTGTTTTGTGGTTATGAATGTGCCAACTTAAAGAATAATATGACGCGTTATTCCTTAATTTGCAATGTTTTTTTTTTTTAAACTTTTGGTTTTTATGGGGTAACGATTTGTTTTCTTTATTTGAAATGAAAAGGTCGTAACAATATTTGTATTCAACCTACAGCTTTCATTTGCGAATTTTTCTAATGGCAAAGTTATTAAAACTAAGTAAGCTGTCAAGTTCCCTTTCACTGCTCATTAGAAGGAGCATATCAGTCTTGGTTGTCCCATGCAAATTCTAACTCATCTTTATATTCTATTCAACTTTATAAATTATCGCTCTGTGCTGCAGTTTGATGTCATTATTAAGAGATAGATGTGAATACAATAAGGGAATGAGCTGTTAACGGCGCATAATGAGTAACACTGCATTTCTCAGAAAGAATAGCCTGAACTCCGTTATACTTCCTACTTATATTTGCATCATTGTCTTATGACTGTCCAAGGCATATTCAGGGATTCATACAAACATTTGCCCAACTTTATTATACACTATTATAACAATTAAATCATTGGCTTTAGCCCACTCAGCCCACCTTTAACCCGCCATAGGGGGAGGGGGTCATGCATCTGTGATGATGGGTGACGAGGGGGAGGGTGTGTTTGAAAAATGTTAGTCAAATAAAAGATGCAAAACCGTAAATAAAAGTCCCACTTCAATATTTTATTGTTTAAAATTTATTTAATGATGTTTTCAATGGCTTCAAGCTTGTTTTGATATTAGAGTTGAGACTTACACTAAATACATATTTAAATGACAAAAAATAATCTGCAACAGGCTAATTTTTATTTAGAAAATTCGGCTTTGTGGGGTAAGAATCGGCAACCTCACAACACGTCATTTATCGACGGCCCCTTAAGTCATGAAGGGGTGACACCATGAGCTACCGCCCCCGGTGACACCAACCTTACCAACGCCTCTGGATATTATCCTCCCAAATTTAAAAAAAAAAGAAAGAAGGGAAAGAAAGAAATCAGATGACAGGCTGTTTACAATTTTTTTTCTACTGTTCAAAATCTTAGTTTTACAAGTTTAAAAACTCTAAATTTAGATTAATAAAAGCTTACTAAGAGCACTTGCTACCTTTCCACCCACAGCACTTAGAGTGCAGGTCAACTTAAACTTACCAGCCAGCATATGCAAACAGACCAGAGTAGAGGGCTAATGAGATTTTACCAACATCCCAATTCGTTCCCTCAAAGGTGTCCTGCAAGTGTTCAACTTCACCTGGTGAATAATTGAAAAAAAAACAATTAGTATCTCTGTCAAAGGTGTCAATAGTATGACAACAGCTGTCTTTCAACAAACCATAAATTTCATGTACAATGATCTCTGTTCATTGAACTCTGTCACTTTCATGAGGACAGACGTCTTCCCAATCCAATTTTACACAACATGTTATTTTTGTGGAAATGATTCTTGAGATAAATATTCCCAGACAGTGAGAAAACACATGAGACAAGTTCATCTGCACATTGAAATGTGGTTAACAAGCAAAAAACTCCCCCAGTTGTTACCTTTGCCAATCTGCACCGCGCCAGTCAAGATGATGATCCCAAGTGCCACAAGTTTGGCAGCTGTAAATATATCTTGAATCCTTGTGGCAGCTCTGACACTCATAGCATTGACAAAGGTCAACAGACCTGTAATGGAAAATCCCAGAGAACACAGGTGATGACAAGTGCAATTAGAAGGGACTGAAAGATATGAATTAAACTTTGCTGCGGCCAAAAACAAAAACATTAATAACTTATATTAATATTATAATTATAACAATAATCTTGATCACATCATCATAAGTCACTGGGAAGATCCTAGATCCCCACAGCTGTTATGTACATCATGTTAACCCTGTGAGCATTGGCGACTTTGATATTTTAAAAAGCCCAAGATTGTGATGGTGAAAACAAAGATAACTATTAACTTTAAAGCAGGGGATACATTTTTTAAAAACACAGGAACAAAGTAGGAAAAGCTCTAAAAATTTGATGATTCTCAAGAGCATATTTTAGAAGTAAGAAGGTTCATAGAAGTAAGAAGGTTCATAGAAGTAAGAAGGTTCATAGAAGTAAGAAGGTTCATAGAAGTAAGAAGGTTCATAGAAGTAAGGAGGTTCATAGAAGTAAGGAGGTTCATAGAAGTAAGAAGGTTCTTAGAAGTAAGAAGGTTTATAGAAGTAAGAGGGTTTATAGAAGTAAGAAGGTTCATAGAAGTAAGAGGGTTTATAGAAGTATGAGGGTTTATAGAAGTAAGAAGGTTCATAGAAGTAAGAAGGTTCATAGAAGTAAGAAGGTTCATAGAAGTAAAGAAGGTTCATAGAAGTAAGAAGGTTCATAGAAGTAAGAAGGTTCATAGAAGTAAGAAGGTTCATAGAAGTAAGAAGGTTCATAGACGTAAGAAGGTTCATAGAAGTAAGAAGGTTCATAGAAGTAAGAAGGTTTATAGAAGTAAGAAGGTTCATAGAAGTAAGAAGGTTCATACACGTAAGAAAGTTCATAGAAGTAAGAAGGTTCATAGAAGTAAGAAGGTTCATAGAAGTAAGAAGGTTCATAGAAGTAAGGAGGTTCATAGAAGTAAGAAGGTTCATAGAAGTAAGAGGGTTTATAGAATTAAGAGGGTTCATAGAAGTAAGAGGGTTTATAGAAGTAAGAAGGTTCATAGAAGTAAGAAGGTTCATACAAGAAAGAAGGTTCATAGAAGTAAGAAGGTTCATAGAAGTAAGAAGGTTTATAGAAGTAAGAAGGTTCATAGAAGTAAGAAGGTTCATAGAAGTAAGGAGGTTCATAGAAGTAAGAAGGTTCATAGAAGTAAGAAGGTTCATACAAGAAAGAAGGTTCATAGAAGTAAGAAGGTTCATAGAAGTAAGAGGGTTTATAGAAGTAAGAAGGTTCATAGAAGTAAGAAGGTTCATAGAAGTAAGAAGGTTCATACAAGAAAGAAGGTTCATAGAAGTAAGAGGGTTTATAGAAGTAAGAGGGTTCATAGCGGTTTCTAGAAACACGCTAGTCCATAATGTCTGTATATGAGAATGAAGACATATCGTGTGGCGTCACATTATGTTCATGACAGATAGAATAAGTTCCTAGAGACAATATTTCACTTTCTCCTTTGAGCCATCAAAAATCTTTTTCTTTTGGCAAGTTTTCACTAAAGAAAATACTTCTTCTTTTCTATGTGTAGTCTGCACAATTGACGTCATCAAATAAGACCTTCTCTCGACCGACGTCATTCTTTCCCCACAACAACACCGCATTGCTACAATAAATAATCGATCAATAAACCCACGCAGTGTTATTTTGTCCCGGACGACATTTGGGTCAGCGTCCTGAACACTCCAAGCCGGCCGATATCCTCCCATAATATGCCCATTACTAACGTCTTCTGGTTGGCACACATGCATCATATAACCATCCGAATAGTGCGATAAGGCCTTGTGTAGTCCCGTGTATAATGAACCACAATGGGATGGAAATGATGGTTAAGATAGTTTCCACACAATCAGGCATTTAAGCTAGGTCGACTGATGCCCGTTTCCATTGTTAATAGCAAATTAAGATTGAAAAGTTTAGATAAAACAACGAAAATGCTGTGGTACTGATGCTGACAACACCTTTCCGAGCTTCCATCTGTCATACTAAGCATGAAAAGTTTCATTATAGCTAAGCTTTTTATTCTTTTTGGCAATGGCGAGCTTAGACGAAGATGCAGTGAACACAACAACAATTATAAATGTTATTTTTATAGTTTGTTGCATATGTCCAAAACTGAGAGCAGAACAATATATATATATAAGCTAGGTCAATCAATACATTGATCGCAGGCCCTTAGAAATAGTAAGAGGAGAAAGGAATCTGTTTTCACAGTATGTGTACCACAGTATTATTATAACATATTAGGTAGTACGTTGGAAGACATGCACATGTTTTAAGCAATTAAGCAATAAATTAAACGCCTACCTCACGCGGCAACTTTTCACGGAACTCAAAACCTGAACTTGGATTTAGACAATAACACAAACACACTCAGACAATAAACCAAACATTTGGTCATCTCATAAGTTTGCTGTACTAAAAGGCGAACTCCGGGGTTTTGAATTCCACGAGACATCATTTAAGTAGGATATTTTAAAACTGATCTAAGATCATTCAGTGAGAAAGAAGAAGCGGGGGGGGGGGGTTCCCGATGTGGTGAAATAACAACATTTTGAGCTTTGATGTAATTCGCCGCATTAGCTTCACTACCATATTAATAAATTATACAAAAACTTGATTAACCAAGGCTCAAAATGCTGTAGATGATTTATTATGGGTTACTAAAGTTACACGTGACATAGAAAGCTCGATAGAGGTTTAAAAACATCTCAATGAAAACTCAGGGTTAATATTCCAGCCAAAATGAACAATACAACAAGATCAATAAAATGTCTATTTTATTATTTTTTAACCCGAGACCGGGTTATGTGAGATTAAGCTTCATGAATAAATACATATATTTGTAACCGTGGTCAGTTTCAGGAAGAAATTTCCATATGGTAATTATCTCTGCAGCAGATTGTGAGCTGAAGTATGAGCGCAAACTGTGGGGAAGAACCAATATTGAACTCAGTAGTGTGGGTGGCTGAGTGCAGGTATGTCAATGAAGACCAAAGTTATGTGGCGTTTGTGCAATTATGTAAATAAAGTTCAAATTTAGTGAATGTTAATAGCGATCATCGCATCTGCCCGACATAGCTTCATAATTTAATTACATTTTTTTAAAAATTATATTAATATTTTATTGGTTGTTTTTAAATTTTGAATTCAAATTAGTTAAGATTTTTGGCACTGAAATTAATTCGTTTTAGTCTCGAAACTTAGTAATTAGGGCTGTTATCGATTAAATAAAATTTAATCGTTAACTTTTGAAAAATTACCGATTAATTAATCGATCATTTTGTTAAAGCTAAAAATAAAGATGTACGACGTCATTAAACTGAAAATTTCAAGGGAAGTAAAAGAAACAGCCAATTGATTTTTTTAGCGCATTTTCGAGAAGTCGAATGCGCTATTGCACCCGCTTTGTCCGTCCGTCCGTCCGTCTGTCATCACCCTTGATCTCAGCATCCATAAGTCCTAGACCCATGAGGTATATATGTTTTTGTATGTCCTGACCTGCCATTTGTGCATCAAAACTCAGTTACTCTATCCGTTAAAAAACCCCGTTAAAACTACCAAAAAATATTTCGAATCGAGAAGTAACACTAGCGCAGGGAACGGCCGCCATTGCCGGAAGTTGAATACATAGTCGTTCAAGCATTGAAGAGTGGTTTGAAAGCGTGCAAAAGAATTAGTGGTTTTTTTTAGTTGACGTCATAAGAATATGTGTAAAAGTTTAGAGAGTTTTACATCATCATTTGTGGTGACTTGTAGTTAGATTAAAGAGAAAATAATTTTTTTTTAAATGTAAAGAAATGACTTTTAAATAAAAATATGTCAGGTATATTCATTACACAGGAAAATTCATAAAAATATGTCTAAAATCTAAACACAATTACTGACAACTACATAATGCTGATATCTAACATAAGTACTGATACATAATACGAAAATGCGCTAACACGTCCTGAGTTCCAATAGGGACCAGGCTTAACATGATTTTTTTTAATTGAGTTATTTTTAAAACATAGTTAGCAATAAAAACAAGTTAAACAACGCATGAAAGTCTGGCACTTGGCAGAAAATTTCAAATTAATTTTAAAATATAATATTGTTAGGAGATATATTTGAATATAAGTAGTTCGCAATAATGTCAATGAATTTTAAAAAATTATTGTTAAAAAAATCAATGTTTTTTTAAAAAATCAATGTCCTTAAAAAACAAGTTTTTTTTTTTTAAGTTTACACTTTTAGAGTCCGTTTTTTTTTTCAAAGGAGTAGTTTGTACATAAAAAAAGCAACTATTATTAATTATTTTTTAATAAATGGATTTTAAAAAAAAACAACATTTCTTTAATTTTAATCACTATTTTTATCGATTAAAATAATTTTAATCGATAAAGAAAAATTTACCGATTAATTAATCGATAATTTTGTTAAAGCTAGAAATAATTTCCACAGTCCTACATATATATATATATTAGGGCTGTTATCGATTAAATTAAATTTAATCGTTAACTTTTGAAAAATTACAGATTAATTAATCGATAATTTTGTTAAAGCTAGAAATAAAGATGCATGACGTCATTAAACTGAAAACTTCAAGGTAAGTAATAAAAACGGACAATTGATCTTTTTTATTAAGTTATTTTTAAAACATAGTTAACAATGACAATAAGTTAAATAACGTATTAAATGAAAGTTTAGGCACTTGAATGAAAATTTCTAATTAATTTTTAAAATATAAAAGTAATACAGCCATATAGAAATTTTTTGATTATTAACAAAAAGATAAAAATCATCTTTTTATCCCAGTGGTTCAAAAATTTTTATTTTTTTTTCCTAAGACCTCATAATCACTTTTTTCACTAGGTTGTTTTCCTTCACATGTTGTGCCACTTTATGGCATTTTTTAAAATGCACATAACTTAAGTATTTAATTTAATTTAAAAGATATAATATTGTTATGAAACATATTTATATCTAAGTAGTTAAATATAATGTCTATGAATTTAAATTTTGTTATTGTTAAATAGTTAAAAACAATGTTTTTTTTTATAAATATCATTGTCCTTATAAAACAGGTTATTTTTAAGTTTACACTTTCCAACGTTTTCTAACAGAAAAGTTTGTACGTAAAAAAAACAATTAAAAAAAACTATTTTTAATTATTTATGAATAAAAAGAAAATATTTTGTAAAAATATGTCACTATTTTATCGATTAAAATCATTTTAATCGATAAAATAATTGACCGATTAATCGAGAAATTAAACGGTAATTTCCGTATATATAATATATATATATTAGGGCTGTTATCGATTAATTTAAATTTAATCGTTAACTTTTGAAAAATTACCGAATAATTAATTGATAATTTTTATTAACGCTAACAATATGATGTATGACGTCATTAGACTCAAAATTTCAAGGATAGTAACAAAAACAGGCAATTAACATTATTTTGATTTAAATATAAGTAATTCAATATAGTCTATTGTCAATGAATTTGAATTTTGTTATTGTTAATTAAGTAAAAACAATGTTAAATTTAATTTTTTTAAATATTATTTTCCTTATAAAAACAGCTTATTTTAAGGTTTACACTTTTAAAAGTTCGTAAAATGTACTCTGTTATCGTAATCGCTATTTTATCTATTAAAATAATTTTAATCGATAAAATTTTTTACCGATTAATCAAGAAATTAATCTTTAATTTCCGCAGCCCTATTAGTAATATTTCCCACCAGCATCTAACCAGAGTCTCATAGACTTTGGAAAAGGCCCCATGTGTAAAATATGTATTTGAACCCAGTCAATAACACATTTTAAAACAATTTAAAAATGATACTAAACCAAACGCGTGTTATGTTTTAAATATCGTTTTTCTTTAGATATCGGGCATAGTACCTAAGTTTATTATAATAATACAGAGCGGTGCTTCTCAAACTTTTTAGTATGGCGAACCTGCAGGATTTTTTCCATTGCACTAGGTACCGGTGAATTATTTTACTTGCACTGACGTGATAACAAAATGTCATTTATTTTATTTTATTTTATTTTTCATTTTATTTGCTTATTGCCGAAAAATGTATATATGCTTTATGGTTCATATTAAAAATGGTTTCAAATGGAGGATATAATTAGACTTTTCTTCCATTTCTTTATCACTTCTGCGGACAGCCCACGGACCGGCACCGGTTCGCGGACCACCAATTAAGTAGCAAAGATATATAGTGTCTGTGTTATTTATATAATACTACGAACTAAACGTATTTGGATTATTTATATAGCGTTCCAGGGTCTAACAGTGACGAGAGTAAATATGTAAATATGTAATGGACGGTTCACCGACAAAAACGGCCCCAGTCAAAACGGCCCTTGACAAAACGGCCTCAGACAAATCGGCCCTGGACTAATATATGTTAATGGATAAGATTTTATATTATTATTTCTACTCACCGATTCAGTGTCAGTTTTAGTTCACAAAAAACAATAATAATAATATCACAAGAAACAATTTAATAATATTTGAACTCTATGGTAGCAAGTGACAATTGTTTGTTGAGAAGAAATAATATCATAACTTTACAAGAAATAATTTTACAATTAGACAACTTTCTTAAAAGGTGAATAAGTTGAACAAAGGTTAAATTAACTTAAAATGTAAAAAATACTTACATTTTTTGTAAAAAATGTGAACAATTTGTCTGGGGCCGTTTTGGTCGGGGCCGTTTTGACTGGTGCCAATTTGACCGGGGCCGTTATGTCGGGGTCGTTTTGTCCGGGGCTGTTTTGACGGGTCACCGTAATGGACATAGGTGAGGGTAACCGATGGGATACAAAACTCGGTGAAGTCGTATTTGTCTACCCAGCATGTGAAGATTGTTTCTTGCTGCCTACACACTGGATCTTCTATGTCAATTTCTCGCCAAACATAACAGCTATCGGGTTGAATGTTGAAACAAATCGCCAAAAAATAAAAAATAATATTTATAACAATGTTGAACTAAGAATTTTTGAAAAATCTCTTTTCGATCGACTCCCGTAATTTTGCAGCAATTTATAGATAGCAATTGTTTACTTTCGTAATTATTGATTTGAAATGACTTTTACTTTGAATGTAATCTAAATGATAGTTTATGGGGTTTCCCCGCTTCGAGACGGTGCGCATTATATTGACACATTATTGGTATACTGTTTACTTTCAGAATTACTGATTTGAAATTGACTTTTAATGTAATCTAGAATGATTTACCTTGAATTAAAAAATCGGAAATTCTTTGTTGGAAATTGCGTTTAAATACACATTCAAGTTTTTATTACCTGTTTTATAGTCTGTTGATAATTGTATTTTAATTTGTATTATCTTATCTTAGATATACAGACGCTCCTTCTATGCAGAAGGAAATTGCGTCCACAGACCATGAGAGATGATCTGTTGGCAAGTGATGTAGCGGTCACAGGCCACGGCTATAGGGGTTCCACGCATTACCCCAGCCGCCTAACTATTGTCTAGTTAGGTACCCATTCGGAGCTGGGTGACTCGGGGACTCCTCAGGCCCCGAGAACAAATCCTCACTTTCGTGTGGATTCGAACTCGTGACCATCAGTGTGACAGTCGAGAGCGCTACCTCTCGACCACCACTTGAGGCTGTTAAATTGGACCTAGTAACGTTGTATTGTTTTCAAATTTTTACATTAGATTTGTTTGAACTAGATGTTGAAAGATCACTGTTAAAACTGAATGTGACAAAGTGTGACTGAAGTACTTTAAGCACTAGGGTCTTATGTAAATTTGCAAGATTATATTAATTAGCTGTTTAATAATATTGTATTGTCTATGATATTTTATACTAAAAATTACTAAGCCCTATGTAGGCGGCCATTTTTGTGTTGAATTCTCCTAACCGTAACTTGTTAGATAAAATAAAAACACCAATAAACCTAAAGCTAAATTTAATTGAACTTAAGGAAACAAAATATGTAGAAATAGACAAAAGTACTTAATTTTAATCTTGCTCCTCGCTGGCGACTTGGAACTTAACCCAGGCCCAGTATCATCTAAAAGCCAAATTTGTACTAAGGCATGCACTAGCAAACAAGGAGCCATTTGTCTCGTCGTCAAGTATAGAAAATGCAACTGAATTATTTCCGTCACAAACCATGTCTTCACGCAAGAGAGACCCAAACATTTCGATGATAGTGTTTTGTGTAGTTGCCGCGATACACTCGGCACTACAAGAACCAATTAATAAATGATTACCAAGAACATAATAATAATAATAATAATAAAATGATGATTTATATAGCGCTGTATCCCAGCAAGGAGCCAGGCTCACAGCGCTTTACATGGAAACAAAAATACATATATAAATAAAAAGAAACATTCATAGCATATAATCTCCAGATTCAACACGAAACTCTAACAGGTCATAAAAATTACCAGAATTTGTTTCTTTTCCACGAAGTAGGCTACTAAATCATGCATCCCGCAAAATAGGATTGTAGAAATGATGGCACCCAGTTTGTTGAGATTTTCTTGAATTTTTTCTTCTAAATTATGAGTCCAACTGCTCATCTATAGAAACTGCTTTGGCTTTCAATAATGCAACAAAATTGCTTGCATCTTCATGAGAGTCTTTGTGTCATGTGCTTTGCGAGTGGCTACGTGGATCTTCATAATAGCCTTTCTGTCATGTGCTTTGCGAGTGGCTACGTGGATCATCGTTAAAATCTTTATATTCTGTGCATGGTTTGATGACAAATGCCAACTGAACTCTTCGAATTACTTTTTGCAGAAACAACACACAATAATTACAAAAGGCAAATTTTATCATTTGCGAGCATAAAAGCCACGGTGAATAATTTGATAACCATGCTTATCTAAAGACTAAACTCATACATTTTATCAGGGGTCCAACAATCACGAATCGAATCTGCTGCAATTTCAACTCATTTGAAAGGTCGTGTGTCCTGACATACCTTCCAATATTAAATTTAGGAAAAGAATAAGTGTCCCCGACAATGAAATTAGAAACAGTTGCCTCAGTTGTTTCTGGCTGTTGACTTGTACGGTTGTCATAAATGCCACTGATAAGTCAGATGCTTTAGACACCCCAAAATCTTCTTATAACGGCATTTCGGAATCCCGCGATTTCACTACTACATTTTTTTACATTTGTATTTTATTTTATTTTTTGAGCCTGGAAAAAAAAAATCCGATATCCATCTTTGATAATCCTACTGTTTCTACACGTAAATTATTTCACAGCAAAATTTAATTTCTAGTGAGATCTTACATTTTTAATTTATTAAATGCATTAAAAAAAATTGTATTTTAGTTATTACAGCGCTAATTTCTGAGTCTTATTAATTTCTAAGACTTTTTTTCAGCTCTTATGTTATACTTAACTTCAATTTAATCAAATTGCACCCCCTGGAAAAAATTCCTAGCGACACCCATGCCTGCAATTAATGGTACCACACAGTTTGCCTGCAAGATAATACACCAAAGTGCATATCAATAGGCCTAGGAAATAAATATGCATCTTGGCACTGCATGCATAGTGGGTTGCCCCCAAATCAGTTCATATTTGTTTAACTATAGGGACCTGATCACCACAAACTTTTACTGTATTTTGACTAATTCTAATATAAATAACCCACTGGATAAAAATTAAAATGAAACCTGCCACGCAAACCCATAAAAATAACCATTAAAAATCTAATAATACTACTAATCAAAAGACTCTCAATATGTTAATAATTAATTTCCAAATCATAAAAAATAAAATTCCAGATTAAGATCTACTTATAAAAACAGAAGAACCAGACATAATTGCTGGTTTTAAAACTTGGTTGAACCTCAACATATATAACTCTGAAATTTGTAACAGCAATTATTAGGAAATTATAATATTTTTAGAAAAGATAGACCAGACAATTATGGGGGTGTGCTACTTGCAATCAAATCAAATATCATAGCTGAAGAAATTACCACACAACCAAATTTTAATATAGTCTGTTTTTTTGTAAAATAGTTACACCAAACTCAGCACCTTTATTGTAGGCAGTATATAAAGACCACCGAATACAAACCTAGAATACATGAGGAATCTTTGAAGCCAATTAACTTTTATAAAAAGAAAATAAAAAAATGCTGTACTTTGGACTATGGGGTAATTAATGGACTATCAATCTTCCAGACATAAATTGGAGTAAACAACATCATTTCAAAAAGAGCTGCCACTTTCATTACTGGAGAATATTCAAAACTGACAAGTATAACACCATTAGTTAAATCATTAAAACTTGAAACACTAGAGCAGGGGTGGGCAACCCGCAGCGGTACGGCCGCATGCGGCCGTGGGCACGAAAATATGCGTCCGTGGAAATCTGTTTAAATTATAATAACCAGCGCCCGTCAAATATTTGAAATTCGACAAAATATATTATGTAAATTTGTAAACAAAATATCGAATATTCATTTACACTTTTACGTACTTGTCTTATTGCGAAGGAACAACAGTTTGTCTCATGCACAGAAGAGTACAGGATTTCTGTGACAAATGTCTTCTGCTACAAAGTCATATCCAACTCCTCAATCTCTATCATTTCCCGCAACTCACCGCTCTAATAGAGAGCCATGAAGTAAGAAAAGATGAAATTCCGGCTACGTCTTTTTCAGGCGTCTTCGAAGCGCTGTTGTTGGAATTCAAAGAAATCATTTTCAGGATTTCGACAAGATCTCAGAAAATATGAGATTCATTGTTTCTCAACATTTGTTTGACACAGATAGTGCGCCGTCGTATGTCTAAATGGAACTGATCGAAATAACAAATAACGCGCAACTTGTGAAGAAATTCAAGGACAAAAACGATCTACTGGAGATATTGAAAGTAGCTGTGGAGTATCACAAGAAAAACGATCTACTGGAGATATTGAAAGTAGCCGTGGAGTATCACAAGAAAAACGATCTACAGGAGACATTGAAAGTAGCCGTGGAGTATCACAAGAAAAACGATCTACAGGAGACATTGAAAGTAGTCGTGGAGTATCACAAGAAAAACGATCTACTGGAGACATTGAAAGTAGCTGTGGAGTATTACAAGAAAAACGATCTACTGGAGATATTGAAAGTAGCTGTGGAGTATCACAAGAAAAACGATCTACTGGAGACATTGAAAGTAGTCGTGGAGTATCACAAGAAAAACGATCTACAGGAGACATTGAAAGTAGTCGTGGAGTATTACAAGAAAAACGATCTACTGGAGACATTGAAAGTAGCTGTGGAGTATTACAAGAAAAACGATCTACAGGAGACATTGAAAGTAGTCGTGGAGTATTACAAGAAAAACGATCTACAGGAGACATTGAAAGTAGTCGTGGAGTATTACAAGAAAAACGATCTACTGGAGACATTGAAAGTAGACGTGGAGTATCACAAGCGTCGCGAAATAAAAAAAGAAACTGTTTGGAAGCACGTACATGTGCCAAGCGTCATTTTCATGAAAGTAATATCTCAAGAACAAATATCGAACCCGACTGGTGGACAACAATCTGGCCTCAAGAATACGACTGATGATCTCCAGCGAGTGCCCGGACTTTGAGCGACTCTCGGCAAACATCTAAGAGCAAGGCAGCCAATAATTTCTGGACTCTGGACGGCTAAGTTACGTCTACAATGTTATTGAAGCAACTTAACGCTTATTTAGTTATTGTGTTCTATGTGTATTAATGCCACTTAAAAATATTCTTATGATGTACGTGTGTGACATGATGTTAGGTCTAAATGACAACGGTCAATAAAGTAGAAATATAAGAGTAAAACGACTAAAATTATTTTGTTTGTAATTAAGCACTGTGTTTGCCTACAATACTTAATGATTATGTCATCATTATCTCGCGTTGATTATTACGAGAGCTAAATTTTTTATAGTAAGGGTTTCGTTTTTCAATGAAAAGATTTTGGTGGCAGTTGCAAAAGTAAATTTTTTTATGCGGCCGGCAATAGCCCGAAGGTTGCGCATCACTGCATAGAGGTTAGAAAAACCAAGAGTAAAGTAGTAATTATAAATAAAGCGATTAAATTTAACTTAGAAATACAACACAAAGATTTTTAAAAAAAGATAACTTAATATAACCCTCAGATAGACATAATGATAAAAACAACTTTCTTATTCCGTATGCACGAACAAACACATACAAGTTTTCTTTCTTCCTGTCCGAATTCGAGCGCGGCATCGGTTGCCTGAAGAAACCAGGAAAGCCAACGCTTTATCAACAATTAAAACTCTTATAAGAAAGCATGACTAAACACAAACCATTGATAAGCGTAGGACGTAATAATCTTCTGTATAGAAGGTGCGTCTGTAACAGATAAGATAAATGTCGTTTCTGGCCCATTTAAAAAATGATAATTATGGGATGAAAGGGTTTTTCCTTTAAATCCTTATCTATTTAAATTTTTTAAAGGTTGAAATGTGACCTAATTTAGCCCTGATAAACAAAAGGAATATTTAGTTCATATTTTTACGTCACACTGATAAAGAAATCACAAGTGTCAAAATTATGACTTGTGGCTTCAGCTCCAATCGTGACATAATTTTAAAAGAAGTAATAAACAATGGGAGATAAATATAAACGAATGTTTTCTGATCTTCAGATGAGATACCTCAAAATATATTCAATGTTCATCTGTTCTCAACGCGTCGTTTTGGCGGCACGTGAATGGGTGATCACGGTGCCTGTGTAGAGGGGCGGTACTTTGAGGGGGGGTGTCAAAAGAGTTTTGGCTCGACGACTTCAGTCGTCGTTTTTCTTATGGGATTAGTTTAATTAGGGGCGTCATCATCTACTAGCTTGATTAGTTTAATTAGGGGCGTCATATCATCTACAAGCTCTAAATTGTGTCGCACTTCGCCTCCCGGACCAGCTCCCTCTAAAATAACATTATACATTAGTCCCGGCTGTGGCGCCAACCAGATAAAAATTGTTTGCCACAACTTAGATTCACCTCTGGATTCTATATAGTTCAAAATAATTTGTACCAAACCAAAATACAATTCTATATTCGTGAGACCAAGCAATATATGGCAAAAATAATAACAAAGGCTGAGTGCTATTCATGTCTAAGTCAACAATGAGGTGATATCTCTGAGGCAGGAGCGGCGTTTGAGGGTGGCAACTGGGGCGACTGCCCCAGGCCCCGCGCTTAGGTAGGCCCCGCGTTTCGGTCCTGAACATGTCTCGTCCTGGTTAATAGCCTATACATGTAGAACCAAAGAGTGGATGGTAGAACGTATGCTGGAAACGATTGTAAAGAAACGAAAGAGGCACTCTTGTAATCCTTTTTGAAGGTCAAATTCCGTAGCGTAGCTCTAGACCTCTTTGAAAGCATTACATATTAGCGGAAAATAGGTCAGATGTACCATTCAGCCAACCCCTTTATTTGTGTACACGTCATTCACAATAGATTTACTAAAATATTTATTTTTAGAAAAATGTGTCATCGGAATGGCAGTGTCTCGGTAGTGGTGCGATCGGATTAGCGTCATCAAACTGATTACTCTGTACGATATCAACATGAGTGGAAAAGATCGCGATAGATTTCGCAAATATGACTCAGGCGCAGAAAAAGCTAAAAAACGCAAGCTAAGAGTAAGAGAAGAATTCGACAGAAGTCAAAAGGGAGCACTGGATAAGTACTTTCCAAAACAAGCAGATAAACAAGATTTTGATTGTCCTGCGGTTGCTGCTGTGGACTCTACCATAGCGACCACTGCTAATGATACAAGTGACAGTGATTGTTGCGAATCTACCACCGCGCCATTATTGGATATGAAGTTAGCGACAGTGAAACCGGCTTTAGTGAAGTTGTTTCTGCAGAGAACTAGTACTCTGGCCCCGCGGGGTCATTGCTGGCACTAGGCCCCGCGGGGTCATTGCTGGCACTAGGCTCCGCGCTTACCTAACGCCGCCACTGCTCTGAGGGAAGGGGAAACGGCGGTGGTGATGAGAACAAACGTTTTGATATGATTTAAAATGCAGGCGTATATTTTGACACACATCCGAAATTTAGTTTTGCATTATTTTAAAACTAGATTGTGCCAGGAGCCGTGGCGCCTGCGGCGCCCCCGTTTTTTGGGCGCCTACGGCGCCAACCTTTTTTTTAAAGACCAACTAACTTGTCCTTTTTTGATAAATACGAATTATTAAACTTTATGAAATGTACGCAAAGTATTTATTTAATAATAATAATAGGGGTTGTATTTTGCGTACCGATGCACACCAAACAATGACGTCATCATATTAAATATTTTTACAGCGCTCATCAAAACACGATTTTTCAACTAAACTAACTGCTGTAGACTGTCGTACATCGCTCCTCAGCGTTTCAACTAAACTAACTGCTGTAGACTGTCGTACATCTCTTGCGTTACGCGTTACGTTACAAACATACATACAGAACCACACCACTGGGCTATTATATATATTAATTATTTTCAGCTCAATGGGGACAAAAGGCAACATACCAACCTTTATTTCTAAACTATTTTTAATATGATTGTTCTAATTCAGACCAGTGGCGTAGCTAGTACTTTTGTCGCCCGGGGCGGTACTCCATTTACCGCCCTTTCTAAGCCAATGATATGTTGGTTTTTAGAAATTAATTAACACGAATAGATAATTGTAAAAGAAACAAAAGTGAATGTGTCTCTAGTGGTATTTGTGACGTCCATAATTTACGTCACGTGCCTAGGGGGGGGGGTCACACATTTGTAACTAAACATATTATGATAACACCAATGAATCAAGAAAAACACGACCGCACCGCCGAAGTGGTGGGGGGGTGGGGAATGAAATAAAGCGGTGTTTAGTGTTATTAACAACACTGCTGCTTTTATTATATGACATGACGCGAACATGGCTTTGAAATACCACCAACAGGGAATTGCGGACGAGCTAATATGGTTTATCTACCCCACCCCCTCAGTCCAATCCTATATCCACCGTACTTTAAAAGAAACTGGTGTAATATCTGGGTTTTTATTTTTAAAATGTGTTGCGTCGTTCAATGATTTTAACTGTGAATACAAAAATAAATGAAAGATTTGTTTTTGTTTTTTAATCTGATCAAAAACAAAAAGGTTGCAAATAATTTATGCTTGATGTACATTTAAAAGTCGCAGGCGGCGATTGCTTTGTAAATGGTTGGTAGTGTAAACTGTCATAACCCGCCCACAGGTGTGGACATGCCAAATGACCCATGTCAAAGCCCCAGGTGTGGACATGTCGAATGACCCATGTCACAGCCCCTGGTGTGGACATGCCAAATGACCCATGTTACAGCCCCAGGTGTGGAATGCCAAATGACCCATGTTACAGCCCCAGGTGTGGACATGCCGAATGACCCATGTCACAGCCCCAGGTGTGGACATGCCAAATGACCCATGTCACAGCCCCGGGTGTGGACATGCCAAATGACCCATGTTACAGCCCCAGGTGTGGACATGCCAAATGACCCATGTCACGGCCCCAGGTGTGGACATGCCAAATGACCTATGTCACAGCCACAGGTGTGGACATGCCGAATGACCCATGTCACAGCCCCAGGTGTGTACAGGTGTGGACATGCCAAATGACCCATGTCACAGCCCCTGAAACAAATGACAAAAGTTCGCCCTTTCCATTTGCTTGTGTTCATCAACAAGTCCAGGCCTAGCAGAATAAAAGGATTTCAATAAGTAGTATGTGTTGACAGTGTTTAAAATTAAATTAGACAGTTACTACCCATGTTTCCTTTAAGCTGCGCAGATATCTGACCGACGCAGCGCAGCAGTTTTAAATTACCGCGCATGAAATTTTGTAAAAATATTGCATAAAAGATGGGTGATGGGCAAATTTGCGCACGTGTTGTTTTTAGTTTGTTTTCTCTACTTTGCACACGGACCAACGGACCTGACAGAACATTGATTACTACCACCGCCTAGAGGACAATAGCAACCAAACTGCTGGGCCCGTATGACCTGACAGAACATTGATTACTACCACCGCCAAGAGGACAATAGCAACCAAACTGCTGGGCCCGTATGACCTGACAGAACATTGATTACTACCACCGCCTAGAGTAGATGACAATAGCAACAAAACTGCTGGGCCCGTATGACCTGACAGAACATTGATTACTACCACCGCCTAGAGTAGAGGACAATAGCAACCAAACTGCTGGGCCCGTATGACCTGACAGAACATTGATTACTACCACCGCCTACAGACAATAGCAACCAAACTGCTGGGCCCGTATGACCTGACAGAACATTGATTACTACCACCACCTACAGACAATAGCAACCAAACTGCTGGGCCCGTATGACCTGACAGAACATTGATTACTACCACCGCCAAGAGGACAATAGCAACCAAACTGCTGGGCCCGTATGACCTGACAGAACATTGATTACTACCACCGCCAAGAGGACAATAGCAATCAAACTGCTGGGCCCGTATGACCTGACAGAACATTGATTACTACCACCGCCAAGAGGACAATAGCAATCAAACTGCTGGGCCAGTATGACCTGACAGAACATTGATTACTACCACCGCCTAGAGTAGAGGACAATAGCAACCAAACTGCTGGGCCCGTATGACCTGACAGAACATTGATTACTACCACCGCCTAGAGGACAATAGCAATCAAACTGTTGGGCCCGTATGACCTGACAGAACGTTACGTCATTCTTGCTGATATTTTGATTGAATATTCGCTTTACGGTTGAGTATGACGAATGCATTAATATAAGGCATAAAAGTCGGAAGCACATCAGTGGCGGATTTAGCTTTGTCTGCGTGGGGGGGCCAGGAGAAGTTTAGGGGGGCGCCGCAAAATTTTACTAATATCAGAGCATTGGGTAAATACTAGGGCTGTTAACGATTAATTTAAATTTAATTGTTAACTTTTGAAAAATTAACGATTAATTAATCGTTAATTTCGATTAAAGCCAAAAATTTTAATTTATGATGTCATAAGTAACACTCATTTCACGTTCTTGTTGAAAATCTAAATAACACTGGCAGGTCTCCTTTATATATCTACTTTTCACCAACTACGCAAAAAGACAAGTGTGTTGACATTAATTGGTTCAAGTGATGAGCGGATGTAATTTACAATATAACCAGCCGAGCTGAATAATCATTCACACGGAACTGAAAAAACTTAAACTGGTATGCTCAAAACGGTCTTGGCAAGGAATGACCTTATCGGATATCGGTGTTCATTAATTTTCCACCATTGTACAGGATTAATGGATTCAAGAACTTCCATCTCCATTTTGTAACGCAATAATTCATCAGAAGAGCTGTCGTCATTTATGTTTCAGAGTCAAACTTTATTACTGCCATTACCAAAATGTTCGTGTAATCTTCAGGAAATTATTTATCAGCCGCATTTTTCAAAAAAAAAATTTGTTGACTTTTTTTTAAAGTGATGGGTCGATTAATTGTTAAAAATAATTTAATCCTTAAAAATTTTAAGGATTAGTCGAGAAATTAATCGTTAATATCCGCAGCCGTTTTCAATACTAATTATTAGCCTACTAATTTAGTAAAATTTCCAAATTAACAAACAAGTCAAACAGAAGAAACAATATAAACAGATATGTTTTCAAAATAGTAACGTATATTTATTTCAGTAGTATATTTATTGATCTA
>MUZC01004623.1:280407-294958 GCA_002072015.1 Radix auricularia | reverse complement strand
CATTCTTCTGATGGCCATGAAATGGGGGTAGTTGTTGAGTAGGCTACCGGTAGCATTCCTCTGATGGCCATGAAATGGGGGTAGTTGTTGAGTAGGCTACCGGTAGCATTCTTCTGATGGCCATGAAATGGGGGTAGTTGTCGAGTAGGCTACCGGTAGCATTCTTCTGATGGCCATGAAATGGGGGTAGTTGTTGAGTAGGCTACCGGTACCATTCTTCTGATGGCCATGAAATGGGGGTAGTTGTTGAGTACGAAGGGCTGTGGCTACAATGGATGGTTCTTGATCAAACTTGGTACATAATAGCTTCATGAAACAACATTTCTTTTAAATGATTAATCTAGCTGTTGTATATACGCATTGTCCTTTATGATATGAATGTTTATTTAATTAATATATGTATGTATTATCTCCATGTAAAGCGCTGTGAGCCCGGCTCCTAGCTGGGATACAGCGCTACATAAATTATCAATCTGTTCTTATTATTATTATTAATGACTCATATTTAAAAACCATAGGGCGTTGAAAGCTTGATGTCCATAAGTTATTCAGCTTTCATTTCGAGATTCTACGCGTAACGGTCATAATGGGCGTCAACGTTTGCCGTGTTAAACGTTCGTTTATTATGGCCTTACATTCACGACATTTGGTAACAGAGACCGATGAACGAACTTATTTCGGTTGAATGACACCACTGTCGGCCTTCATGTTGAACTTTCCAACGTTATATGTGTGTGTGTTACCAATGGGCCCAGCTTCAAGAACTTTGGTACGCGGGTTCCCAGCGCTAATTGAATCCTACTAACGCACTTATATTAGGTACTTCGGTAAGACAAGGAAGACTAAAACAATTTTCGAATCGGAAATTTAAATCCCTGATGCGTATAATCCATTCAGTTATTATGCCTATAATTATGAAAATATGTGACCTTACGGTGCATGCTCAGAGTCATTTCAGCGCACAACTTGGAAATATTGAAACCAGAGGGTGAAACTGACACGGTGGTAGAGTAGACAAAGAGATATTTAACAAATAATTGTTGGTATATTTTCTCTCAGTTTAAAAAAGTTTTGCTTTACTACTTCTTAATAACAATTTTGAGGAAGTACTTCACCGCTGCAAAACCTTTTTTTAAAATGAGTAATTACAAGGGCCACCCACTCTATAGAGGTCTCGAGATACCCATGTATAATTTAATTATGTGTATAAGCTGGGATTTCAAATATTAGCTCGTGTGAGATTCCTTTAAGTCGTTAGATGTTGACCAATGCAACACACCCTCGAATAATGATGTCACAAACAAAATGAGGTCAGTGTCTACCTTCAAGTGCGATGGCATATTGATAAAGACACATGTCTGCCGTTACTATTTTTAGATGGGATAACAGTATTACATTTATTACATCTAAACTCAGCTCGTTTTCATATTCTAGCTATTTTTTATGCTTTTTTTTTCAAAGGGTTACTGTCTACTTCCCAATTTTGCTCTCATAAGCGAAAAAATACAGCATTGAAAAAAAAACAATGACGGGAGAAAATCAGTTTCGTAGCAAAATACATGTACAATAAAAATCGACGGCACTAAAGGCATTGTATTTTTCCAAATTGTATGTTTGTTGTTAATGAAAGGCATTTATTGGCACGTTAACAAATTAAATCAAACAAGAGGTAGTCTATGGATTGCCGTTAACGTGACATTGAACTCAATGTGGATGTTGTTAACGTGACATTGAACTCAATGTGGATGTTGTTAACGTGACATTGAACTAAGTGTTGGTGACGTTACATTTGTGATGGATTGCAGAGAATGTGGGATTTTAAGTTGAAATTAAGTAATTTAACACGAGGTTGAGAACGAAATGCAGATGTTGTATAGTAAATGGATAGAAGCAGATGATGTATAGAATATGGATTGACGCAGATGTTGTATAGTAAATGGATTGAAGCAGATGTTGTATAGAATATGGATTGACGCAGATGTTGTATAGTAAATGGATAGAAGCAGATGATGTATAGAATATGGATTGACGCAGATGTTGTATAGTAAATGGATTGAAGCAGATGTTGTATAATAAATGGATTGAAGCAGATGTTGTATAGTAAATGGATTGAAGCAGATGCGACTGAGAAAAAGGACACAAATCCCCATTGTGGTAGAAAACGAATTAGCTTATAAATTGAATTGTAAAATAATCTTTCTAGTGCATTAACCCAGGGTGCCGTGAAAACATCGGACCAAGTGTCATATAACATCACATCACATTTACGTCAACACGAAGGCCAGGGGAGGGGAGAGGATTGCCATTTAGACTGCAGTTTAACAACCAACTATTAACCTTGTGGCACATTGGTGCAATCAATGCCTGAAAAAAAATGCTATCGGGAGAATGAATATAACTGCGCTGTCTAGGCATGAGGTTCCCTTGATATAACTGCGCTGTCTAGGCATGAGGTTCCCTCTCGTGACATCACTGTAGCAAGCCCTTTAAACCATTGGTTCCCAAAGTGGTCCGTACGGACCCCCAGGGGTCCGCGGTACCTTTCAGGGGGGTCCGTGGAAAATTAAAACTGATTTGGGGGTCCCTGAACAACGTCAGGGGGTCCGCGAAAGGTTTAATATAAAATAATAAAACTTTGATTATTTTTTATTATTATGGAAATTAAAATAAATAATATTAAATAAAATAGTATTTTTCAACTAATTAAATACGATCTTAGTTCTATTAGGTGCTATCAAGTCATGGAGTACAATGTTATTTTATTTTAGAAAAGGTAGTAGAACTGAGGTAATTTCCACAGCTATAACCAATTAAATTAATTGGTTTATCGAAAGGTCTAGCTTCATACGTAAGAAATTTGGAATTTCAATAAGTAGGTCAGAGAAATACAAGATTTTAACTTGAATCTATGAGGGTTGCAAGGTTGGGTAATTTTCGATGTGTCGGGAAGTTATATTTATCTAATTTGTATCCTGTCATCAAATATTATTTTCAATAGAGCTTTACTGCAGCATTCCATTTAAAACGATAATAATTATCTATAGTGAATTGTTACAACACGTAAGAAAATGAGCGAGCTCTGGGCCGGATTTAGGCTATTGGTGCCGTCCATAAAGTACATCACGTAATTTTGGACTATTTTAAACTCCCCCTCACTGTTACAAACTGTCTTAAATCTACGTCACAATTTCGAACAAAGATATTTTTTTAATAACAAAAGAATTAAAATTTAATATAAAACACCGTCCTACCACCGGTCAAAAACTGTTACACCCTGGAGTGTGACGAACTTTATGAACGGCCCCATTTGAGACATGCAGGCCTTAGGCTATTTGAGACATGGGGCCCTTTTGGAGTCCAGATATGAAAAATTCCCGGGCCCCAAACAAGGCGGGGGCCCTAAGCTTTAGTTTGATTAGCAAATAGGTAAACCCAGCACTGACAAAGCCGAAGTAACAATGCCGACAAAACAGTGTTGTTGAAAATTTGAAGTATGGCTAAATGTTTGGAAACAGACAAGAAATGTGAAAAGTTTTTCCTGAATATTAAAAGGATTTTTTGAAGTTAAAGTATTACCCTTAAATTTCTGGCATACTGAAAGCAATCTGTAACAAATGAATTTTCAGTACATTGTGTCATTAATCGACATAATTTATTCGCAAAAAATAAATGCGAAAATTTGCACGGATCACTAGATTATGTCATTAGGGCAGTTAATAAAACTAAAAGGAATGCATTGAATGAGAGATTATTTACATAACATTGTTTGGAAAATGAAGAAGACTATAATCGTTTACTTATAAACAAAGAAGTCCGTTGATTATCAACAAGTAAGTATTTAAATTCATTTGTGCTCTCTTTGATTCAGTGTTGGAATTCCTGGAAAACAAAGACAATGATTTGAGACAGAATTAACTTTAAAAAAGGACATATATGAATTATTTATTTACCAATATTTACGAAAATAATTGAAACTAGAAGGTAACCAATTAAATTTAGTCAAAACTGAAAGCGTAATATCTGGGTTTGTTACAAAAGTTTTTCTGAACAAACAAAACAATGTTCTCAGCTTCCAAATCTTTCAAAATTGCAAAATAGAGATAATTTTTTGTTGGCTTACTAGTAATTACTGTAAAAACTTAACTTCATGCAGACCTGAACCAAAGATTTGAACGTATTCCTCACTTGGGTATTCCCGAATGGCAGCTGAACCCTTTTGCGAGTGGACAAACTCAGATCCCAAACAAAGATGAATTTATACTAACACAGGAGCAGCTTATTGAAATAAAGAACTTGAACCAATGTTTGTAAGAGGATACCACAAATTTAGATTACAAAATCAGATACCAATTTTATATCTGACATTATGGGTTATTCTACAGAAGTATAATAGTTGACTGCTTTCCCGTCTTCTTATTTGGTAGAACAAAGATTCAGGGCCTTATGAACCTCATCATAAAAAAAAATAAACTGACTAGAAATTGGTGCTCATGCGGATTTGCAGTTGCTACGCAAAAACATTGTGTCGGACATAAATAGACTCATAAAATAACATCACATTCATCAAAGTTATTATTTTCTGAAATTGAAACGAAAGTTATAATTTCAATAAATAACTCTTCACCCTAATGTTGCGATTTTGGATTTGTAAATTTTGTATTATGCATTTATGTAGTTTTTTTTACCTGGGGGTCCGCGCGGGAAGTTTAGACTGTAAAAGGGGTCCATGGGTCAAAAAAGTTTGGGAACCACTGCTTTAAACAAACCAAAGAACGAGTGGCCGGATTATACAATTTTTGTGACTCAAATATCACACCGGATGGTGCGCATGTGATGGTGTGCAATGTCGTCCACATTGGGATGGCGTGCGAACTATCGTATAAGACGGCATCTACTGGATTCTGTTTTTCTAACCTTCTAGACGGTTCTAGACCATCCGGGGTTACGAAGTTAAGGATTTATTTTTTGGGGGAAAGTGCTTTTTACAGGCTTGGACCAAAGTCGGAAAGACGCATTCAGTCACATTCAGCTTAATATACAAGAAGACGCATGTGATGTCACCAGCTGAGAAATTCCGGAGTCACGTGCTTGCATAGCGGCACCGGTTAATTTTATAGCGAGGTGCATGGAAATGCAATGATAACCTCTGGTGAAATTCTTATCACTAAATTAACTGCAATGATAACCTCTGGTGAAGTTCTTATCACTAAATTATATCACTAAATTAACTGCAATGATAACCTCTGGTGAAGTTCTTATCACTAAATTAACTGCAATGATAACCTCTGGTGAAGTTCTTATAACTATATTAACTGCAATGATAACCTCTGGTGAAGTTCTTATCACTATATTAACTGCAGGAAACAAGTTACGGCATTTATAAAAACTAGGGGTGTGCCGGAATCCGGTCCGGAATCCGGTTCCGCCGGATTTTGCACTACCCGGTGAAATTCGATTCCGCCGGATTTACATGTATCCGGAACAACTGGATTCCGGATTTCGGAATTTGCCAGATTTTGTGACTCACCGGATCATAATCTGAAATAAAAGTAATTCTCTTTCCCGAATTCCATACGATCACGATACATTAATCGATTGTTTCGAGCGTTGAGCTTGTTTAATGTTTAATATTCCGAACACACCAGAGGGTAGAGTCAGCACCGCTAATAGTGGCCAATCGGCCCAATCCCATACATGATAGTGTATGAGTAATTATTATTCGTGACGTCATCTTAACCGCAATCAGCAATGACGTTGTAACAGAAATAATAAGCAACTATACTGCCCAAGCGCCTGGCCGCCAGCCCGCCACCTTACCAAGCACGGCAGACGACCATCAAATTGCGTCAAGCCAGCAGGCCTGTGCTGACCTAGCCTATCTATGAATACTTTTAGGGACATTGCGCCATCTCTGATTGGCTGGTCGGTTACCACTTGGTTACCTAACGCTCTTTGGCGCGGCCCGCGGCGCTCAGCTGTTACAAAATATTTCGCCACATTGAATGCTTGAAATTGAAGTGGAGTTTATACTAAGGTTGTTTAGACCGCTCGTTTTTTAGGACCGGCTAACAGTGATGGTTAATTGTCTTTTTTAATATTTTATTTTGAGGACTCGTAGTTCACCGGTCTAAATATGAGAACCGGTTCAATCGCTCGTTAAAGTTAGCGAGGCATTTTTCATTAGTTTCAAAAACCAACGCCTCGCCCCGTCCGTTGTGACGTCATGTTTACCTCTCTTGTGTGTGATGCCGGTCAGCTCAGTCAAATCGCGCTTTAAAATTAATAATAAAATTATAAAGCTACGGAGTAAACAATGATGATAAAATGGAATTTATTTTTAAAAAACATTATTTTTCTATCGCCAACTCGCCAGAATAATTGAATTTTGCGGCGCACACGTTTCCCCTCCACGTTTTTTCTGTTCAAATAAGGTTTGAGCCACACTCGCCGTACTATTAATGTGGTAATCAAATGCCTTTTACTAGCAGGAAAAGTGTCACTAAAAGACCGAACTCAAATTTGTGGGCCGATTAATCACCCGGTATCTTTGCTACGTCTTTCAAATACCTATCGTAATATAGGTACATGCACTTCACTAAGCGGCATGCGCCGATAAGTTTTTTAAATGCCTGAAACAGACTATAAACCGGCGATCAGAAAATGCAGATAGGTCACGGGGTCATGTGCTTTTATAGCTTTCTTTGTCTTTATGAGACTATAATTAATATAAATAGAAATAGCCAAAATCCGGAATCCGGAATAATCCGGATCCGGCGGATTTCGCATAAGAAAATCCGGAACCGGATCCGGTTGAAAAAAACGGATCCGGCACACCCCTAATAAAAACCCTTTTCATTTAGCCGTTTTGATCTTAACAAAATCCCCTGGAAGCTTTGAGAGAGGTGGTGCCAATATATTATTATGCGGACGTGAAAGCTCAACAGAAGCGTTATGTGTTAAGTACCGGTATGTTGTTTCATTTTGTTGTCGTTTTCCACTGAAAAGGAAGGACATTTTACTCAACGTTAACACGTCTTTTAAATTTGTTTCAGGAAAATTTTGTCTTTTTCTAGTGTGTTTACATACATAATATGTCAAAAAGTTTTCATTTCAAAACGCACTAGCAAGATAACTCTACCAAGTATAGGACATTATTTCACTCTGATCGCTTTAAAATGAATAGTCCATTCAGAGGCGTAGCTAGGATATTTTGCGCCCGGAGACAAAAAATAAAATTGGCGCCTGCGCCGTTTATGAAGAGTGGGTCAATTTCCCTTTCACTGTAGTATATTCAACTCTTTGAATTCTTTCATGCAGGTTGGTGGAGGTAAACGCACCTGACTCTCTCTCCTCTCCACACACCCACAACTTCAACTATACAACAAAATCCGCACATGTAAAGGCTTGCCGGCTTAGCATTTATTAAAAACGAAAGTATTTAATAAAAAATGTTTGATACGATCAATAAAGTGAGTTCACGATTTGTAGACGTTTTTAAAAAAAAACTTATTTCAATACGTCACATTACGCCGTAGGCTATAAATTAGGGCACGGCACATTACGCCGTAGGTAATCATAGGGCACTGCACATTATGCCGTAGGCTATCATAGGGCACGGCACATAACGCCGTAGGCCTTTATAGGGCACGGCACATAACGCCGTAGGCCAGCATAGAGCACGGTACATTATGCCGTAGGCTATCATAGGGCACGGCACATTACGCCGTAAAAGGGGGGGGGGGGGTAATGCCAGCTGCAGCATTCTGAAAATGTTAAAAGTTTGCGATCATAATTGTAGTGTTCCAGCGATCGTTCCGCAGATAGTCGTAGTGACAGCCGAGTCATCTTTATACCTTCTTTAAATGTAAAGTACCGGGATGTGTCACTTAACTGTTAAAGGAGCGCCACAAGGTATTGCCGAATTTTACCATTGTCCAGCATGACTGACAGCTTGCGGATTTGGAGTCCATTTTGTTTTGTTTTTTCTTGGGTCTCATTTGTATTTCCACCCCACCGTCGGTTGGGGGGTGTTTAACAGAGGTGGTGGTGGGGGTACCCAAGTTTAGCATATTGAAAACTTTTTTAAACTTTCCGGTTATCTATTTAATTAGAGACTGAAAGCCAAAACTAAATAAAAATGAATATAGATATAATTCAGCATTCTTTTTCTTTTTGAGTAGCATATCTGACTTAATGAATTTAAAGGTTGGCCATTGACAAAATTAATAAAAAATGGTTAGATCAAACATATATATAATTTGTGAAAAGGGAAGAATGTAATTAAACAACCCGTAAAAATAAAGTTTTTGACTATAAAGCCCGTATATGTACTGATAATGTTCAAAATAATATGCACCGCGAGATAAACATTTACAGACTGAACGTGACTGAAGTCCAATAGCTGTCAAACACGGGGATGTGGTCATCGATGGCCGGAGTGAACTCCAGTGAAGTTTGGAGGTCAACTCTAACAGATGGCTTCATGGAGATAAACTAAAAATACATTCATTAAATTACGGTACATTCAATCGATCTGAAATTTTGAAACAATGCATTTTTAGGTGACACGAGTCTACGTGCAAAATTTCAGCTCGATAGCATCACGGGAAGTGGGTCGTTTTGTACTTTTGTTTTTCAGCCGGACCGAGAGAGAGAGAGAGAAAGAGAGTGGCGATGGTGAAGCTAATATAAGGGATTTAACAACCTTTAGGAAAAAAAATTGACTATTAATTACTTACATATGAGACAGAACTAAAAGTATTATTATATTCAAAATAATATGCACCGCGCAACAAACATTTACAGACTAAATGTGACTGAACTCTCCTTGCTGTAAAACCAGGGGGGGAGGGGGTCACCAATGGCTTGACCGAACTCCAGAAAACATGTGGATGCCAGCAACAACAGAGGGCTACCATATAGTTATATAGAGATAAACTAAAAGTGAATTAATTTAATTACGGTACATTCGCAGGATCTGAAATTTTGAAACAAGGCATTGTTGGGTGACATGAGAGGGAGAGGGAGAGAGAGGGAGAGAGAGAGAGAGTGCAATAAAATTCTGAACATTAATGTTTTTAAGACTTCTTAATTTACAACATTAATAAGAACATGGGGAATAATATTTTTTGTAACAGTAAAAAAAAAAAAATCACTTAAAAATCAATTACATGACAGATAAAAGGATGTGATTAATAGTAGTAAAGACAAAGTCCTAATGCTATAACTTATAATTGAAATGACGTTACTTACACCATTATTTAATTAAAAATCTTTTTCAAAAAAAAGGGCTACAAACTAGAACTGCAAAGATTATGGATGGGTTTAATTATGAGTTCCCATCTATAATAATAGAATTATATTTATAAAAATAATTGGGCTGCGGAAATATTAATGTTAAAAATTTTTATCAATTGAAATTAATTTGATTAGTTAAAATTTAAAATTCTATTAAAATTTAAGAAAACAAGATTGGACTCGCCACGTAGCATACCCCGAAGACTTGCTCATCATGTTCATAGATAATGCAAAGAATGTTGGGGGAGGGGGTAAGGTGCGTGAACAGACACAAACAGCAGCACAACGTAATGAAAAAAAGCGAGTAAACGTGGAGACTTGAGCACAGCGGTTGTTGTTACCTGTCCCCAACACTTTACTACCATCGCTTGCCAATCATAAACCGGAAAGAACGGGCAGAAAAAAAACTTTAATTTTTTTAATTGTTCCCTCTGGGGCTTGAACCCAGAACTTTCCCTGTGCAAGTCTGAAGTGATAACCACTTCACTACGAATCATGTTATTCTGTGAAGGAACATCGCAAGTGAACGCAAGAAGCATTGTTGCCACCACCCCACTCACCGCCTTTTTTCCTTTTCATCCCACTATGATCTTTCAACCCCAGCGGGGGTCATTCGTTATGCTCATTTGCACATGCCCATTTAAGTGAATTCTTTATATATTTCTTTTTTTTTTAAATTAAATTTATTAATAATTTATTTTATTTTTTTTTACTTACATACTTTTCCCTCAAGTTAATATTATTTATTTAGACGTGCATACGTAAACAAAAAGGTTTTTCTTCCTTATTTCTTGCATAGCATAACAAATTTGCTATAGAATAGAATTAATCAATTAATTGATTAAATTTTTCTGTAATAATAACTATTAATCATGACAAAAAAATTATCAGTACCGGCCCTAAAAAAATAATAAACACTTATAGGCCTAATCATAAATATTTGTAAAAATCAATTATTTGTCTACAATAAGTATAAGTGTTTAATATTAATACTGACACTCATTACAATTTTTTATAAAGAAATATAATTCCTAACACTGACAAAGGATTTAATGTTTTAATGATTGCACAGTTAATATACATAGTTAAATATTAATTTTACTTACTTAAGTAATAAGTTATTTATGGGAAATTTGTCTTAAGCTTGGGCTTGAGTTATAATGACATTTAAAGTATAAAAATTAAACCAACTTTTTTTTTAAAAAGGGATTTATTCAAAATTCAAAACCCACTTTTAAATACTCGTGCAGAATAAAATGAAAATATTTCAAAATGTATCAGTTAAGCTTCACACTACTCCTTTTTTTGAAATAGAAAAAAAAATTGAAATCATGCACAGTATACTTATTGGGAGCTTTTAAAGAAAATTGTGTAAGCTATTGTAAAAAAAAAAAAAAATGAAACATTTAATTGACAAGCTAACCCAAATGATTTTTAAAATAAAAGTAAGTTTTCATTTAATCAAATTTTACTTGCATAAATAATCAAGTAAACTAATTTCAACAAATCTATCTAACACAGCTGAGATTAACCTTAAACCCATCTCTAACTCTAATAACTAATGGAAGATGTCACATAAATATTAAGGATATACTGTATTAATTTAATGACACTGATATTGATATGTATACACTCCAATCTTAGTGCCTAGTACTGGTAGTGAGATAGACTGAATGTCTTATAAGAATATTTTATTTTATAATAATTTTTAAATATTTAAGCTACATTTACAAACTGCAATTTTATATGTGTGTTATTTGTAAAAGTTCAAAAGTGCGATATGATCGGATATGATATGAAGAGTCCAGCTGCTAGTTGGGGCACCGAGCTACTCTTTATACTCTATGATGTTGGCTTTCTTCTATTAAGTTCTATACTCTATACAGTACTATACCTTCTCTAGTCTATAGTGCAAACATTTTTCAGGTTTCAATAATCCATACTACTTCAAACTAGCTTTGCAAAGCTGCATGTTGATTGTGGCGCTCTGATGTTTGGGGCAGGAGGGGAAATAAATAATAAATTAATATATTTTAATTAGGGCTGCGGAAATTAACTATTCATTTCTCGATTAATCAGAAAAAAATTTATTGATTAACATTATTTTAATCGATAAAGTAGTTATTAAAAGTAAAGAAAATATTTTAAACAAACATTTTTTCAATCTATTAATAAATAATTAAATTTAAATAATTAATAATAGTTTTTTACCTACAAACATCTCCTTTATAAAAAAAAATAAATTTAAGTGTAAACTTTAAAACAAGCAGTTTTTATAAGGAAAATTAAATTTAAAAAACATTGTTTATACTTAATTAACTCTAACAAAATTTAAATCCATTGACATTAAATTGAACTACTTATATTTAAATATAAGAAGTGATTATTCTCACTGTTTTGCCCATGGGCATGGGGATAATTTCTAATATTATTGAACATTGGCTCGGGTGGTCGGCGCATGCGTACGCTAGCGGCTGATCGCATTGAAAAAAAAATAATAGCTGATTTCTTTTGATTTAGACTAAAATGTGTAGTTTAAAGTTAATAGTACTAATAATAATAATATTTATATACGAGCAAAATACCCGTGCTACGCTACGGGGTAGGCACAATAGGAATAACTTTATTTTGGCTTTGGGTCTCAAATTCAACTTTAAAATGAATGTAAACGCATCTGGAAAGTAGGGTAGTGATAAATCGAACCCATTTTTAATAAAAACAAAGTTATGTGTGTCGAAAAAAATAACAATATTATTAATTTAAATATTACCCATCAATTTTGGTATATCTGCTTTAATATAGCATCATTATTATCATCCGTGGCTTGCTCCACCACATCCTTCCAGCTACAGCCCCTATAGGGCCCTGACCTGCTCAACCACATCCTTTCATTCAGATCGATTGATGACTTTCTTTCACCATGCTCGAACCCCTTTAATAACGCATGCTATATACTCTACCAGGATAACAAATGTCGTTAACAGTTACAAAAATCTAACTGGCAAGGCTCACTTTCTTTTCACGTGAATCAAATCATGAAAACAATATCTTTCCACATTATTCCTTTGGTTCTTAGAAAACACACATTTCATTTATAGTCTAAGCATTATATTACTTCAATACGAATAGAATATGCTTAGCCAGATAATATTTGTGAATATTGTGGCTTGGGGAGAGAGGAAAATATGGTTTATTTGATATCAAGGCACATGTTCCTTTAACTTGTATAAAAACATAAGAACAATGCTGCTTTTAAGACAATGATGAGAAATTGATCTCCTTATAAATGTTATGTCAATCATTCTATATTCCCACGCATTTTTCTAATAGTAACAATTCACTTTATATCAATCTTTATTCCCGTTGTACATTATTCATCTAATAAACTCAAAACAGCTTGGCACAAAATGAGTTGTTGTCAGTGTGCTTTTTTTTTCGACATAACACGCACTTTCTTATGCTATATCCTACTTATAAGTAATAATACCCGTGATATTTCTTTACACTTGATATATTTACACCTTAAAGAACATTTTTTACCTAAAGCGTATGTCATGCAACCGCATTGTTCGAGAAACGTACCCAATTTTTTAAAATGGATGTTTCATCATTCGTTAGGACTTTGTTTCTAGGCTTAGCATGGCCTTAGTCAAATTAATAGGATTATTTTATGGGTCAGATATTAATTATGTGAATATTAATGCTAAATTAAGGTATGTATGAGTTAATTTGTTTTAAAGAAACACCTTAAATCGCAAGGTTTGAGCTGAAAATGTACCCCTTTCTATCTACACCGTAGAAATTTATTATTATTTTTGTTTGTACATTTACTTTTTAAAATACTGGTTGTCATGTTAGAGGCGCAACATTAGCAGACATAAAAATAACCAAATCACACACACATTCGCACATAGCCCCTCCCCTCCCCCCACACACACAAATCATTATGATTTTTACGTCTATATTTTCAATTTTAAAAAAGTAATCAAGAGTTTAAACTTTTCCAAAAGGATATTATCAGTGGCTGAGAAATAGTGCCACTCAGGGATCTGTGATATTATAAAATCATGACCCTAGAAATGAAATGCACCCTTCAAATAGTTCACAAAATTGCTCCTCTTTAAAAAAAAATACAATTCCGCTTTTTAACCCCACTCTTACAACAGTGTATAAACACTTATACACGTACCATAATATTATTTAAAATCCCGGCGCAAGGGCTCATTTCTTCTAAAATCAAGCATAATGTAAAAACCATCTCTGAAAAAATCATTGGAGATTGTTCTTCTCATTAACAGTTTTTAAGTCACATTCAATGATTTCCCGTTATCTTTTATTCAAGCACCCATGCAGATCGCATCGGCAGAAACTTGTGTTCATAACACTAACGGAATTTTTCATAATCCAGTGCATAATTTTAACTATACATAAAAGATTACGTGGTAACGTCTTTTCAATATTTAATTTCACTTTTAGCAATCTATGAAATAAATCGTTATTTCACAACTAAAACAAACACACAGTCACACGCACACACAGACGCACATACACACATAAACATAAACACACTCACACACATGCATATTCACACAATCAGATTATAATCAAGATAAAAAAGTAACATCAAATAAATTAATAGAATAAAAGCTTCATGACGCCACTTAATGTTTTTTTATTTTACGGCGCGCAAAAGCACACCCTCTGTTAATCTCAAACCCAAAATCATTATGATTTTTACGTCTATATTTTCAATTTTAAAAAAGTAATCAAGAGTTGCGTGGTATAGGGGCTTCTGACTGACTGACGGACGCTTAGGCGCATTATTATATAGATTATATGTTTATAGCATAATAGTAATTACAATTTCATGATTACTGAAATTTTAAAGTAGCACTGCCATAAAAATTGATTGACTGATGTCCAATATTATAATTTTTAAATAATAAATTTAATAAACGTTAACATCAACTTCTCCAGATGAGAGGTTAGTCTACTAGGAAGAGAACCAGGGATAGGCGTCACAGTCACTAGTCCTAGTCACCACTAGTGTCACTAGTCGCGTCTATGGTTGATGTAGCTCACACTCACACCCCCTTGCCCTTATACTTATACCAGTGATAGTGATATGTAATATTACCACTTACCCCATAAACCGCTTCAGAGTCTACCAGTGCCAAATAACGGGAAAATACAGAATTTTTCACTTGGTGTAGTGCCAAATAACGGGAAAATACAGAATTTTTCACTTGGTGTA
>MUZC01004623.1:214993-268570 GCA_002072015.1 Radix auricularia | reverse complement strand
GGCAACGTCGCGTGACGTCATTTATGGACGCCCCCTGAAGGGGTGACACCATGAGCTACCGCCCCAGGTGACACCAACCCTAGCGACGCCCCTGTCAATTATAATTATAAACATATTGTCATATTCTTAATCTACTCCAGCCCCTTGATGTTTCAGTTTACTAGCAAGTGTCAGAAGAATTAAGATTCATCATGGAGTTTAAAATTTTGAATTTAGAAACGTTCACATATTTTAAGATAACTTGTCTTTTGATTAAAGTTTATGATAACTTTCTCCATCTTTACAAGCCAATTAACAATGAGTAATTCGCCGCCCCGATCAAAACGTCGCCTGGAGTATTGGTCTGTTTGAAATTGATCTGGTGCAGTAATTCTTAGTTTCTACAACAGGAGCGGATATCAAATTTGAAGAATCAATTAACTTACCAGCACATCAGTTTCACTTTCCCATATTACTTAAATTAAACCTCTTAATTTCTCAGTCAAGCAACATTGGTATAGTATTAGTTTGTATAGTATTAAAAGAACTTACATCCGATAGGGATTTTGAAGTATGGTTGTGGAAAGGTACACAGATTTTAGGATATTTCCTTTACTCCATTGATTTTAATTTCTTACTTGGTGTTATTTCATCAGCTTTCTTGTCAATTAAAATGTTCATTCTTGGAAGCTATTCATTAAGGTCGAGGAATTTGCCGCCAATAATTAACTGCCCCCCCCCCGAGCCCCTGACTGGGTTGATTATTTAGCCATAGAGCTAAAGAAATAGGTCAGTTAAATAATTGAACAAATCCTTAGAGAAAAAAAGACAATATAGGACCATTATTTGTTTTTTAAAAAAGCGGTTCCAGTAGCAGATTTGGTGAAATTCACTACCCATAGAAATGTGTAAAAATGAATGTATATTGACAATTGAGTAATTAATGACAAGAAAATGAGTTATCAAAATGTAAATTTTATTATCTGTATTAGAACATTTCTTCACTTATTTCAAAAACAAAAATTCTTTCACTGTTCTTGGTAGGAACAAAATGCAATGTCATGATTGTTAAGTTAAAGAAATGAATGCAACTTACTTATAGTTTTAAGGAGACCACTTATAAACAGCTACCTTTACGCTGTTAAATTTGATATTTTTAAGGAAATATTTTTACAGAACATTATCAAATAATAAAAAATTTTTTCTCAAATATCAAGATAATTAGAGTATAAAGAACATTTTATTAATTCTCAAATTGTTTTTTGTTGTAAATATTCCTTGCAATTTTATTTTCCCAAACAAATCACTGTCAATGTTAAACTCCAGAACTCACTGTTCATAACATGAAGGTGTGGGCAAAATACTTCATCTACGATCTAGTGTCTGAAATTTCTGAAAAAGTGTCAACACACTGAAATATTATCAGGGATTAGGGAATAAAGAAAACAATGCTGGAAACATGAATTCAGGGGTTGTCATCGTCAATAATGCACAGCACAAAGAATTCACTAGGTTTAAGTTTCTTTCTGTACCATCATTGAAGTTGAAGGTATTTAAAGAGAGGAATTATATCAAACAAACTTATAAATAGTAATAGTAATTAATAGGGCTGCGGAAATTACCAATTAATTTCTCGATTAATCGGTAAATTTTTTCATCGATTAAAATTATTTTAATCGATAAAATAGTGATTAAAAATAATAAAATGTTTTTTTGTTTTTTTTTTAAAATTCGATTCATTAATAAATAATTAATAATAGTTTTTATTTATTATTATTTTTTCTACGTACAAACTTTTTCGTTCAGAAAGAGTATACTTTAAAATAACCTGTTTTATAAGGACAATGATATAAAAAAACATAGTTTTTAACTATTTAACAATAACAAAATTTAAATTCATTGACATCAGATTGAACTACTTATTTTTAAATATATCCCTTATCAATAGTGCGTGTTTTAAATTTAATTAAATTAAATACTTAGGTTAGGGGCATTTTAAAAAATGCAATTAAAGGGCACAAAATGTGAAGGAAAACGAAATAGTGAAAAAAGAGATTATGAGATCTTAGAAAAAAAATCATGGCTTTCGAACCACTTGGGATAAAAAGATGATCTTTATGTTTTTACTAATCATCAAACAATTTCTATGACTTTTATATTTATAAAATTAATTTGAAATTTTCATTCAAGTGCCTCAACTTTAATACGTTATGTAACTTCTTTTCAGTGCTAACTGTTTAAAAAATAACTTAATGAAAATACTAATTGCCTGTTTTTATTACTTCCCTTGAAATTTTCAGTTTAATGACGTCATACATCTTTATTTTTAGCTTAACAAAATTATCGATTAATTAATCGGTAATTTTTCAAAAGTTAACAATTAAATTTAATTTAATCGATAACAGCCCTAGTAATTAATAGTCTTTTTGTTGCAATTTTGGTTTATGTAAAACAATGTTTCAGGCAATGAAACAATATAAACTAGACAAAGTTTAGTTTTAAAAAATGTAAAAAAGAAGACACCAACCGGGGCTCAACAAGACAGTTTCACAAATTTGAGACTAGGTTTGAACAATGTACTCTCTAAGATTTGTTAGTCTTTGTGTTAATTTCATAGCATTCATTTTTTGTGCAAAACTTTACATCCCATATATATCATATTATCCTTATCAAAATTTGCTGCTTGTTAATTTGATACTGCTGAGTTTCTGTCAGATACATGTGTGGCAGCACATATTTAAGAGAACATTGGATTAGAATCATAAACTTTATGTTGCAGCCAATTACTATTACAAAGGAATGGGCTGACTGACATTGTAACAGACCTTCAGTTTGCTCAACTTTATTGAAATTAAGGTTTCATTTTTTAATTCTTTCTTTTTTTAAAATAAAATTTTAATACAAAAATGTGAGGTGGTCAATTTTTTTTCCACATCATTACAAAGTGACAAGACATTTAAAAAACTTGAGCACACATTGATGACAAAATAAAGTCCAGGATATACAAAAAATACTTGTACTCTAACCGTACTATCATTAGTGAATACAGTTCAAACAAAGGACATTGATTACAGATTAAATATGTGAACATGTATAGATTTAAATCCCTGGCACTTAAATATAAGCTGTTTAAAGTTATCTGGTGCACAATTTTCCTTTCTTTGTTAAACCTATTACTAGAATGTCATTAAACCTTTTGGACTATGTGGCAAGCTGTAGCTTTATGGCAGTGAGGCTAGGCAGCTAAGAATATCTAGTCATATAGAAATAATGGTCATTTGTTTTGAAGCAACCTTATTAACATAGTTGCTCTCATTACCAACAATACTAACAAAGACAGACACTGAAATACAAGAGCAATCAAAAAGTCTGGCTCACCTCACAATCACACCCTGAAAGAAATTACTACAAAACTGATATTCAAGGTCAGTTAAAGATGATATAAAAACCTAAATTGAAATATTACAAGCTCTGAAGTGGGCTCGATTCATCATTTGAATAAGATGAAAAGAAGTTTAGGCAACTGATGGCACTATCATACCCCCAGCTTTTGATAAACTTTTGATGCAGTTAATAACTAATTATAAATGAAAGAGTTTTTCACCAGTTATGTGCACAAGAGAGCACATTAAAAAAGTTTTATAAAATACCATTATGTTAACGGTCTTCTAATAATGAAAAGCCTTTTCCTATATCATCAAAAGCCTATTCTTATATCAAAAGCCTATTCCTATATCAAAAGCCTATTCCTATATCAAAAGCCTATTCCTATATCAAAAGCCTATTCCTATATCAAAAGCCTATTCTTATATCAAAAGCCTATTCCTATATCAAAAGCCTATTCCTATATTAAAAGCTTATTCCTATATCAAGTGCTAATGAAAAAAGCTTGTGACAACTGCACAATTTAAATTCTTTAAACCATGACATTTATAATAATAATAATAATAGCAGAACAGAGAACAGGAACTCCTCATTCTACTCATTAGGAACTGGCTCAATCTCAATCAAAGAACTGTCTACAACTACAACACAGGACAACATGCGAGAAAATCTTCTTTGAAACCACAAGAGCCACTTCAAGATATATAATAGCCAAATTATTAATACCTTGATTGCTGGCTCTTAAGATGAAGAAATTTAACAGTGTACAGGATGCTATAATCTTCTCTAAAGAGGGAGCGTCTGTAAGAGAAAGTTAAGAGTTTAAGATTTAATGACACAAAAATAATCTTTATAAATTTTTTTTAAAAAAAAATCAATTTTTGTTATACTTATACATTAGGATAGGACCCTTTGACCCATACAGGCTCAGAAAGTTTGCTGTCTTTTTTTAACAAATATTTTTAGCAAGTGAATAGTCTTTGCAATAGTGATGATCATAGTCAATCTCTTTTCACAATTTAAAAAAAAAAAGCTTTATGTCCATCCATTAATCATATGAACATGTAACAAATTATGGTTTTTATAATATTCCTGTATAAGTAAATTATCCTCTTTTGGCTTTAGATTTCCTATGGTTGCAAAAACACAATTCACAATTCAAAAAGCATAAGGTCTGACCGCATTTAGGATTTAATACACATAACTTGGAATAAACAGAAAACATTTAAAATTTATTAAGACTTTATAACATCTAAACAAAGGCTCTTCAAGAGTGATAGCTAATGCCAGAGAAAATCATTAGCAAAGGCAAAAAAGAATTAATACATTTTCCCTAAAGTTGGCAGCAAGCTATTTACACATTATTAAAAGAAATCAGACTTTTATCCTGACAAATTGACTCTTTATGTACTTCTTAGGTTTTAGTTATTCAATTATTTTCAAACATGAATACATCATGTCGGACAGGATCTTCGACACAAATCTACCATTAAAAGCTGAAGGATCTTTGTAACATAAACATATCAGTTAAAAATAACTTCTGATGTAAAGTGCACCAACCAATTTATTTTCCACACTTGACATTTAGTTTTAGAGCACCAATTGCTTGTGGTTAATGGTGAATTACTAACAATAAATTAAAAATATTAATGGTTATAGAAAACACAGATTAATTGATTGCACAAAGTTATTATGTTAGTGACCCCATTAATTCTTACACAAAAACATAGCACTTATTGTAATCTGGGAAACGTTTTGGTATGCACTTTCATACCAGCTATATACCTATTACATGTATGTATACATACATATAACTGAATTGAACTACTATTTTTTTTTTTCTTGGTTCAGTATAATCTAAGTTAACTCTACACTTGTCTAATAATTTATTGAATTAATTTTTTTATAGTTTCCAATTTCTTTTCATGGAAAAAATTCTTATCAAACTCTAAGCATAGATAGATATTTATGCTCACACTTTTTTAAAATGACTTACAAGACTCAAGAAAGTAGGTGGGCTTATTATTTAATGGAGTTTGGATCTTTACATGTAGCTATTCTAAACAGAAAAATACAATTTTAAGATTATCACATTCCAATTCATAAGCTATGGCTATGAAGCCAAATTTATTTTAAATTAAATGAGAAATGAATTTTTCTTTAAAAATCATCAGTGCTATAATTTTTTTGTTGCTGAATGGGCATGCACATACATTTTTTAGATGAGCATATAAATGATTAATTATGAATAAAAACATAACTTGGGTATGAAAGGTAAATAGCATTTAGGTTTGGAGAGAGTTGTGTATGCAGCCTCCCAGTCTCGTGATTGCTTATTTTAACCTGTCGTCTGTTAATTGCAACACCATCAAGAAGGCAAAGGACTGTTCACTTGCATGGTCAAGCATGCGTCTAATACGGCAGAAAGTTCAGGATCAAGCTGGGAGTAGACTTGTTCAAACTCCGCAGGGTACTTGACCTTGACACTTTGCACAAAGTGGACAAGGAGAGTTTGAGTGTCTGAAAATGTGAATGAAAAGTAAAGCTTTAAGAGTTTAATAAAATCTTAATGCCAAGTTCATGCATTACATCTAGAATTGAATGCTTCAAGTTTTCCAAGAGAAAATATAACTTGACAGGATATTTAAATAGATTACAGCAAAGATTGTTGACTTCTTTTAGGGAAACTATAAAAAGAAAGAAAGAAAGTGAACCTTGCATTCCCGATCCACCCTCCAACCACTATGAGGAGTTATCAACTTTTAAGAGTTTAAATTAGACATTGTATAATTCAAGATGTTTTACAGAGGTTTTTCTAATGGCCATTGTTTTCAAATTCTAGGGGATTTTAGAAAATCTTTGAGTTTTAGGAGTCTATGGGATAACATGCTAATGTTTTATTCATTTTGATCATTTTCGCAGAAAGGAGAAGTTACCAAGGCTGACGAAAATCTTTTAAAACTAGTTAATAATATGCAGACTAAACTGTAACAAGAAAACAGCTGATTTGTCAAGCAGCTATAAATTTAGGCACAACAAAATAAATATTGCATTAATCAGCTGAAAATTCTGGCACAACAATGTAAATATTGCATTACTAAAACATCAAAATAAAATATTGAAAGCCACTAAAAAAACAAATTTACATACATAAAAATGTAACTATGTAATAAAACAAATAATCATAAGCGGCAGGTAAGAAGTAACAAAGCCTTCACGGCCTTATCAGCACAGGATGCAGACTAAAAACAAAGCTTTAAGATCTTGTTGAGCCATGAGCTAATAAATGAGAATTCAACACACTCAACTAGAGCTAGAAATATATATATATTTTTTAAAAATACATTATAATAAGGCTTTGTACAGGTAAAAGTTAGTATTTAAAACAGCTTCATTTGACCAAATCTGGGTCTTTGTGGAATTGTCCATATCCATCATCCATGAACATAATTTATCAGCTTGATGTCACAACAGACTCACATCTGATTACTTTAGATGAGTGCATGATTACTATATTAAATAATCATCAGACTCATGTCATTAGCCATAAAGAAACCAGCATATTAAACTATTGAACAAACAAATCATTTTTTGTCTCTTACTAAGTGCTTCAAGTACATTAAAAGTTCAAATTCAACAGAATACTGATTTGCAGGTCATAAGAGTAAAAAATGTCTAAATGATTTATCCATCAACTTTTAGATTCATGGCCAGACTTAGAGAAGGTTAAGTTATTTAATTTATAAACTATTTGCCAAATAAAACACATTTACAATTTGTAAAAGCTAATTTCAAAACAAAAATTTATTATTAAGAAAATAATTTTTCTAAAAATAACATAGCATTTTATTTAAATTTCAGATCAAACAAAGCATATGTGAGTAGACAAGATTAGCATTCTATTATTGGATTTTAATTTTTAAATCTCTGCAAAAACAAAGAACAAGAAAGTTTTACTTTCTTTTCATTGTTGTTAGATACTTACATAACTAACAACTTCTGTTTTTAACTCATGGTCAGAGGTTTCTTTAAGGCTTGCAGGAGATTGACTGAGAAGAGATCACAGGTCGCCTAACAGGTAGCATTGAAAACTCTAACATTTTCAATTTTTTGTGACCGTTTCATTCAAATTTATATATGGAAATTTGGATAATTTATTCTTAAGATTCTCCTTGACAGGGGTTAAATCACTGAAGGGCTTCTTTGTAAATAAGCCAAAAGTTGCTGGATTGTGGAGCAAGAAATGCTATCTAGGTTTCTGGCAAGTGGTAAAAGAGATGCCTTTTGTATTGGGCACCATAAGATTTTGAATGGTTATTTTTAAGTTAATACAGATGATTTTAGCAGCTGTATTCCTGCAGCCACAAGTAACTTGAGTATGCAATAACCTCAGAGGGAGTGGTACAGCTATCTGTTTGACTTAACTATCCAAGCTTTGCAGGAGTGCAATGGTGAGGTCAAGTCTTGGATGACAATTGAAGCTTAAGAATGACAAGACCGAAGCACTCCTCTTTTGCAATAATAAATGACACAGTGCTTTGTCTCTTCCTACTTCTCTTCAGGTAGATAGTTCTGATATACGGTTCACAACATCAGCTAGGAATCTTGGCTACATTATTTCTGATAACATGTCTACAAATAATTTTATCACTCACATCTGTTGCTCTGCCTACACCACCATCAGATCAGCTCTATCTGTCACTGTGTAACAGTTAGTGCAGCAAAAACTCTAGTCTGTGCTCTTGTGTTCGCATCTGTTGCTCTGCCTACACCACCATCAGATCAGCTCTATCTGTCACTGTGTAACAGTTAGTGCAGCAAAAACTCTAGTCTGTGCTCTTGTGTTCTCTTATTACAATTCTCTATTTTCAGGTTCCCAAAAACAATACATTGAAAAACTACAGCAATTTCAAAATTCAACTCCCAGGGTAATTCTTCAGGCAAAAAAACTAGATCATATCCCTCAAGTATTTTATTTCTTTCATTCGCTCCCTATACAAGCACCAATTGATTAAAAATTGTCCGTTCTCTGTCACAACTTTTCAGACTCATGCCCTTCTTATTTTACTGAACTTCTCTCTGCCTATTTACCCACTCGTCAGCTACATTCTTTTGAATACACATGTATTCTCTCTGTTCCTACGACACGCACAAAACAACATTTGAGGTGCCCCAAAACAGTGAAATTCTTTAACATTACACATTTACAGTATTCCAACTACTAAGGCCTTTAAGGACTGCACTAAAAACACATCTTTTAAACTTTACTTTCAAAATTAATTAAAACAACAATGAAACATTTCTTTACATGATAAACGTAGCTTAAGTGCGCCATAAGGAGATTAATGCATTACATTGTGCGTTACAATTTTTATTTGAAGCACTGTGAGCCAAGCTGCTTACTGCGCTAAATAAATTATCAAATGTTTTATTATTATAATACATTATAATACAGAGTATTACAGAGTGATTTGAAATTATACATTTATATAACATCCCAATTAAAAGGGAAATTACTATCTCTAAAACTTTAAGTAAGCATATTATGTAAATAGTATTTTTATTTGTGATAGTACATTTTATGTTTCTATTACGTGCAAATGTTAGTAAGCGGGAACAAGGATAAGGGTAATAAATTATGAATTCATTACCATTAGTTTGTCTAAGGCACCTAGGCATACATTTTCTATTTAAACAACATTGTTGAGCAAATTTGAGGATTTCTCCACTGAGTTTTATTTTCTAAAGTTATTAACAATTATACTCTCAATGAGCTTGAGATTTTAAGCTTTTAACTGGAGAAGTCTATTCAAAATTTTAAAATAGTTTCCGGATTTGAAAAATGGGTTCTGAGCTCAACACTTCAAATATTAATATGTACCGGAGGCTCATATTTATAATTCATAATTACAAACAAGTTTACAATTTAGTTGACAGTTGCTAATACTAATAGAAAATTTATGACTTGGCTTACACTGACACATAATAGGAAATAATTGAAGAACAATATTAGTATTCCTAAGATAATTAAGAAGCATGTAAAACATCATAACTTTGTTACAATAGCTAAAATATTGGTTTTAGACATAGGACTATAGATAAATATACATTAGACAATTAAAACAATTCAAAGACAAGCTTCAAAAAGTTTGTTTCTAAAAAAAAATTTTAAAAATTTATTTCATGAAATAAAAGTCATTAGTCATTATAGAATGTAGGTTGGTTATTCAAAGCATGATAATTGTTTGTCTCTCAACACTGAAATCATATCCTTAGCTGTTGCCATTATATTTTGACCCCTTTCAAGTTTTTAAATTTAGAAATAGTTATCATAGTAACCATTAATTAACATAATTTTTCTAGATTCAAAACGAGAGCTTCAGCAAGATCCACAATTTCCCTATTTTTTAAATCCTAAATGTCATTTACACAAATGTTGAGAAATACAACCAAAAATTGAACATGTCTATTTAAAAAGGACAGCCACAGTTTTCTACTCACTGCAAGCCACAACTACTACCAGCTTGTAGTTAAAAAAATGGCCACTCACACTCACCTTCCTTGATCTTCTCAGTTTTAATCACCATGGCAGCAACACCCAAAATTTTAGGAATGAATGGCAGCAGCTAAAATATTCCAAAACAAATCTGATTGATAAAATGCTATCAGAATGACAAATTTTTAATATTTACTCTTTTAATATTGCTTACGTCACTTTTTTATTATTGCTTAAGTTACTTAAAAAGCTTGAAGCGTAAGTCACTTTAAATAAAACAGCCAATGATAAATAATGGTAAAAAAAAGAGAAAATTTAATAAAATGAATTTTAGGGGGCAAAAAATGACGTTTAAAAGGAAATAAGAAAATTCATTAAAAAATAGCATGGATTTGTGTGCATAACTGATATACAAAGATGAACTTTGTATAATAATTTTTGACATAAAATTCAAGGTTAGAATAGCAAATCTTTGAGTGTTTACATATACATCACAATCCCTGTACCATAAACTCTTTAAAATTTGTTCATTAAAATAAAATGTATACTATGTACATGATATAAAAAAGCAGTATTTAGAAAAAGGATACTAAGTTAAATTACAAATATTGAAGTTCTTCAAATTATTTTTAAATTTAAATGAATGGTCTGATACAAACAGATACAACTTTGCTTAAATACTCAATTTTTAATCAGTTTGAAAGTATTAACTAATGTTAAAATATCAGGACCGTTCCGATTAAATCAGGAAAGGTTAACTGTAACTTTAATTAGTTGGTATAAGCTTATTAGCCGTAGTTAATTTTTTTGTTGTGATACAGCCACATACGAGAGCCAACACACAAGCGACGGTGACATCGAGGCATCATAAATAGTATACACGCCATTATTGATATTGGAGTTCGGCTAATGAATGCTTTTTCAAATTCACTCAGTTGTCAAGGCGCAGTACGAGAACTCCCCCACACAGCCCGGAGAACTACCACACAGCCCGACAGTGATGTCAAAATGTGAATAAAAATCAAGACCACAAGTGTTACTATTTATATTACAAAGAGGAAAGATAGGCCTACCAAACTGGTCCTCAATTTAGATGACAGTTTTCCTGCTAATTACATGCACATCAAATGTATTTGACTTAATATTACCACATTGATATCAAATTTGATGTTTTCTTAAAATATATCATATTTGGATTGGAGAGTTGAAGAGTGAGTATAGAAATTTGCTGACTTGAAGGCTTCACCAAAAGAGACATCACGGGCACTTTGATGTCATAGACCTGAATGTAAGCCTTAACCAGATTGTCTGAACTTTATTTTTTGATGGAGATGGCATTATTTTTATTAATGCCGACAATCATTGTCGGCAAGCCGACGTCGGCAGTTATCGAAGTCTGGGGCCAACATAAATTTCCGACACTGATTGTTGGCAGACGAGTCGCGCTAGAAAGGTCACATTAAATCATCACGGAGATTATTCTGGCGCTGTTATGGGTTGTTAAGCAGGTTATTTATGAAAAAAAAAGTATTACATTTGTTAATATATATTTTCGCAGATTATTTATATTTTAAAAAAATTAATTTCCTGTCCTTGTCGTTATTGTCGGCATTCCGACTATTGTCGGCAGAAAAGCAGGTCTAATGTCACCTTTGGACGATGCAAGGCAAAAATTGTATGCATTCTCTTGTTAGCTCTCAAAACTTCAGAAAAATAAAGACAAACATTTTGAGCAGTTAATCAGTCCTAAAAAAACAATGCATCTTAACAACCTTAGTTGGTTTTAACTGGTCCCTTTATTCAAATGGTAAACTGGTCCTTGTTTTTTCACGCTTGAAAATATGCCGTTTAATACATAAAAATTTACTATTAATCATCATGATTTCATTCTTTGTTTTGAACAATTAAAACAAAAAAAAAATCATTGTTTTTATTCATGCGAAAGAGCTGAACACAAGCGAGGTTGAGATCACAGGCGCTTTGGTTTCCCTAACAGACAATGCAAGGCGAAATTTTGTCAAATATTTTTGTTGGTTCTCAAAATATAAGGAAAAAACACAACAGTTAATTGGTCCTCAAAAACGAGCAGTCTTAACAACCTTAAAGCCACCCTATATCAGAACCATGCTAAGTTCTTATATTTAAGTAATTTAACAGTTTTGTAAATCTGTTTTATAACAATTGAGCTCAATCCTTATTTGCATACATTTTGACAAGCTATTAATAGTTTTTGCTCACCTCTCTAACATTTTCGGCATACAATTTCATTAGGCAAACAAAAACTGTCACATTTTCTTCAAAATCTTCTTTCAAAGGAATTAATTGCATGATAACAGGAAGAGCCTGTGGGTGAAAAAAGTTTCTGAAAATTTAGTTTCACACAAGCAATAATATACAAAAATTTAAAAAAAAACAAAAAATTACACTGAAAAGATCACACAAAAACATAAAAAATTACACTGAAAAGATCACACAAAAACATAGAAAATTACACTGAAATGATCACACAAAAACATAAAAAATTACACTGAAAAGATCACACAAAAACAAAAAATTACACTGAAAAGATCACACAAAAACATACAAAATTACAATAATCTTTTTCAAACAAAGACAGTGGATAAATAATTATTTTGATAAGTTTTGAATATTAACTTCCCATAAATTTTTTTTTCCAAATGTCCAAAACTTTTCAACTTTTTTGAGTGGGAAAGTATAGAGCATGCTATAATAGTTATATCAAATTATACCTGAGCCAGTGGGACATTATTTTGGCTGTGCCAGACCATCCGGCACACAGCAGCACAAATATTGTCTAAAACCCTGGGATTTGATTCAGCATTCATTACTGTGAACAAAGTCTTCAAGATATCTGAGTAGTGTCTGCAGGGAAACCAAGAAAAATCATTAACTACAACTACAGAGTCTTCAAGATATCTGAGTAGTGTCTGCAGGGAAACCAAGAAAAATCATTGACTTGAACTAAAGATATGTTCTCCTTAAAAACAAGCTCTGTGGTAAAAAATATTTGAACCCTTCTGGCATAAAGTGTGTCTTTTTACAGTATACAACTGTTTTCCCTGAGACCCAAGCAGATCTTTGTGATATTAGGAGTTTTGGAGTGAATGGGCCAGCTGTTTATACCAGTTCTTGCTATACATATGTGGGGAAAAAATGATTGAATCTTAAAGATTAACTGCTTACCCAATCATGGCATCTCCTCCATTCACAGCTAGTACCCCTAGAGCAAACACTGAGTTACTACGAACTTCTTCATCTTCATCTTTTGTCATACGAGTGAATACTGGGTACAAAATGTTGGTGAAAGCAGCACCAACTGGAGGTCCACAAGCTTCTATTACTTCAGCTAGGGTACCAACAGCAAAAGATTTTTCAGACGTTGATGAGGTTTCTTTCTGTTAAAAAATATAAAAATTATAATATTTCTAATGAGATTCAGATTAATTTCAATTCAAATAATATATTTACAGTCAAACATCTCATAACAGGCACCTCTGATAATGAGTAATTCGCATAACGAGGAAAAATAAATTAAAAAAAAAAAGTTGCTGCGTTATCGAGCGAAAAATTTGCGTAACGAGTGATGCAGAAAATTGATTTGTGAGCCGGCATTTCCAACCTGATGTATTAATCTGTCTTTAGCACTCAGTCTGTCAGCGAAATTTTTTTTGCTTGTGATCAACCGATTATACAATTTTGTATTCAGACAGTAATATTTTTATGTGCAAAGTGTAATAATCTGTGCTAAAATTTCTTTTTAAAAAAAACCCCAAGAAGACAATCATAAGAGAAGAAAAGAAAAAAAATTGAAACAAAACGTAAATCCATTGTAAAGCGAGAACATGGCCAACACCAACGATCCACACCAGGGGTCGGGAAACCATGTCTCGTGAGCTAGATGTGGCTCTATTGATGGCTGCATCTGGCTCTAAGACAGAAGTTCAATTAAAAATTGATCTACTCGATCTACATATGATTGCATATTAGAAAAACAGCCAAACAATGTTAGTAAAAAGAATTCAGAGACATAATTATTGCACTTTTAGTTTAGTGTTGATATTACACAAAATGCACACATTTTTAGTTTTAAACATAATGTATGGCTCTCACACAATTACTTTTCAAAATATGTGGTGTGTATGGCTCTCTCAGACAAAAAGTTTACCAACCCCTGATCTAGACTATTCTCAAGAACAATTAAGGAGATGGATGCTTCAAAGGGAGTGTCAAGAATGTCTACAAAACTGTTATGACACATTTTCTTTTAATTTTAAAGACAAAAATAAATGTCTTTAGACAGTTTTCTATTTAAATTCTTTGTCATAAATCCATATTTTTGATTACGTAATTTTAGTTACAAATCTAAATTGTATTCCAAGTTGTTAACTCTTTAACAATTCATAAGTAATTTTATGTTGATAAATTTTTATTTTTTGTGTGTGGAAAAATTAGTATTTTCTTTATTCAGCATAGAACGTATTATCATATTTTGTATTGATTTATATGGGAAAAACTGTTTAGTTCAACGAGTATTTAGCTTAAGAAAAAGACTCCGGAACAAATTTAACTCATTATGAGAGATTCCACTGGTTATAAATATAGGTAATATAGATATACACTAGCTTAAACACATTTTCTCCTTTCAGTCATTTCTATAAAAAATAAAAACAAAATATAAAAACTAATTTAACTCTTAATGTGTCAAAGCTGCGCGATTTACCATTTTTTTCCCAAAGCGCAATAATCCGCGACTCGATAGAACTCTCTTTAATAAAGAAATTACAGAAAATAAAAACTCTTCAGTGCGTGAAAAACTATGTTTTCGACTTCCGGCAATGGCAGTTGTTTCCCTCGCTAGTGTTATCACTTGATTCACAAAGTTTTTTAAAAATTGTTTTTACGTTGTTTTTTTGGGAAGATACGATTTCGCTATACTTTATTATTTAAATAATAGTACTAAACTACAGGTAAAAATATTATTTTAAACTCAATACAGTCTTTTGGATACATAAAATAACCATTCTTTTCCTAAAAGATGAAGTCAGTATGACAATTATAATATAAATGGATTTTACGCAATTTTTTAAATTTCATAACCGTTGATTGCAATTCGGGGAATTCTTACGGCACTGAGGCGGAAGTTTTCCGAAAACCTTATGGCACAAGAAGAGTTAAAGCCTTTATTAAATGTTAGAGGAAAATAAATTTTTAACTTTTTTCTCTCCTGAATAATTTTCATGATTCTGACAGAATTTTCCATTCGAGATGGAACTGATCAAACTAAAAAATAATTCACGGCTTGTGAGGAAATTCAAGGAATAAAACGAATTACTAGATACATGGAAAGTAGCTGTGGAGTACCCGAGTTTCACAAAATAGCAAGACCCCACTCTAGAGTTGCTTGGAAGCACGCGCATGTGCGAAGTGTCATTTTCACGAATGAAATATCTCAAGAACAAATATCAAACCCGACTGGTTGACACCAATCTGGCGTCAGCAATACAACTGATGATCTCCAGCAAGTGCCTGGACTTTGCGCGACACTTGGTAAACATCCAAGAGCAAGGCAGTCACTAATTTCTGGACACAGGACTAAGTTACATGGACAGTGTTAGTGAAGCAGCTTATCCCTTACTCAATTATGGTCTTCTAAGTGTACAAAACCACTTAAAAATATACTCATGCTGTAGGTTTACACAACAATCTTCAACAAAGTAGATATATAGGAGAGTATCAACGGAAATGTCTTTGTTTGTAATTAAGCACTGTGTTCGTCTACAATACATTATGATTATATCTTTATTATCTCGTGTTGAGCATTACAAGAGGAAAATTTTTTATAGTGACCGTTTTGTTTTTTAGTGAAAATTTTTTGGCGGCCGTTGCAAAAATAAATTTTTTAAATGCCATCACTAGCCAAAGGTTGCGCACCCCGGCCTAGATGATCCGGGTTCAGAATCCATGAAGGTAAATGTAAATTGGAGTAAAAAAAACACCTGCTTGAAAGTTTTCATTTGGATTGAAAACACTTTGAAACAAAGAAATCAAGATTTTTTTGTTAAAGGGAAATCATTCTCGATTAAATATATCGTAATTATAGTCGAGTAGCTAGGAAAAGAAACAAACTAGTATTAATGATTCAATGATGGCTTGTTGATCTACAGAAAAAAGGTTAAGTGGATATGTAACTAGTGTTCATGAGCTATATGTTTAAAAGTAGTATGAATAACAAAACTAAAAATTGTGAAGCAGGTACAAAAAATGCATTAGATTTACCAGTCTTTTGAGCAGATCTTGAACAAATGAGGTAAAAAATGGCAGAAAGTTTTCCCCTCCCATGATCCTGGCCATGACAGGCAGAACATCCCCAGCAGATTCAATGAGCATGCTGTCAAATTCGGCCTCGCTTTCATCTTCAGCATCTTCTTCTTGGTCCTGACAAGCAATCTTTTGGGGAAATAACACAATTGTATCAAAACTTTTAACATTCTATTGTTTTAACTGATGAATGCACTAGTTCAAAACTGGATAAATATAAAATATAAAGTTGATTGGGATATTTTGCAGAATCTCTAAATACCCAATTTAACGGCAGTCAAATTATCCCTACATAACACAGATAAAAGTTTGTCAGCCTGCATTAAATGAATTTTTTACATGTTTGTTGGATGAAATTTACATTTTTTAAAAGCCAATTTAACCCATTCAATATTTCCCAATTTTTTTATGGGGATGCAGTAAAATTTTAAGTAAAAAAATCCATTCCACCTGATTATTTTAAACTTTAAACTCTGCTTTGCTATTTATCAAAACTTTATCATGCCGTGTATCAAAATTTAGGTCATTGAAAAAGGAATATGTATCTACTATTAAAAAGTGAGACAAAATTACCCAAAAAATAAACTGTAGGGATATTATTGCATGTTTATGTAAAAAAAATGATTTTTTTTTGTTTGTTGCTGTACTCACCAGCTCATAAATTAGGTAACAATAATCCAATCAAGTTCATATTTCTAACAAATAACTCACATTAAATATTTAAAATAGCTGGAAAGTTTCATTGCAATATCTCCAGATATTATCAAGTTATGAATTTTTTCCCATGAAGCATTTTAAAATTTTTCTTTTAAAATTCAACAATAAAATAGATATACTCCAATATTTACACATATTTACAAAATAGTAAATTTTTGTTATCACAGTCGACACTGAGCCTTCAAATTTATCGTCATTTGAAAATAATTTGTTCATTCAAATAAATTTATTTGCTTGATCATCATTCATAGATTGCAAAAATTAAGATATAAGTACTAGGATTAGTAGTCAATGAAGCCATTTTGATCAGCTGTTTTTTTGTTTACAAAATTTTTAAAGTGAAAACACAAGCACAAAATACACTAAACATAGTCTAATCCTTTCAAAATTTCACACAACAGAAGTTGAATCTCTTCTGAATAGAATTATGAGCTTTAAATAAAATAGTTGAATGGAAAAGTTGGATTGCTAATAAAATGAAACAAACCATTGGTGACATAGAGAGTGACTTAACATACACGGCTGAAATCGTTTGACGTACACTGCGGCAAAACGTATTAATGGGTTAAATTTTGATGTAATGAAGTTGAAGTGCGAAAAGCAAGAGATATTTAAATATTAATATTGGTCAGGGGCTTAAAAGTGTGTGATCCTACAAGAAAAGAAAAAAAGAGGGGATTTCGTAGCACTAATACAGATTCTGAAAGTGCTTTCCTTGAATGCACATTTTGTCATGAAACCTATCCAGACGTGAAATACTCACAATGTAATTATTATTTATGGCTGTCAATGTTTTGGCAAGTTGTATCAAACAGTAACTATCAAGGTTAAAGGTATTATTATCAGTTTGTCTCTAATTCATATAAACTTATAATTGTTATTTAGATAAATGCAGCTGATGCTTGAATTATTTGCTACCTTGTGGGTGAATATTTCCTTCATAGCTGTTAGAATGGCATCTGCAGCTCCTGTAATGGAAAGAACTGGCTGGCCTATTTTATCCAGTAGTTCTTGCAAGGAGTCCACTGCTGTCATGACCACTGTACGATCAAGCTCTGACTTAATGGCATCAAGATATTTGGGTACAACTCCAACAATCATCATCTTTAAGGCTAGACAAGTTTTCAACAACAACAAAAAAACAACAACAAATCATTAGTTTTTACATTAAATAACATGTAATGATTTTGTATCATTTTAAACTACATTTAATAAGTAAGAATTATTTATCTGCAGAAATCATTCCATGACTTTTTAAAAGTAAAACAAGATATGTTAACCCACGAACTGTGGCATAGAATCATAGAGTTGTAGAGGTAGCTTTTAAAAAAGCATTAAATGACATAGAATTATTGATAAAAGACCCCTTTATCTTATCTTAGATATACAGACGCTCCTTCTATGCAGAAGATAATTGCGTCCACAGACCATGAGAGATGATCTGTTGGCAAGTGATGTAGCGGTCACAGGCCACGGCTATAGGGGTTCCACGCATTACCCCAGCCGCCTAACTATTGTCTAGTTAGGTACCCATTCGGAGCTGGGTGACTCGGGGACTCCTCAGGCCCCGAGAACAAATCCTCACCTTCGTGTGGATTTGAACTCGTGACCATCGGTCTGACAGTCGAGAGCGCTACCTCTCGACTTTAAGCATATATTTTTATAAAGGTCAATGGATAGGGATGAAGTTGGCTTGTTTTATACCCACCCTGAAAATAAAAGTTTTGTTTAATTTGCCTTGATCATAAAATTTTTCAAAAAAAAAAAAAAAAAAGAATGTCTAGCTTCCAAGTGCTCATAACATCATTACTTTTTATAGACGCCATTAAATTTTTCTATAAAACCACAGTTGGCAGGTAAAATTTCATTTTTAGACTTACTATCTGAGGCCTCCTGGGATTGAGTTTCCTTTTGAACATTGTGGACACAAAGACACAACTGACTGAGGGTGTTAAACGCCCCTTTTTTTATCCCTACAGCTGGGTATTCCACTAAGTCTAGTACTTCTGTGTAAGATTGCTGAAGGTAAGGCATAAATGCTCTCCTGAAAATAAGGTTAAAAGGATCATTTTGTTTTAATTATGCTTCACGAGTACAAAATTAATTTACTACACCTTGGATTCACCACACCAATGGCTATTTTTTTGCTTGTGTTATAAGAGGTACATTTTTTGGGTTACTTCTTTCTGCAAGCATTCCTTTCAGTGATTAACTATTAATGTGTTTAATTGCGATAATGATAGCGTAGCCTCTATAGCCAAAGCACGGTAAAGTGCACCTCGATAGAACTCTCTTTAGAAATGAAAATACAGCCCACTGCCCACGCTAGTGTTATCGATTGATTCTGCTATATACTGTGTTATAAAAATAACAGTATTAAACTTCAGGTAAAAATAGTATTAAACTCAAGACGGTCTTTTGGATACGTAAAATAACCATTCTTATCCTAAAAGATGAAGTTAGTAAGACAATAATATTATAAACACATTTTCAGCAATTTTTAAAATTTCATAACCAGTTGATCGCAATTCGGGAAATTCTTATGGGACTGAGGCAAAAGCTTTCCGATAACCTTATAGCACATTAAGAGTTAATATATAGTATTGTATTATAATTCATGAATTTTGTAAATTAATAATAATAATAATAATAAAATGATGATTTATATAGCGCTGTATCCCAGCAAGGAGCCAGGCTCACAGCGCTTTACATGGAAACAAAAATACATATATAAATAAAAAGAAACATTCATAGCATATTAACTACATTAACTTCTAACTCAATTAATTGTTTCTATTTTAATAAAGGTTTATACAAATTTTTGCTTACAATGATTTATTTAGATTAACATTTAATGCCCCAGAAGGTTTTCGCTGAACTTCAGCCTCAATCCCATATTGCAATCAACTGGTTATGAAATTTTAATTTTATATTATTATTGTCATACTGACTTCATTTAAAAAAAATAAGAATGGTTATTTTACATAACCAAAAGACTGTCTTGAGTTTAAAACTTTTATTACCTGTAGTTTAGAATTATTATTTTTATAATAATGTACAGCAAAATCGCATCTTTAAAAAAAAACCAGTAAAAACTAAAAAAAAACTTTGCAAATCGAGCAATAACACTAGCCATGGTAACAGCCGCCATTGCCAGAAGTCGAATACGTCATCTTTCACGCATTGAAGAGTATTTACTTTCTGTGATTTCATTTCTAAAGAGATTTCTATCGAGGCACGCATTACCGCGCTTTAACATTACAGATGAGGCATGTGTTACCGCGCTTTGGGGCATTAAACGTTAATCTACTGAAGCTTTAACAATAATTACATACAAGTCTATGTTTAGACATGCTTACCCAGTGTTAAAGGCAACTTCTCCAAGAGCACAACATGCATCTTCTTTTTCATCAAGGTAAGCATTTTCTACTGAAATACTGAACCATAATTGACCATAAGTGTAAGAGCCATTACATTGGAAGAAGAGCCAGTACACATATTTCTCAGAAGATGTAACAAATGATAAACATGATAATAATTTACTATAGGAATTTTAAATATTTACATCTGTTTTTTTTTAAAGTTAAATTCCTGTACAAAGTAAATAACTTTCATCAAACAAAATAGATAAGGGTAAGATGATAAACAAAATCTTGCACTGGTGCAACAAATTATCAAAGTTGAGCTCACCCTTCAAGTTTGTAGTTGTCTTCTTCATCATCCTCCGTATCAAGATTTTCATCATCGTTGAAGTCATCCTCATCAAAAACTGTCACAGCATCTGTCTCTGTTTTGTAGTGAGCCTGTACATAAGAATAATTCCAATATTACAAATATATTTTAACCGGTACATTAATGGTTACATTAACAACAGTTGATTCACAAAATCTTCATAGCATCTTTTCTTTTGTATCCTTACATTAAAGGCATTGTTTTGCATACAATATCTTGGTTCCAAAAATATGAAAACACTAGGGTATCACCCGTCAAAAATGACGGAAGTTTTAAAAATAAATATATTTCGGCTTCAATCTCTTTATTTTGAACAAATGTTCATCAGAAAAAAACAATCAATACATATAATATAAACATATGTATGTATGTTTGTCCTTTGTAGCTCACTGAATCATTCATCCGATCACGATTAAAATTTAGGAAATTGTTGAGTACACATCCGGGATAGTTTGTGTGAAAAAACATTTTGAAAATTGACACTCATGGGAGACCGGAGGCCCTGAATTTTTTTTTTCTTATACGAGCTATATTCAAATTAGTTTAAATTTTAGGTTCCGTGAAAATGAATGGATCTTAACCGAACTTAGTACATATATATTTTATAACCCATATTAAAATACCATACTGCGTTCAACCCCTAATGTCCATTTCTTTGGGACGCGTGCCCAAAATCTTTATTTTAAACGTAAGCGTTTAACCATGTGTCTATATTAGACCAACCCCTGAGACATGTGTTTGTATTAGACCAACCCCTGAGACATGTGTTTGTATTAGACCAACCCCTGAGACATGTGTCTATATTAGACCAACCCCTGAGACATGTGTTTGTATTAGACCAACCCCTGCGACATGTGTTTGTATTAGACCAACCCCTGAGACATGTGTCTATATTAGACCAACCCCTGAGACATGTGTTTGTATTAGACCAACCCCTGCGACATGCGTCTAACACTTTATTTTCATTCTGATTTTAAACAACCTTGAAAGATATTGAAAAATATATATATCATGATTTCGATTGACATAATCAGGTATTTCAAAGTTAATCTCTTGCACGGATTAGGCCTAGGAGCCCTTAATATTGTTTTCCCCTATATGAGAAGTATACTAATTATTAAAGAGTTAACGAATTGAAAATGAATGGATCTTAACCAAACATGGTTTATATTGACCTTGATAGCCCAATTTAAAATTCTAAGGTAAATTGAATCTTTAATGTTCATCTACTCGGGCCGGGGGCCCTGATTCTCTTTTCGTAAACGTTTAATATTTATTTCCCATTCTGTGACATGGTCTCAACAAATGTAGACAAACTATTAAATATGATCATAATTTAAATGAACAAATGTTTCAAAATTTAGTTCTTGCCAGGGGACCCTTAATGTCATATTTTGATTATGTATATAAAATCTATATTTATATAAATCAATGTATGTAAGAATGTTTGTCCATTAAAGCTGACTAAACAATTCATCCGATCATGATGAAACTTTAGGAAATTGTTGGTTGCTCTTACAGAATGGTTTATGTAAAAAATATAGGACATTGGATACAATTTCTAATGTTTATCCCTTCTGCAAATTATATATTTTTATTGAGTATTTTTGGTGCGCTGCTTTCTAAAAATAGTAGCGTCACGGACAGACAGACAAAACATACATTGCATATTATATATATTGATTGTATTTATTCATTTGAATGCTTTGATTCTGTGAATCTAATTTTCTATTCAAATTAGCATTACACAGGTATTTAGGTAAATAAAAATGGGAGAAAGTTACTACACCCACCTTAATACCCTCAGTAGACTTCATAGATGTTATCATGAAATTGACAATTCTCTCCAGATAGCTTGCCAACTCCTCCTTTATCACAGTAGAAATAGCAGCAAACAAGCTGTAGCTAAAAGTAAATAACGCATAAGAAGCTATTTTTACCAAACTTTGGCTAAATGACTTAGTTAATGAGCAAATCCCAAAGTAAGATACTTAATAAAAAATATATAAAATTTTAAATGCGAATATTGTGAAAAAAACAACAAAACTTTTGTAGACAATATTAATAAACATAAACATGCAACATTTAAAATATGAAGTTCAATAACTTTCTTGCTGTAACATCAACTAACAAAAAAGAAATTTAAATGCTGAGTCAAGAAAATGGATGCACAAACATGAACATTTACCATTCATAAATAAAAAGAATTATTTGAGAACATTGATTTTAAAACAAACAAACCATCCCCATTTTGCGCCACAAAAAAATAAATATAGACTCTATGGTCATTTAAAACTTGAGCACAAAATATTTTTTTCACAACAAACTTCAATTGTTATGTAGAGGAAATCAATAGTTTGAAAAGTGAAAAGTTTGAATAAGGTGGTAATAAAACTACTCTTTGTACTACACCTGGCATCTTACATTTAGAAATAGATTTTTAAAAATATAGCTTAAGATGGAATTATTTAATTTGTGACATACAAAAATAAAATAACAGCACATTTGATATACTATTCATAATAATCAAATTTTTTTTAAAGTTAGAAAAAAAAAAGGGGGGGGGGGGGAACAAATCAGAACGACAGAAAAAGTAGAATTGTTTTTTCGGTAGAAATGAAGCTTGTTAGGACTAATCTCATTTTAAAAAAATTAATAACTATGGGGCGCACAGAGAAGGTCAAAGAGTCAATACCTCAACAAATCTGAAAGTGCACAAATAATTCCAAAACCACGGAATAACTTTGTGGCTTATTTTTCTTTAGTCTTCCCACGCGGTTACCCTTTTGATTGATACCAAATATGTGTGGGTAACATTGTTAGAGCTACACGTAACTTAGGGCTAAGAAAGCACATTTTGCCTTTAGTTATATTTTCCCAAAAGTTTAGACTTACCAAACCTCTCTGAAATATTTTTTAAACAACTTAAATTTCTTTTTAAACATAAGAGAAAAGTATTAATTACATATTAATCTATTGGAAAACACAAAAATCTTTAGTATCGAAAGAAATAAAATTATAAATTTTCTCTAAGGACCAATGTGCTCTTACAGCTGAGCAGATATCTGAAATACACGGCACAGCAGTTTAGAATTACCTCATAGCTAATTTTGATGAGGATGATATCTGTGTATTTGAGGTGAACATTTTTTCACCACCAAATGGATGCTGTGCAACCTTGCACACAGTTTTTAACACAATATTTTCCTTGAGAATTGCGTTTATATATTTGAAATCTTTAGAGTTTTCAACAGCAAACTACTCCTGAACTAGGTAGAGGGTTTGTTTCTTTGGCAAATATGTTAAGGATGTCCCAAGAATGTGCACAGGCCAACAAAATTACTGAAAAGGTTTAATGGATTTCCTGGAAAATCAAAAAAATCCACAAAAATATCAGTATTTTGTCAATAAATCTCACCAACCATGAAATCTATCAAATTGAAACAAACACCAAACGTTAGCTAATAATATTTGGAACAATGTTGGAGAAGGATTATTTAAAAAATCTCTTTTGGTTTCAACTGCCGTAATTTTAGAAGCATTTTGATGATAGCAAATGTTTTATTTAGTTTCAGAAATATTGATTAAATGACTTTTGAATGCATCCGTGACCAATTTGTCAACCAACCAGGTGAATCTAGCATGTCTTTGCAAGAAGAAGTTCAACTACTTGAGACTGCAAATGACAGTGGCCTTAAAACTACGTTCCTGAAAACAACTAAGGGTTCTCGTTGATTTCACATTCTAGTAAATTAAAATATTAAATAATGTTTAATTCCTTTTTTGTGTAACTGTATTTTATTTTGAGGGAAGGTTTAAGTACAATTAAATTAAAACTATCCAATCAAAACAACCTAAAATACCTGTATTAACAATCAATGCAGCCACAACCCCATGTTAGTGGGCCGCAGTAAAATTATCAACTTTTACCGGTCTGTGGCCTTAAAAAGGTTGGGGACCACTGATCTAGAATGATAGTCATAGGGCTTTCCCGCTTTGTTAATGGTAATGTTAGACTGTTGCACAGTGCGCATTATATTGACACATTCTTGGTGAGACGCTAGAATGATAACCCTTGAATAAAAAAAATGGAAGAAAATTCTTTGTTGGAAATTGCGTTTAAAGTTTTTATCACTTGTTTTATTTTGTACAGAGACTAACCAACTTTAGAGGGAGCATTGCCATGGACCACCTTAAACCTGTTATTTCTATATAACCTTGGTCAAACTTTAATACAAAATATTTATGAACACTTGTGCCCATGTAAACAATTAGTTCTGATATTGGCTTGAATTTTTTAATTCTTTAATGTGTTAAAGCGCAATATGCTCGCCACTTTGTTTTTTCCAAAGCACGGTAAAGCGCGCCTTGGTAGAACTCTCTTTACAGAAAATAAAAACTCTTCAGTGCGTGAAAAATGATGTTTTTGACTTCCAGCAATGGCAGCTGTTATCGCTCGATTCGCGAAGTTTTTTGGTAGTTTTTACTATTTTTTTTTTTGAAAGATGCAATTTCATTATACTTTATTACTAAAATAATAGTACTAAACTACAGGTAAAAATAGTTTTAAACTCAATACAGTTTTTTTTGATACATAAAATAACCATTCTTATCCTAAAAGAAGAAGTCATTATGACAATTGTAATATAAATGGATTTTACACGTGACAAGATCTGGAGGTCTCTCAAAGACGATATTGCAAGGCACAGTCCAGGGAAGAAGGAAAAGAGGCAGACCAAGGAAGAGTTGGGAGGACAATATCAAAGAGTGGACCAGCCTGTCATTTAGCGATTCCCAGAAGGCAGCTCAGAACCGTGACACATGGCATGAGATAGTGTGAAGCTCAAAATGGTGCCCCAACGACCCAGCGTCGGGTTAAGGGACAGTTCAAGTATATAAGATAAGACACTAACTGAATAAAGTAATTCAAAATAACATTTGACATTAGTGCAGAAGATTTCATTTCATGGCTTTAGAACTTACACACATCGCCTCAAGTCAGGGTCTGTTGCTGTATTTAGTAAGTTAAGGCCAAGATCAATACATTCAGTTGCTAGGGGATGAAAAGTTTCAGCTCCTATATTGCGAGCAAAGACTGCCAAGGTGTCTAGAAAAAATAATAATGAAGGAAAAAATAATAATATTAGTCAGCTTAATGACATTTTTCAAGAAGATTAATCTTAACAAAAACCATAATTAATAATTACTTTAAATCATTTACATTCTGCCATTTCAAATTATATAATTATAAATTTCAAATACATAATGGATTAAAATTAGAAATGTAATCCTTTTCTTTTGAGAGTAGATTAATATAATTACAAACCATTTAAGTTTATTCATTATATTGACTACTAACCGATGGCAGCTAGCTGTAATTTTTTTGTCTCTTCTCCCTCATCTCCAGTGGGGGATACAGTGAGGTAGACCTTGAATAATTCCAGAATGTCTTTAAAGTATGGCCTCATTTCTTCTTTGGCTGCATTTGCTGATAAATTTTTTTTTTAATTTTAATTATTTATTTCTTTTATTGGTCATAAAAAAATTACTTATCAAATTGTAATAAATCAATCATTTTAATTACAATATTATCAAGTAAGGTTTCCGATAGCGTTAAATAAATGAAATTTATTAACCTGCCGCCCCAATGGCACTTATAGCCAATTCTTTTGGCTTGTGAAGATGGCAGTTTCGAACAACATTTACAAGATATCCCATCAAATCTGGTAAGTATGGTAATATTCCAACACCTGAAAATGAGAGTGCAGTCAAAATAAGTTGCAAAATAAGCTCAGTCAAAATCAGTTTTTAACCCTTTTTAACAACAAAAAATTCAATAATAAAACCAAAGAGGATACATTTATCCTTGAAACTTCTTTACATAAATAATTAACTAAAATTATATTATATCTTACCATGTAACCCTTAAATTAACAAAACAACATTCTGCATTATATTCATCTGATATCAGAAATAATTAAATGTACCATTAAATGTACAATAATTAAATGTACCATTAATCAATAAATCAAAATGTGATCTTTTCATATACAGTCGAACCCACTTATCTCGACCTCGGTCAACCTTATTAAGTCGACGTTTTTGAAGTGGAACCGCCAAATTCTCTTTATCTTAGCATTTTCTCATAGGTTATGTCGATTCTTTTATGTCGCCGAACCTTAATATCTCAAGCACAAAAGAGGTCCAAATTTGCCACTAAACGTTGGTTATCTTGATCACCATGACCAATCGCAGATCATCAAATAAACAAGTTTTGCATAATTAAAAATAATTATTTATTTCTCAAATAAATACTGTCCAATATTGGCAGGTGTTGACTCATGTAAGTCTCTTTTGTGGGAATGGAGATACTATTTTGCAAGAACATGGTCTTCTGATTTTTTAGTTTACCTCTTGCGATTGGTTACGCTTAGCTAAACAATAAAATGGATCGTACTTGGTTCACTGATTCACTGCGTATGTGCTGAGTTCACGTAGCACGTGATCGTGGTCCGTATGATCATTCACTCCAATGACAGTTCACTTACTCTTGTTGATCTTGTCTGAAGGATAACGTGCATGTGCATTCTCATTTATTATCGCACATCATGTACATAAAGAAATTTCAAGCACATGTTAACATTTGTCGCCATATTGGTTTTCCTTTATCTTGGTCATCCGTTATCTCGTAGCTTTTTGGCAAAACCCTAGGCCAGCGACATAACGGATTCAACTGTAAGTAGATAATAATTACTTATGCCAAAATTTTTAATATTACCTAAATTTTCACAAAACATTTCCAATGCATAGTGACTTTTGATTAGACCCTTGGGATTTTTGTCTACCTCCTCCATGGATTTGTTCAAGTATTGAAACAGTATAGGGAGTAGCTCTGAGGCATAGCTACTTATGTCAGGCTGAAATTCCAAAAGTAGAAAGTGGTTATATTTTATTAAATGGAAAAGTTTAAGAGTAGACCAAAATGCAATTTTTTAAAAGGTTTTTTAAACTTAAAGGCATTTTTTTGCAGCTTGCAATGATACATTGTCAGGGCATGATTAATATATATATATATATATTTTTAAAGACCCTTCTTGACAGATTTTTTTTACCAGGACTGGTATATGGTAATGTCTTCAATTTATTTAAAGATCAGATCCCAACAAGTGTGCCAAGCTAGCAAGGATAAAGTTAGGGCTATAGAAGAAGGTGATCATCAATTTATTTAAACATCAGATCCCAACAAGTGTGCCAAGCTAGCAAGGATAAAGTTATGGCTATAGATGAAAGTGATCATCAATTTATTTAAACATCAGATCCCAACAAGTGTGCCAAGCTAGCAAGGATAAAGTTAGGGCTATAGAAGAAGGTGATCATCAATTTATTTAAACATCAGATAACTGTTTTGTTTATTTGTTCACAGACAGTAAGATATATTTCTGATTTAAAATTACTTTCTTTCTTAATTTTCATGTAGTTAATCATTTCAAATTATGTTTTTAAAATTTTTTCATCCAAATATCAACACTTTTTGTTCTTTTCTGCTAATTGTTAATATTTTGTATTCTATTGTTTAAGACAATATGTCTTATAATAGCATAGTTAATTTTAAAACCATGCTGTTAAAACACCTACATCATCACTATTTAGGTAATAGACAGAGGAGATGTCATGATATATTTCTAAATTAATAACTGCTGTTAAGTTAATTTTAAAAATTTTGTTTGGTAGTTACAAATTCAATAAGGAATCTACTAAAAATTGAATTTGTTTAAGTTTAGGTCTTGTCAAAAGGTATGAATCATTATAAGTTGAAAAAATGCCTAAGTATTTTAAAAAATCCTGCTGTAATAGCTAAGCTATTCCATACATTAACCCATTTAATACGTTACGCCGCACCCTGCGTCAATGCGATTTCAGCCGTGTACGTTTAGCCACTCTCTGCGTCACCGATGGTTTGTTTCATTTTATTAGTAATCGGACTTTTCCATTCAACTATTTTATTAATAGCTTATAAAACTTCTATTCAGAAGAGTTTCAACTTCTGTTGTGTGCAATTTCAAAAGGATTAGACAGTGTTTAGTGTATTTTGTGCTTGTTTTTTCAGTCAAAAAAGTTTGTAAACAAAAAAACAGCTGATTGACATTGCTTCATGGAGTACTAATCCTAGTACTAATCTATCAATTTCTTTATCTAAAACTGATGATCAAGAAAATAAATTGATTTGAATGGACAAATCAATTTCAAAAGACGATAAATTTGAAGACTCAGTGTCGACTTTGATTACGGAAATTTACGATTTAGTAAATATAAGTGTAATAATAAACCAATACTGTTTTATTGTTAAGTTTTAAAACGTCATGGGAAAAAATTCATAACTTGATGTCTTGAGATATTGCAATGAAACTTTCCAATTGTTTTAGGGATATAATCTGACTTATTCTTTAGAAATATGAACTTGATTGGATAATTGTTACCTGATTTATGAGCTGGTGAGTAAAGCAAAAAAATTTTTTTTCCTTTTTATTTTTACATTAACATGTATTAATATCCCTAAAGGTTTTATTGGGTAATTTTGTTTTACTTTTTAATAGTAGAAACATATTCCTTTTTCAATTACCTAAATTTTGATATGCATCATGATATAGTTTTGATAAAAAGTAAAGCTGAAATTTTCAGTTTAAAATCATCAGGTAGAATGGATTTTTCAGCCTAAAATTTTACTGCGTACCCTTAAAAAATTGTGACGTATTGAATGGGTTAATGAATTTTTAAAATAAAATTGGTTAGTTTTGACAGGAAAATTAAAATTTGCTTCAAAATACTATACACAAAAAACTGCAGTTTAGCCATCTTTTTTTACCTGTAGATGCTCTGAAAACTGGCCAACAGCAAAAAGTGCAGCATTTCTTACAATATGTGAAGGATCATTAAGCCCCTGACATACTGTGTGAAGCATCTGTGACAACAACCTATAAACAAAAGTTGTTTCAGTTGTTAAATTTTAAGTATGGTTGAACATTTATTATCTAAAAGCTCAAATAAAATAATTTAAAATATTTTTTATTGTTAACCCTTTTTTGGGCACAGTCACCAAAAGCCTGTTACTGTTTTGGGGCAAATATCAGAAAGTGGCCATAGCAATATTGCTACTCTTTTGTCTTCATTTGCACAACTTCCTTCTGTTTACATTTGGCCCATTTACATGTTTCTTAATCAAAACTACTTGTAGCCAGTTTTAAGACAGTGGTTTTATTTTAAAATAATTTTAAAAAATTTTTAAAAAGTAGTTGTGATAGAATTGAAAAGTGAAAGTGAGACATTCTTGGATTTAACTCTTAATCCGCCATAAGGTTTTCTGAAAACTTCCGCCTCAGTACCATAAGAATTTCTCGAATTGCGATCAACCGGTTATAAAATTTAAAAAATTGCGTTAAATCCATTTTTATTATTATAATCATACTGACGTCATCTTTTAGAATAAGAATGGTTATTTTATGTATCCGAAAGACCGTTTTGAGTTTAAAACTATTTTTACCTGTAGTTTAGTACTATTATTTCAGCAATAAAGTATAGCAAAATCGCATCTTCGAAAAAAAACCGTAAAAACTTCCAAAAAACATCGCGAATCGAGCGATATCACTAATGAGGTAAACAGCCACCGTTGCCGGAAGTCGAAAACATCGTTCATCCCGCACTGAATAGTTTTTATTTTCTGTAATTTCGTTTCTAAAGACAGTTCTATCGAGTCGCGCATTACCGCTCTTTGGTACTAAACGGTAAACCGCGGATTACCGCGCTTTGGTACATTAAGAGTTAATTTATTGGTCAATGGGGATAAAGAAATTGATTTTGAATGTGATTTATCTGTAATCTCACTATATATGGATATTTGAACTGGGCTTACTTTTTATTTTTCTGACTGGGAAGAAAAAAGAATGCCATTAAGTAAGGTTATTGACGGTTAACCGGTCCTCAGATCAGGATCGGTCCCTTTAAATCAGGACCGGTTAATTGCAACAATAAGCCTGTATTATCCGGAGTTCGTTTTTGTTGTTACCATTAAGATGCAGGGCAGCATACGAGACTAAACTAACGCGAGCCACGGTGACTTCAATTCGCTTTCTCCATATTCCGATATATAAATAATATACACGTCATCACTATTGGTTTACTTTGCCTACGGCTAAGGTATGATTTTTTTAAATTTTAATTTGCCTGGCTTAGTAGTCGAGGCACTGTACGAGAGCTAACACACAGTGGGCGTTTGATGTGAACAACGGTCAAGGCCGAGACAGTTTATATTTATATTAATTATTATAGTCTGTTTCTTATAAAGACAAAGAAAGCTATAAAAGCATGGGACCCTGTGACTTATCGGCATTTCTTGATCACATTTATATAAAAACTGATATTTTCTTTTTAAAAATGTAATTGTTACGCGTTGGAAGGGGAGTACGGCAAGCTTAGCTCAAACCCTATTTGAACAGAAAAAATGGGGGGAGGGGGGAACGTGTGCGCCGCAAAATTAAATTATTCTGGCGAGTTGACGATTGAAAAATAATATGGTTTTTAAATAAATTCCATTTTTTCATCACTGACCACTGTTTACTCAGTAAGATTTATAATTTTAATATTTTTATTAATTTTTAATTCGCGAGTCGACCGGCATCACGCACAAGAGAGGTAAACACGACCTCCCAACGGACGGGGTGAGGCGTGTTTTTTTAAAAAAAAACTGTGGAAAAATATCGCGCTTACTTTATCGAACCTTAACGGTCCTATTCTTTAGAACGGTTAATCACGAGTCCTTAAAAAATGACTATAAAACCATCACAGTTGACTTAATTATTTGGATTTTTTATTTAATTCACTGATTTGAGGGTATTGCGGAAAAGAGCTGAACGCAAGCGGGGGAAGCGGGTTTTGATGCCACAATGAGAAACATTCGCCTAACATTATTACTAACAGAGTGTTTGCCGATTCTCAAATTCGATTTCGGTCTTATATTGACAGTTTTCAAAGGCATTTGACTTAAAATTACTAATTACCACATCTATATAAATTGTTATATTTTCTGAAAAAGTATTTTGTGTGCATTGGAAAAGGAGCACATGGCATCAGAGCTGAACACAAGCGGGCAGTGACGTCACATGTCACCATCAGACTGCGCGAGTCGATACTTGATACACACTCTCTTTGTTGGTTCTCAAAAAATTATGGAAAAATACGGACCTGACAGTAAAACTGTCTTTTTTTAAAAGGGTTAACCAGTCCTCAAAAACAAACTGACTTGACAACATTTGCTAACATGCTGTTTGAATACTGTTAATACATAAAATTTAATATTAATCATTACGGTTTACTTCTATGTGGAAACTTTTAAAATGAAAAATGTAAATTTTTAAATATTTGCCGTTTCAACAGTAGCGTAGCAAAGGTTAACTTTAGCAGTCGGTACATAAAAGGCGCTTTCATGTTAAATCATACAGCACGGGGCGAAAATTCGATACTTTCTCTTGTTGGTTCACAAAAATTAGTATAAATTGAACCAACGGTTAACCGGTCTTTTTTTGACTGGTTAACCGGTCCTCAAAAACTAGCGGTCTTAACAACCTTACCATTTAGTATAAGAGTTATTAATACTTCTGGTAACGACCTACTTTTTCACATTACTTCCTTTGAGACCTGGATATTATTTTGCTTATTATTTACCCAGAGATTATATTGGAATGAGATAAAATTTGATAGGTTTGCAAATAATCTTTTTTGTTTTAAAAAATTTAGAAATTGGAAATGGATAAGGATGTTGACCTAACTGTTGTTTTGTAGGTTCACACTTTTCTTTCAATAATCAATACATTGATTTGACAAGAACAGAAATGATCCTAAAAATAGATTAAGGAAATTAAGATGTAAAAGAAAAAAAGTTGTGATGAAGTCGATGACAAAAGATAATAATATAAAAGATATATTTAATTTTAAATTATAACATTTATTTTACGTACAAATGTTAATGCAACAATAATATTAAGTTTCATTGAGTGTGTGTAAGTTGCCATATACAGCATCGCTAGGAAACAATAAAATAGATATGCACTAAAAATCAGTTATTGGTCGTCGATTTTCATAATTTGAAGAGCGAACTAAAATTCTACAATTCCCCTAAAGGTTAAACGTGCTGCACCATACTGCAGCAAAAGGTCCTATCTTTGTTTTTCTGTTTATATCCTATAAGCCTCTCTTTGTGGCAGGCAAATAGATGTGCTCGGTACACAGGGAAAAAATTAGCAGGTGGAAAAAAGACGTATTTTTGCCACATGTAATAATATTTAGTAACTGAAAATCTACAAACTTTAAATTTTTGCTGTTTATTCTTGCATAAAACCCAGATGCCTCTGGCAAATGGGTGATTTAATTATCTTTCTTTTGCTCTTAATTTGATGATTTAAATTATTCATTATCACTAAAGATAATATTTTTTAAAACTATTTCTACCAAAAATTGACCAAAAATTTTTTTTAAAAATTCTAGCACATACAGAGAAAGAAAATTAAAATTCCTCTGTCCAATAAAATGTTAAAAAGAAAACTACTTTTAGACCTGATATTTACAACCTACTTGTTCATAACATAATCACCACATCCTTCAACAATGACAGCCATCACAAGATACGCAGCTCTCCTATGTGATGCTACATCACTTTTTAAACATGTATCAACCAAAGGTGTCTGCAAATAGATGACAAAGAAATGTGACCAAGTCATATTTAAGCAAATAAATTAGTTGGTATTTTTTAATTAAAAAGTTGTACAGACATGCTCTGGTATATAGAAAAAAAGTTGCTCTTACCAATTTACTCAAAAACTTCTCTGGTGGTAAATGCAGAGCCATTGTGTCTATCACCTGTTATTCAAAATATTTGAGCAGGAGAGAAATTAACATTTTCAAAGCCAAATACTTAAGACAAACTCATTCATAAACTGAATTTTTATTTTTAAAACCATCTCTATACTATGTTCTAAAAATCTTATTTTTTAAAAATAAATGACAGTTTTCTCATAATTTCTATCCATTGTTAATTTGGGAGCATTAGAAAGCTGACCTGAATAGCATATTGAGCTGGACTGTGAGCTTCAACCTCCTCATCTTCATCATCCTCTTCTTCCTCGTCATCACAAATAATAGGAAACAAAACATGCAGTATTGGGTCAACCAAATGATGCTTGAGTACAGTCTGAAAAATGCAGGGAAAGCATATGAGAGAAGCTATATTTTGGTTAATTTGTCACAATATTTTGCAATATACATATTAAATAAATAATGCTTTATTCATGCTATTCCGTTCATTGAGTTAAAAAGCATTTTACTAAAGCTATTAAAACCTCAATGCATTTATCTTACCTTTTTCTTTAGTCTAACAAGGGAAGCAACAAAAGACAATGCTTTAACCCGCAGAGCATCAGAGAGATCTGTCTTTTTGGCCATCTATATATCAAATACAAAACAGAAAAAGTTTAAGGTAGCTGACCGCAGTTGAAATGTCTCAATACCAACAATGCAAATAAATGCTACTGTTTTTCCAACCAAATTTAGATGCAAAAACGACATGATTTTTCTTCATGTTTCAATATTTTATGCTTCCTCAAACAAAAGTAGCTTAAACATTTCCAGGAAACTCAACGGTCAAACTTACTAAAAGTAAATAAAAATTTTAACTGCCACGTTAACTTATATAAATTGTAAAAATAGTATTCCAAAAGCACAAATCTGAAGTAGAAAACTTTGACATCAAGCACAAAATTCCAAATCAAACAGAGTGCGATTCATTCCAATGTCATTTTTCCATGTATCAATATGTGCTGAAAGATGCGCATTTGGCAAGAGGAAGCGAGGTGCTTGCAAATGAAAGGGAAAGGTAACAATACCCATTCTATTAATTGCGAGGCCACATCTCACTGAATAAGCTTTTGCGCTTTCTGAATTTTTAAAATATTATTTTTAACTACAGAGGCTTAATTTAAAAAACTAAACATGCAAATCTAAAAAAAGCATGAAAAAAACAACAAAGCAAAATAATGGGGAATCTGGAAAATCAAAATATTTAGCTTTACAAATCCGGAAGTGCGTGACAAGCCCAAAAAAGGCACCTCTGAGGATGGTGCATTCTAAAACATTTCTTACCTGAAGACAATACTGAACCAAGGGTTTTAGATGTGGAACTATAATAGCTACTTCTGACTCAAGAAGTTCATCAAAAAATTCCAATGCAACACAGGCTTTATCCTGTTTTGAAAAAAATGTCAGTTTTAATAGCTTTTAAAACACTTTTAGATACTTCATTTCACATTCTTATCTTATACTGAAAACTCTGAAAGATCTTTTTTTAAAAAACCAACATAAATATACTTCAAATCTCAAGCCTTATATGCGAGCTTAAGTTAACAACTGATTTAAGTCACAAGGAATATATATTTTTTTAAAAGATTTACCTCATCAACAAGTGCTAAAGCTTGTACCACTTCCAAGACACGTGGAACGACATTCTGCACATATTTCTGGAAATAATTTGTAAACAAATAATTTGCAAAAATCATATACAGTATGTTGAAAATTAAAATCTTACAATGAAAATATAACCCTTTTAAACAAATGTTGAAAATGGTCATCTACTCAACACAAATAAACAAACCATTTCTGCATCTCCAATGTAAAACACCAAGTCTGTTATAGACCTAAAAAAGAGGGAATTTTTTAAAATAAAAATTTTGTTGTAAACAATAAGATCAATAACATTTTTTAAACTAAAATTATTTTTAAAATAATACTAATGCATTTAGATAATTTAAATGCCAATTGATAAGGTATTTGATTCCTACTTTATGGAAAGAAAGCAGACTTCAATGTTTTCCTTATCATTGAGCGTGTCTGCTAATAGTGTAAGAAGAGAGACCATATGTGGTTTCATCTGTTCAGCAGCAAGTGAGGTGACAATTGATAGAACGTACATTCCAATCTGCAAGGATGAATAAACTCAACACTATCCATATACATAGAGAAATAAAGTTAAAATTATAATTTGTGGCTTTGAAATGTGTTATTTTTCATTACCTATATTCAAATTTAAATTTATAAAGACATTGGTGATGTAGATTAAGATGATGAAAAAATTACCTCTCTTTTTTTTTGATCTTCATCTTTTGTGAAAGTGACCAGGAATTCAAACAAAGATGGCCAGCTGTTGGTGGGTGTGTCTAGGCGAGCTATGACACCAACTATTTGTGCTATAGCTGCTCTTGCACTTTTACTGCATAATATAAAAAATTAATTAAAACTAACAGTATCTTAATAAACATAATTATTTATATATTTTAAAGTCACTATCTTTTGTATTGATACTGATCAAATTTTTGTGACAACTTTTTAAATCAGCTGTAATTGCACACATTTTTTTAAAAAATTATTTTGTACCATATAAAATTTACTGTACTTGATATAATTAACTAGAATAAACAATAAAACTGTGATGAATTATAAACAATCATTTTTAAAAAAAAAAAGCTTACTCTTGCTCTTGTACAAGAAGTTGAAGGATATTTCCCCGGATACTGAAATGGAAATAAAAATTAAACATGTTCAATAAATAGGGATGTGAATTGTAAAAAATGAGAGTAGATAAGAGGAAAGCACTGTTACATGAAATAGAAATCTAGTTTTAATAACACACAGTGCTTAAATCCCTATTACATTATGTATTAATTAAAATGTAAAATATATTAGCTTTCTGTAAGATAACATCTTTGGTCTTGGTAAGTAGGCATATTGAGTTCTTATGGCTAAGTACCAATCATTTTCAATAGTGTATGCTGGGCCGCCGCTAGAAATTTTGGGGCCCCTGAATAGTGGGTACGTGTGGGCCCCTTTGGTAAAAAATCCCTAAAAAACACAGACTAGTTTGATGCACATTGGGACAAGATGAAACCTGTCACTGAAGCCAAAAGGAAAGCTCTTATGGCCTACAAGGAAAAGCCTAAACCCGACAGGCTGCAAGCCTTAAAAGCAGCCAAGTCACATGCCCAAAACGTTGCACGTCAATGGGCCAATACCTACTGGCTTAACCTCTGCTCCAGCATACAGTCAGCTGCAGACATGGTGAATGCTAAAGCCATGTACGAAAATATCAAAAAAAGCAACTGGCCCAATGACGACCAAAGTTGCCCCCCTAAAGTCCAAGAGTGGAGAAATTATCCAAGAGAAGGCAGCGCAGCTAAAAAGATGGGTTGAGCATTATCTGGAACTGTATGCTAGATGACATCCCCGCTATGCAGCCCATGGAAGAACTTGATGTCGTGCCCACACAGGAAGAGCTTAGCAAAGCAATTGACTGCCTAGCTTGTAGAAAAAACCATGGGGTTGATGGCATACCACCAGAGGCTCTAAAGAGTGACAAGACAGATAATTACTACAAAATTTCCCCAAGCTTCTGACCTTCTGCTGGGAACAGGGCTACATCCCCCAGGACCTAAAGGATGTATATTTAGTAACATTATATACGAACAAGGGCGATAGAAGTGACTTCAATAACTATCGCGGCATCTCACTCATAGTATTGTAGGAAAGGCCTTTGCCCCTGTCATACTAACGCCATTACAGAGTTTAGCATCCCAAATTTATGCAGAATCTCAGTGAGTTTTCTGCGCTGGTAGGTCAACCATGAACATGGTGCTCTACATACGGCAGCTCCAGGAAAAATGTAGAGAGCAGCAGATGCCACTATACAATGCCTTTGTGGATCTTTCGAAATCCTTTGATTTAGTCAGTCGGGCTATTCCAAAGTCTGGAAAAAAAATTGGCTGTCCCACACACCTACTCACCATCATCAGGCAGTTCCATGCATGAAAATATGCAGGCTACAGTGCAGTTATTGGGAAGGGGGGGGGGGGTTACTTCAGAAGCTCTTCCAGTCAGCAGCGGAGTTAAACAAGTTTGTTAACTCGCACCAACACTGTTAGCAATATTCTTCTCTGTATGGCTTCGATATGCATTCAAGGATAGCTGTGATGGAATCTGGTTACACACCAGAGTTGATGGAGGACTTTTCAACACTGCCCGCATCCGAGCCAAAACCCAAAAAACAGATGTCCTAATTCGTGAGCAACACTTTGCGGATGATGTGGCACTGATAGCGCACACAGAAACTGGTTTGCAACACCTCGTGTCAAGCTTCTCCAACGCCTGCATATCAGCTTGAAAAAGATAAACATCATTGCCCAAGACACACGTTCTCCCCTTACCATCAATTTTGAAAATGAAAACTTGAAGGTTGCAGACAGTTTTACCTACTTGGGATACAAAGTCTCCTACACACTGTCCATTGAGAACAGTAGACAGTAATACACAGAAATAGACAGCGGGATTGGCAAAGCAGCTGCCACAATGGCTAAACTATATAAACGGGTCCGGAAAAACACCAAGCTAACGGAGAAAATAAAACTGTGTTTATCAAGCCTGCATCATCAGCACGCTGCTATACCGAAGCGAGAAATGGACCACTTAAAAAATCCCATGAGCCCAAACTTAATAGCTTCCACTTGAGGTGCCTGCGTCGCATCCATGGCATTAAATGGCAGGATCAAGTGCCAAATAGTGAGGTCCTGATGCGTGCCAATATCAAAAGCAAGTTCTTGATCCTTAGTGAAAGACGCCTGAGATGGGACGACATGTAAAAAGAATGAGCTCTGGCCTCACCCCCAAGGACCTTCAATCTGTAGAACTGTCATCAGGAGAGAGGAAGACAGGTTGCCCATGTCTGCAATTTTAATAAACCTGCCAAAGGGACATGAAAGCAGCCAGAATACGTACAATCTACTGGGAGCGTAAGGCAGCAGACTGATCTACATGGCGCACAGTTGTAAAGGAAGGCATCAATGTAGCCGAGGAGCGAAGGGTGTAGGAGGCTACAGACAGACGAGCTAGGAGAAAGGCCACAGCAGTGGGAAGCACAGAATTAGTGTGCAAAAGCTGTGGTAAGGACTGTCACTCAAGGATAGGACTTCACAGCCACATGAGGAAATGCAGACTAACGGTGATGCACCATCGTCTTGCGAAATGGAAGGATGCCGACAAGATAAATCTGGGTCATGGCATCTCGTATTACGCCTGTTGCTGACCACTCACCCCAACCGTTGTAAAATTATTAAGTTTCTAAAACTGTAATGACAATACCCTGTGTACCAAGGCAAAAGTCTACCAAAAGTATATGATTATAACGCATCATAATACATTCATACATTTCTTAATACCTTAATATTGCCAATGAAATTCTCAATATATATAATATGTGGGCACGCAGCCACATAACATTGTAGGTATTTTGAAAAACAAAAAAATTTGTCTGAATATATATCTACGGGCACATGATCAGAATGTTTTAAAAATCAAATGTGGCTGATGGGGCCCCCCTCCCGTTGGGGCCCCTGAATAAATTCCTGGATTCACCCCCTTGGCGGCGGCCCTGGTTAACGTCATGGCAGTTTATATCATGTATTATGAAATCTTTTCACAGAACTAGATTTAAAACATATTTTAATAACTTTTAACAAGATCCACTGCTCTTTTTGTGCTACAGAGAATTAATATCTGCTATTATCTGTCTTCTGGTGTAATTTGCTATGTTAGCAGTTATACTGAGAGTGTTGAGGTGGAAAGTTAATTTTTTCTTTAGCTGCTTCTAGCAACCAGAAAAGGGCATCTTTATAGAATATGATGATATTTTATACAATTCGAAGTGTAATGTGTAAAAGCACGATAATGTGTGCCTAGCCTCTATTACCAAAGTAATAGTAAAGTGCGCCTTGATAGTACTCTCTTTTGAAACAAAATCACAGAAAATAAAAAGTCTTCAGTGCGTGAAAGAAGATATATTCTACTTCCGGAAAGGGTGGCGATTGCCTTTGCTCGTGTTTACACTCAGTTTGCAAAGTTTTATGGTAGTTTTTCCTTTTTTTTTTTTTTTGAAGATGTGATTTTGCTATACTTTTTTGTAAAAATAAAAGTACTTAACTACAGGTAAATATAGTTTTTTAAACTCAAGACCGTCTTATGGATACATAAAATAACCATTCTTATCTTAAAACATGACCTCAGTATGACAATAATATTATACATACATTTTCAGCAATTTTTAAAATTTCATAACCAGTTGATTGCAATTAAGGAAATCCTTATGGGATGGAAGCGGAAGTTTTCCGACAACCTTATGGCACAATAACAGTTAAAGTATTACATTACTATAAGGACTTGTGTTTTGAATTCAATTTCAAAATAAAAATTTGTCATGAAAATACATTAGAGGATTGCAACAGGTGTCAATATTTTTTTTATTAAACCATTGCTGATGTAAAATTATAATTTTTATTACCATACCTGTTCTTGAAATTATCATCCAATGCAGCCCATTGTTTGGATTTATGAATCTTTCGTCTGATAAGAACAGCAGCATACTGACGGATCTGCATTAAACAAAATTTAAACCCCTTATGGCTTATTTTGCGAAAAAAAAAAAAAAAAAATGATCACAAGTATTCCTCTTTAATAAAAATATGTCACTAAATAAGCTGTATTTCTGAAAAAAAAGTGACTTTTGCTACATAGATTAATAAAGTATGATGCCTGAAAAATTAAAGGTGTTGTGTTGTTGTATTGACATGGTATGAGAGTGCAAGTTGACTGAGTATGAAACACATGGCTTGTGCTGTGAACTAGAAACAGTGTGGAGTGGTGGACTGGGAAGATGTAGCTGGATATAATATGTAAGGTTCACAATGTAACCAGGAGTTGATCAAAGGGATTCATTAAAGATAGTTGTCACCCAGACCACAAAGTGTTGAAGTCACGTTTCTTGACTCACAAGTACTATTACATGGTGTCAGAAGTACTGACTCCATAACTTCTACACTGTTTACATAAGTTTGTTTGTTTTGATTTTTTTATAAAAAAAGTTTTATGTCTATAATATGATCATTTTGTTCCCTAAAATATTCAGCTTTAGAACTAATATAAAATTAATAGTTTGCAATTGAGTGCATTCAGCATTCTATTTTTTTTAAATTACATATTAACTTTCTATTAGCTAATATTAACTAAACAAAAAAGACAGCTCAATAACTTACCTGAGGCTGGGTGGAAGTACCAAGAATATGACATAAAGTCTGTAGAGTTGAGGGGTCTTTAAATGCTTCTTTTAGTTCAAGAGTAGCCTAAGAGAAAAGATGTTTGTTCGTTCAAAAATTGAAATTTGGGGTAGCTGTTAAGTTACTATGAAGTACTTTTATTTTTTTTAAAAGGCTCTCATTTACCTATTTGGTTTAGCAGCTATTATACTGTACTGACTGAAAATTAATGTTAATTGATTTTCTTACAAGGCATAAAATGCATCATCATGTCATGTATTCTACTAGATAATTCACCAGAACAAGATCAAGAGTGACTAGTGTGCAAATAAGCATGACAAATTACCCTCGCTGGGGTCAAGCAATCAAGCAAAGTGGGTTCAATAAGTGGAGAGGGTGGGCACGTCTCAAGACCAACAATACTTCTTGCATTCACTTGGGTTGCTCCTTCACATAATAACATGTGGTTTGTAGAGTATTAGTTATCGAGTCCACCTTACACACAGAAGGTACTGGGTTCAAGCCTTAGCAGAAACTTTATTTGTTAATTTTTTAAAATGTTTGTTTGTGCCCTTTCTTTTCACCCTTTTTTGCAAACATAGCTGACCCTTGCTAGGGTCGGCCAATCACACTTTATAGTTGGCAAGCTAGGTTGGTGCAGGAGTGTTCTGATTTCTACGTGCTGTAGTTCTTTCCTCCCTTTCTTTGCACTATCTATGAGCAAATCTGCAGAGTATGCTACGCCATGGGTCGTATCTAGTTATTATAAATTGATGTAGGAGGCTTATAAAACAACACTGGTCAATTTTAAGTTTCTTTTTCTATGATTCATGAACCGTAATGTCAGTTAGAATCAATTCTGGTCCAGTATATCTAATATTTATACAGATTTTTAAAATTTTGCATTTATTTAACAGAAATATGATCTCCCACAAATCAATTTGTTATGCCATGTGATGATGAGAAATGTTGAATAATGGTAAGCCAGAGTAAACGCTTACTAATTGTAGCAAGAAGAGTGTATTAAGCACCAAGTATTTCAATTAAAGAAAAATATGCTATTATTTAATAGGTCTAGCACTAGAGGTTAGATTGTATTTTTATATATACACAAAAACTAGATGAATTTTCTGTGTTATTTCTTAACAAGTAAGTAAATACTAATAAAATAAATAAAGAATAATAAAAGTTTCTTTAAGAACTTTATCTGGTATGTAAGAAAGTTAGAAGCAGAAGTAAAGTAAGTTATGGGTTCATAGATAACCATACCATAAGGGTACAAGGAAGCGGGGGGGACAAAATTTCTTATAAAGATTTGTATGTGTAGAAGGAGAGGTTTAAGCACTACAAGGTCACTTAAAAACATAATATTGAAAAAATGGCTAAGAATAAAAATAAATTAGACCGAAGTTAACAAGGCCCCATCCCTGCATGTCACCCATCAGGGGTTGGGGACATTACAAGGTGCAATAGTGTGTAGTTTTTTTGCACAATGCTGATCATTGCAGCAAATTTAAGAAAACAACCCTCAGCAAAAAATTGAGAGCCCATATAAGGAGTAACTAGTGTAAATAAGTAATATATATATATGATAAAATTAACGATTAATTTCTCAATTAATCGTTTAAAAATTTTATCGATTAAAATTTAATAAAATAATCTATAATTATTAAAAGGGAAAGCCCTGACTGACTAACTCACTGATTCATCACTAAATCTCCAACTTCCCGTGTAGGGAGAATCATGTTGGAAAGTTGTTGGGTACCCTCTCACGACGAAAATTGGTGAAAAAGAATTTTAAAATACTCGCTCATGTGGGGCTGGGGGCCATAAAACATTTTTTTCCTTATATGGGCTCTATAAAAATCAACAATTTTCCTATTTCCCATGTAGTTAGAAGCATGAAACTTTGGAAATCTTTTGAGTACATGCTTTTGACGATAATTAGATGGACAAAAAGGTAAATTTCCCACTCATGGGGGCCGGGGCCCATAAAACTTTTTTTCCTGACATAAGCTATATAAAAAATGAAAATCACTAATTCTCCTATTTTCCGTGTAGGTAGGGGCATGAAACTTAAGAAATTTTTAGTACATGCTCACGACAAAATTGGCAAAAAAGAATGTTAAAATTCCCTCTCATGGGGGACCGGGGGCCCAAATATAGTTTTTCTTATATTAAAAATCGCCTCATCATTAATTCTCCAACTTCCCGTGTAGGTAGGAGCATGAAATTTTAAGAAGTTGTGTGGTACTATCTCACGAAGAAAATTGGAAAAAAAATAATTTTATAAATCTCCCTTATGTGGGGCCCAAAAACATTTTTAGCGCATTTTCGAGACGTCGAATGCGCTATTGCACCCGTTTTGTCCGTCCGTCCGTCATCACCCTTGATCTCAGCATCCATAAGTCCTAGACCCATGAGGTATATATGTTTTTTGTATGTCCTGACCTGCCATTTGTGCATCAACACTCAGTTACTCGATCCGTTAAAAAATCCTGTTAAAACTACCAAAAAATATTTCGAATCGAGAGGTAACACTAGCGCAGGGAACGGCCGCCATTGCCGGAAGTCGAATGCATAATCCTTCAGGCATTGAAGAGTGGTGCGAAAGGGTGCAAAAGAATTAGTTTTTTTTTTAGTTGACGTCATTAGAATATGTGTAAAAGTTTAGAGAGTTTTACGTCATCATTTGTGGTGACTTGTAGTTAGATTAAAGAGAAAATAAAAAAATTTTAAAATGTAAAGAAATGACTTTTAAATAAAAAAAATGTCAGGTATATTCATTACACAAGAAAATTCATAAAAATATGTCTAAAATCTAAACACAATTACTGATAACTACATAATTCTGATATCTAACATAAGTACTGATACATAATACGAAAATGCGCTAACACGTCCTGAATTCCAATAGGGACCAGGCTTAACATGATTTTTTTTCTTAAATGGGCTCTATAAAAAAAAAAAAATCCTATTTCCCGTGTAGGAGAAGCATGAAAATTTTGTAATTTGTTGAGTACGTGCTCTCAACGATAATTTGAAAAAAAAATAGTTACATTTCCCACTCATGGGGGCCGGGGTCCCCAAAACGTTTTTTTTCCTTATATGAGCTATTTAAAAATTGAAAATCACTAATTCTCCTATTTCCCGTATAGGTAGAAGCATGAAACTTTGGAAATTCTTTTAGTACACGCTCCCGACGAAAAGTGGAAAAAAATGATTTAACTCGCTCTCATTGGGGCCAAAATATAGTTTTTCTTATAATATAAACCGACTCATCACTAATTCTCCTATTTTCCGTGTAGGTAGGAGCATGAAATTTTGGGAAGTTGTTGGGTATCCTCTCACGGCAAAAATTGGCGAAAAATAATTTTAAAAATCTCGCTCATGTGGGGCCGGGGGGCCAAAAACATTTTTTTCCTTATATTGGCTCTATAAAAATTGAAAATCACCAATTTTTCTATTTCCCGTATAGGTAGAAGCATGACACTTTGGCAATGTTTTGAGTAAACGCTCACGGCGAAAATTGGCAAAAAAGAATGACAAAACTCCCTCTCATGAGGGGCCGTGGGCCCAAATATAGTTTTTCTAATATTAAAAACCGACTCATCCCTAATTCTCCAATTTTCCAATGTAGTTTTTCTATTAAATGAGCTATTAAAAACTGAAAATTACTGCTTCTCCCATTTCCTGTGGAGGTAAAAGTATAAAGCCTTCTGTAGTTGTTTAGTAACACCCAGCGATGGTAATAAGGAAAGTAATTATATACATTTTTAAAATTTCCACTCATTGGTGGCCGGGGGCCCAAAACCTTTTTTCCCCTAAAATGGGCCATATGAAACTAAATCAACACTAATTCTCCAAGCTTCCGTGTAGATAGAAGCTTGAAACTTTGGAAGTTGTTGAGTACACTCCCATGATGGTAAGAGGCACTATCAGGACAATTGCCTAAATATAGGTTTTTTCTCATAATTAGCTATATAAAAAAGACGCATTTTTCAATACCTAAAATCCTAATTTACCGCAGCAAAGCGCGGATAAATTGCTAGTTATAATATTATATTTTCAATTTATTAACAAATGATAAACAATATAATAGCCCAGATCACACGATCTGTATCGCTGATGAACATAGTACAACAGTCCATAACAATTAAAAAAGCGTGTGGTGTTTCTTGACGTACAAAAATATTATACAACGTCATTGTGCTAGCTTATATTTAATTTTGGAAAAGGGAACGGTGTACAAGGTGTAGGACTGCGGAAACTAACGATTAATTTCTCAATTAATCTGTAATTTTTTTTATCTATTAAAATTATTTTAATCGAATTGAGGTCCAAAGTATCAAAATTTAGCACACTGTAAATAAAATGCTCTAGACTCTTAGATAGCAAAAATTTGTGCACAGTCGCAGGAATCTAAAACAAATAATTTGTTTTGTGTGGAATAATGAAATGTACCGTGTGCAGACCTGTCATTGGAAACCATTCCATTCATCCTTCAACCTCATTTTCACTCTGTTACTTACTATTACTATTGTTATGTTCTCGTTGTTTCATTCATAAAAGTTGGCCGTGTGCAAAATTAATTGAACTATTGGTTGAAATTAACAATTTTCAATTTTAAGTCAAAGTCGAAGGTTGAAAAGCAGTTATCAATTTTTTGCACATTTTTAAAAGGACAGTTCGTTTTGTCATGAGTCATATTCATATGTTTTAGTTTATGTAGATCATAATCTGGAACTTGTTACTTAGTTAACTTAGTACTTAGTATTATTATCAGTATCAGAAACTTCGCTTCGGCAAAATAATATCGGTAATATCGACAAAAATGCATATCGGTAGACCCCTAAGTGGCCTAAGCCCTAAGTTTTAATCAACGTATCAGTATCAGCTTTTCGGAATAAAAAGAAGAAAAATTACACACACCAGCGCATTGAGCCGCATTCATCATGATTCATTGTGATTGGTTTAAACAAACAAACACAAATACAAAAATAAAATGTTTTAAAACTGGACGGGAGCGGGATTCGATCCCATTACCGGATTTACCATTCATCAGGCGCATGGAACTATCACTTCATCAAGCAAAGCTAAAGTCAAATACCGTTTTCTTAAAATTATAAATGTTGGTCATTAACATTAAGTTTACACTTTACACCAATCAAGTTTTTATTTACCTTTAAATTTTAAATACTTTAAATTTTAAATTCATTAATCAGCTTACAAAGTGTAACAAAGTAATCACAAAATTTGGTAATGAGAATGAGAACAAAATATGGCAAGGGAGACTACTACGTTCTTTGTATCGGAAAAATAATTCGGCGCCGGAGATCCAAGTTTTTAATTTTTCAGAGGAGGGTGTAAAATAACTTATAAAGAGGTCATTTCGAAACGAATGTGAGTTCCTTTTCCGTTGGTAGACATATTGGCCTACATTTTAATAGGTAATAGGTTTCTTTTATATTTTCAATCAACCAGGATCTTGGAATAAAAAGGTCAAAATATTGCACCTTTCGACTCAAATTATTATTTTTTTTGAGGGGGTTCCCTCAACCATATTAATAGTCCCTCTGCGCCATCTATTGATCTACGTCTGTGCCAAATTTCATTGACCTAGGACGTAAGGGTCATTAGATTTTCAAATTTGAGTGACATGACCCTTCTTTACATATAAGTGACACCGCCCCCTTTTTAATGTCGGAAAGTCCTGACGCTTATAAAATATTCAATTATTTTGCCTATTTACAATAAAATATCTGATAAATTGTTTTTTAAAGATGATCTAATATGGAATTAATTCAATAATATACTTAATTTAGACGGCTAAACACTGCAGAGTTGATATTATAAAAAACCATAATGTTCCGTGTGCAGACTAGTTGTCCCTGGCAACCATTACTGTTCATTCAACCTCATTGTGACTCATACTACTACTATGTCTTTAATAGTTTCATTCATTAGTTGTGACCGTGTGCAAAATCCTTTTAACCATTGGACAGGGTTAAATTAATTATTCATAAGCCAAAGTTGAAGGTTCAAAAGGAGTTCCTAATATTATTGGTACAATTTTATAGAGGACAGTTCATTTTGTTATATGTAGGTCATGGTAATAATAGGTACTTCGATACTCATTCACGCATCTTTCTGCGCATGTCGTAAATTCACGCAAAAACTGTCATGGCGATTTTACAGTTGGTCTTTCGGCCACATCGGTAGTTCGCGTTTTACGTCACAGTATTCTAAAAAAAGCACACTTTGTCATCATAGACGAATACAGCTAGGTTTTTCCAACATATCAATACCAATTTTGAAGCGATTCCGCATAAGTCACCTCCCTTCATAAACAAAAGCGTGGGTTGTCGGAAATGGACTTGCCTATCAATTTACGCAAAAATGAATAAATTTAATTATATATAGTAATAATGACATTAATGATAGTCGGGTGAACTGGAACTTATAAACACAACAAAAACTTCGTTTCAAGCTAAATTTTACTGCTAATAAGGCAATAAGGCTAATACAAATAAAAATGACTTAATAAAGAATATTTTAAAAACAAAATTAAGAACTAATTATTTTATTTACAGCATTGATCCTGAAAATAAAATCAGGTTAAAACCTATATCTCCGACCGGGCCGACCTTATCGGCGGCCATCCAAACCCTAAAATCTTCAATTTTCAGAAATTCTAAAGCTATACCTAACCCAAACCCTAAAAATCATCAATTTTTCGAAATTCTAAAGCTAAACTAGGTACTTGGACAAAATTTTCAAATTAAAATTATAGCTTTAAGATCTAGTTGGTTGGAAAGGGCTTGAAAAATGCAATTTATTGATACCAAAATTACAGTTTTATGTTATTTCTAAAGAAAGTTATGAATTTTTTAGTGAATTATTTTGGGATAACTCCGCTAATTGAGACATATAAGAAAATATAAAACAGACAAAAGTGAAAATTGGGCAGTGAGACCGAGACAGCTGTTTAAAATAGCAGTTAATTAAAGTTATTTCAGAAATGACTGAAGATAACCATAACAAACCATATATTTCTGCATTCGTCATATCATTGCCGAAACAAGCGTCCTAAAATTAATTCTGAATTACGTAAGTTTGACTCATTAATATTCAAAATGGCCGTCAAATTTGCATATGTGATATTTTAAATTGAGCACAACTTAAAAATAATTATCCAAAATATTAAGTCAAGCACATCAAACTGTTCGTGTTGAAAAGGAGAAAAATAATTGACAAAAATCCTTGTTTAATACTGGTTGATGTAGTCGAGTGGCCCTTAAACATTACATTTTTTTTATATCTCTGGAAAACAAATTAGTATTTACAAATGCAAATGAAATATCAATTTATATTGCTTGTTAGTTAGTCTTCTATACCTTAAGTAACTTAAAATAGTGTTATTAATAGTGATTAGCCGCTAGATTAGATCAAATTTGAAAATAATTGGCTGAGGTACATTGAAGAAAATGTCGGCCATCTTGAAAAATAGGGAAAAAACCATGTGGTGATTGGGTAAAAACCTATATCTCCGACCGGGCCGATCTTATCGGCGGCCATCTTGTTGCTATCGCACGTCACCACCGGAAAAGTAGTGCGAGCCCCGTGAATTTAAAGGGGTAGGGGAATCAGGGATTCTAAAATTGCGCAAAATTCACGGGGCTCTCACTACTTTTTCGGCGGTGACGTGCCATAGCAACAAGATGGCCAAAGGATTGGGGGACATTCTAATAATTTAAGGGGTATTTTTTTAGCGTTTTTCATAAAAGCAAAATAGTTGTAAAAATTTAAGAAAACAATGGGTACTCACCGATCAAGCATCTGAATCACAACAAATTAGATGAATACTGCCACAATAAAATTCTATCGCTATACCTAACCCAAACCCTAAAATCTTCAATTTTCCGCTGAAAAAAAAAATGTCTACCTACTGATTGAATCGCACCCAGACGGCGTGGCAGGGTAATTAGCAGCAGTCACGTCACTTCTAAATGAGCACAGGAAATAGTTCTTAGATTATACTCATTTACACTTGGGAAAAATGAACAGGAGAGCCCCCCCTCCCTCTTCTTCATCCCATCGTTATTAATGTACATATAAATTCTAATTAAATATTAAATTAGGCCAAAAATATTAAATTAAAATCTCTCCCCTCATCCCCCTCCTCTTTTTGTTTCAATTTATTTACTGAAAGCGCGCTGCGCGCATTAATACAAATGCAATTATAAAAATAGACTTATTTTTTACGTTTTACCGCAAGGGGAGGTAAGATTCAAGGGAAGCAACTATCCTTTCATAGCAACCGGAAGAACCGCGACGCTCCGGTCGGAGATATAGGTTTTAGCCGGTGATTGTTTTGATAAATTTTTTTTAATATTTGGGGGAGGTTGGGGGTGATGGGACTTAATCAATTCTTGTAGATATTTGGATGCTGAAAACAGTAGTTACCATTAAAATCGCGAGTGATGGTGACTCTTAAAGACATTTATATTATTTTATGTTGTTAATTTACTGTTACTCAATTAATTACATTTTAATAATGAAATTCAGCACAAAAAAATTGGAGAACATAGTTTGTAATGTTCAGCATCCAATTATCTTTAAAATGATATATACCACATCCAATTTCATCAAGAAATTACACAGAAAAGTGCAATTTTCTGAACACACATGCACATTGTTTACATTTTTAAGTGGACAAAAAGTTGAACAAGGGGCGGATAATTCAGCAAAGATTTTTCACAAAGTGAAAAATGATTTATCCAAGTAGGCCTACCTAGCTAAACCTAACCCAAACCCTAAAAAATCGGAAGAGACGCGACGCTCCGGTCGGAGCTTTAGGTTTTAGCCTAAAATCATTATTAAAACAAAGACTTAAGTGTGTGACGCGAACAGCGGAATTGAGGTCACAAAATGTGGGGGTAAAATGCATTGGGGACTGAGGGACTGGGACAAATTAAACCACACTTTGAAAATTCATAACTTTAAAACTACAAATCCTAAAAATATAATCTTGGTGTTAAAATTTATTTAAAAATCAGTTCTATTTAACTGTGTTATAGTTATTGGTTATTTATTTTGTTTAAGTTGAAATTTTTACCTAAGTGCCTATTTAGTATTAAAGTATTAGTATTTAATAATTAAACTACAGCATATATTTACGACCAGTCGTAACAGCAGCCAACTCACAGGGATGTTGCTAGTAACTAGTAATGATAAGTAATAAGTAATGCTAGTGTAACGACATGTCGTAGCACTAGCCCTAGCCTACTCCTACTCCTAGTCTCATTGAGTTGTCTGTCGTTACTTTGTCATAGCAGAAGACACTTCGTTTATAGTGAATGGTAATCATATACAGATCATAATATAAAAAATACCTTTTGAATAACATCGTTGTTGGATTCTAGAAGACGCGCCAAAATTAGTTCTAGAGAGGTGGCCATGCTGATGATGAAACAATAATTCGTTTCGTCCAAATGGTATGTCAATTTTAGTTTACAATGGCGACATAATAATGGACTGGAGCTGAATAAATATTATAATAAATATATTAATTTTCAAATTCAAGAGAAATATATTTTAGCTTGAACCTTTATGATAGCAAATATTGTGATGTAATAGGAAATAACTCTAAAATGCCTAAGGGACTAAACTAAAAATCCAGAGTAATTTAAGAAAATTATTAGATTTATGCCATGTGTTAGTTTATATTATAGACAGACTATAGACATAGTTATAGTATAGTAAAAACTATAGACTATAGTTATAGTATAAAATTTGTGTTTAGCTTTATGACTCTACTACATTGGCGGATTTAGCTTTGTTTGCGTGGGGGGGGGGAGGAGAACTTCAAGGGGCGCCGCCAAATTTTACTAATAACCGAGCATTCCGTAAATACTAATACTATACTGATGGACCTGTTGCAGCATAAAATCTTTGAATGTATAATATTCAACGATTGTTTCTTCAAGGTTAATGTCGTGTTTGAAAATTTTGCATAAACTTCGTAAATAATCTTTATTTTTTGGAGGTTTGTGATGAATCAATACACTAGAAATAAATAACTGTGCCCCAGAAGTCATTAAATCGATCATCTATTTCTGTTACAAGTGTATCCAATATAGTGAAATATGTTTCAGATTTAAAGATTGTAGTTGGATCATGCGCACTTTCACCTGTGCTGGGTTCGCCTACCATACTTTTCTTTTTTGCAATTTTCTTTTCTTTAAATTTTGCTTTAAAAATCTAGTGTGGAACGATTTTCGTTAATAAATGATTGACTGACATATATATATACTTTAAGTTTCAGAATTTCAAAAGCGTTATCACTTCTCATTTAAAAAAAAAAAAAAAAAATTCTTCCAACATTGATAAATTGTTTTCCCAATGAAATGTCAATGCTCTTGCGCTGCAAGTAGTTTGATAACACGAAAAAATTATCCAACAACTTTTGTACAAATAACATCAGAAAAAACTAAAGAATATTTTGCTATCTAACACTTCCTTTATATTCTGTTCAGTGGCGTAGCTAGAGCTTTTGCCGCCCGGGGCGGTCTCCAATATGCCGCCCTTTTAGGGGCCACCCATAAATAACGTCACACACTGGCCCCCCGAGGGGGGAGTCACACATTTGATGTCATTCAAAACGCGCAACTTAAAATAAAAGCTACACTTAAATATTTGATTACCCAAACTTTATTCAATGACGATTTACACGGTTTCACGCCTGTTACGATGTTAGGGTGCAACGTTTAACTAAAAACATATTTAAATGACCAAACAAACAAAAAATGATTTTAAACATGCTCATTTTCAAATACAAAATACCGCTTGTATTGGGGGAGGGGGGACTTTGTCACGTCACAATGAGCAATGGGTCTAAGTTTTCATTTCTTTACGCCGTGTGACGAAGGGGTAGGGGGTGAAAATCAGCTGAAATCACGTGACGTCATTTATGGACGGCCTCTTAATTAAGTTAATCATAAGATCGTTTTTTAAAATTAATAAGCATGAATAAATAATTGTAATTGAAACGAAGTACATTGTAAAAGGTAGGGATCAATATTTACCATAGCATGCCCTATTTATGTAAGCAGTAATAAAAGAGGCCACATAAGATGATAAACCTATAAATAAACATTATAAAAATGCAAGATAATTGTTTTTAAGGCCACAAGAAAGTTATAGGGTAATAGGCCCCCCCCAACCCAAATGAGACAAAAGATATTCCAAATTTACACACAGAAGCATTAACAATTAATATGCTTTTATTTTTTTATTTATAAATATATGAATTTTTTTAATAAAAAAGAAATTGTATACATCAGCATGTAAACATATTTTTTTATTATTTATACATTTTCTTACTCACCTAACTTTCATAGTCGAAAAATCGTCTATTATGTTATCAAAATTTATATTATTTGTAATATCCTGTTCTATGGACAATATTACAAGATTTGTAGTCTTAAATCACTTAGTGTGGGGCGAAAATATTTTTTTTCAACTTCAGTTTGGAGAAGCTCCTTTCACAACTAGATATACTGATAACAATTGTTGAAAACAATTCTTAGCAAAGTTGTAATGTTGGATAAAAATTTTTCCCACAGTTACTGTTAGATATATTTTAATAGATCAAAGGGTTATTTCCCCTCTTTTTTTAACACAATGCCTCTTCTTTAGTGTAGGTACAGCCAGGGCTGATCTTAGGTTCCTGCAACCTATGCGGTCGCAGTGGGCCCAGCGCTTTCATAGGCCCAACCTATCTTAATTTTCACTTATTATCCTTATTAATACTTTATCCTTAACAAAACTGGGGCCCACGCAATCAGTTTCGCATACTAAGCTGCATAGGAGCCCGCAAATAGCTAAGACCGGCCCCGTGTACTGCCATGAAAACCTGGATCCTTTCTCATTCAATCTCGAACATTTCTTTATCAATGTAAATAAAGAAATTTAATTGATGTTCAAATTCTTCATTTAGAATCCTCGATGGTATAGTAGTATACATGAATATTTTTTTTTTTTGCAAGGATATGTAACTCATCACCTCGTTCTTTTATTTTCTTTTATAATTACATCTAATATCTCAATGGATAAAAACATTTATCGTTGTACTTCTTGCTCTAAATATAGAACCACGTCTTCTGAATTTTCCCCTATCATATTTTTCTCCTTTTAACTTGGTATCTAGTCGATATTTCCAACTCTCTGTAACAGCGTTCTGTATTAGGACACATCTTTGTTTCATCAAATGGGTTTGCCTGGATTGCATTAATTTAAAAAATACGGGTTCCTATAAATTAAGATACCATAGAAAAATAAAAGATTGCCATGAACTGAGTAAAATTCCAGCATCTGATCTCGTTTTACTAGCTACTTCAAATGTCAGTTTTTCCAAGACGCTTGAAACTTTTAAGTATGTCTTTTTCTGAATTATTTATGTTATTGTGGTGTTTATTAACGGATAAATAAATAATCGTTCGTTTTTTAATGAAAAATCGTTTATTTTTAATGAAAAACCGTATATTAATGAAAAATACAAGCTATATGTGTTAATTTAATGTAATGAAATCAAAGTAAATTTAATTTTTAATAAGTTGCCTTACAATAATTTTATAAAACCTGAAACAATAATATATTTTACTTCTTGCAATTTAAACACAATATTTGAACCACTATGTCATGTAGATCCTTGTTAGGGCATCATTCTGCAAATGTAGAAATTCCACCCTAAAACTT
>MUZC01004623.1:193058-213683 GCA_002072015.1 Radix auricularia | reverse complement strand
GCCCCGATCCTCCACTCTCATGGTAATACTAAACAGACTAAAACCACAAGCAGAGCAGATCATTGCAGAAGAACAAGCAGGCTTCAGAGTAGGAAGGAGCACAACAGAGCAAATCTTCAACTTGCGAGTGCTCTGTGAAAAACATCTGCAACACCAGAGGGACCTCTTTCATGTCTTCATAGACTTCAAAAAGGCGTTTGACAGAGTGTGGCATGCAGCACTGTGGGCAACCATGCACAAGTACAATATTAACGCCAACCTCATTACTGTGATCAATAACCTATACAACAGAGCATCCAGCGCAGTACTCTACAACAGCAAGCTGGGAGATTGGTTCAAGACCACTGTTGGTGTTAGACAAGGGTGTTTACTCTCCCCCATCCTCTTCAACCTCTTCCTAGAAAGAATTATGACTGATGTGCTCGAAGACCATGTCGGAACGGTCAGCATCGGAGGAAGGATCATAACTAACTTACGCTTCGCCGATGACATAGACGGCCTAGCTGGCAGCGAGGACGAACTAAAAGAATTCCTTGCAAAGCTAGAGAAGACGTCGAAGGTCTATGGCATGGAAATTAATGCAGAAAAGACCAAGGTCATGGCAAATAAGAATTTCACAAGTGAAATACGGATAAACGGTCAAAAACTCGAGGAGGTCCCTACCTTCAAATATCTAGGGGCTGTAATATCCGATGAAGGCTCAAAACCAGAAATTCTTGCCAGAACGGCCCAAACAACTGCAGCACTAAGCAAACTGAAAAACATCTGGCAAAGCAAGAAGCTCTCCCTGAGATCAAAGATTCGACTAATGCGCCCTCTGGCGATGTCAGTCTTCCTCTATGGTTGTGAGGCTTGGACGCTCACCGCAGACCTCCAAAAAAGAATTAGTGCGCTTGAGATGAGATGTTTTCGAAAGGTATTAAACATCTCCTACACGGCGCACGTCACGAACAAAGCGGTCCGCGACAAAATAAGTGCTGTCATTGGCCCTTACGAGGACCTTCTCACCTCAATTAAAAAGAGGAAACTACGATGGTACGGACACGTGTCAAGATCTGGAGGTCTCTCAAAGACGATATTGCAAGGCACAGTCCAGGGAAGAAGGAAAAGAGGCAGACCAAGGAAGAGTTGGGAGGACAACATCAAAGAGTGGACCGGCCTTTCATTTAGAGATTCCCAGAAGGCAGCTCAGAACCGTGACACTTGGCATGAGTTAGTGCGCAGCTCAAAATGGTACCCCAACGACCCAGCGTCGGGTTAAGGGATAGTTCAAGTTCAAGTTCACAATAATTTTATAAAACCTGAAACAATAATATATTTTACTTCTTGCAATTTAAACACAATATTTGAACCACTATGTCATGTAGATCCTTGTTTGGGCATCATTCTGCGAATGTAGAAATTCCACACTAAAACTTTCGTGCGATATTAATACAACATATATTCGGACCAGCGGTGATGTGTTGTTGTTTTTGTGCAATTTTCTTATTAAAGTGCTATCTCTGACGTATACCGCTTAATTTTGAAAACGAATAGTTACCTTTTTTGAGCGATTTTACATTTTTTAAACTGTTCTGCGTTAGTTGTAACAACCAATATGTAATCAAACAAATGTTGCACGAATCCGTTAATTTTAACCTAAAATTGAGATGTTTTTGTTTCACTATGGGTTTCCCCCATTCAAAAGAAAGGGCCAGTTTTCAGAATGTCTGGGTTTATTTTTCAAATGCCTACAAGTGCCGCCCTTTGAATGAGTGCAGCCCGGGGCGGACCGCCCCCTCCGCCCCCTAGCTACGCCCCTGATTCTGTTGATTGCTTTGAATTTATATCTTCTATAGTGGCTAGAATAGCAGAGAATGATCCAACAACTGCATTAACTGCATGCTTACGGCTTGCCCATCTTGTATCAGAAAGTCATTTTAGAGTAGCTACAGTTGATTCCTATTGAGATTTATGATGCTCTTTAAGAATTTGTAGACGTGGTAAACTAGACGTAAAGAATGCATACAACCTTTCAGCTGTGCCAAAAAAAATCACTGTACATCACAGTGTTTATACTTCCCAAATTAAAAACATGGCACAACAATGAACATATATGGCATTGGGTGAAAGTGTCTTTAAATGGGTTTGAAGACCACTCTTAATTCCAGACATCACTGATGTGACATCTTATGCCTGTCCTCGACAGAGTGTGATATCAATGTTTCGCTTTTGTAATTGGTAGTTCCCTTAAAATCTTCTCAGCAAATGTGGCAACATTGCTGTTTTCCAAAGTATAAAAGCATGGCCAGATTAAGCCATCTTGTTGACCTAGGCACAACCCCACATGGGTGCCCCTGCTGCCTCTGGCCCCGATCCTCCACTGACCGCTGATATGCACACACACAAAGAAACAAAAACTAACAATCAACAAACGGCTGTTGACAGAAATGTTTGTGCTAATTTCATTCAAATGAAAGATACAATTTATGCATTTAAATTTAAACTAATTGTTAATTAATTTTTTTTTTAAATAGACGAAAAAACTATAACTTTTTAAATATATTTTAAAGCTCTTCTTTCTGGTAAAGTTTTTGAGTACATCATCAGCGTTAGTTGTGCACAAGTGTGCCTCAATCATTAGCAGAGACAAGAAAACATTTCTTGTTTCCTCTAATTAGATATTTATAGCTTTCAGATGAGAAAAAGAATCCTTAGCCTTAGTTGAACAGGTGTAAGCATTATTTTTTTAATGCGCAAATCGATTTTTACATTTGAAAGAGTACACTTGAAGTCGTCTCTATCACTGAAAGTATTGTATTAACATTTTGATGCTAGAAACTTGTTACGAATATATGAGTGGAACTTTCGTAGTTCAGTAAAGATCATCAGGATAAGCATTTATTAGTACTTTAAAACACTGAGATGTTTATGGTACATTTACCAAACAAGAAAATCGAACTGCTATGTCATTAAATACCCGTCCTTGTCTACTCATCTCTGCCTATAGTTTGTCAACAATGCCATAGAAAGTAGATTTATGAAAATTTTCTCTTACATTCAGAGATACCTCAGGGGCATCACCATCAATGAACACTTTCTTTTACGATTACGGGTCAAAGTTGGCCTGGTTTTATTCTTTTGCAGCTTCTTCAAACCTTTTGAATTTATTCCTAGATTCCTAGATTCAGGCAAGTGAAGTGCTCGTGAAGAATATCAATTAGCACACTTATTTAAGTTCACTTGCTCATTTTGTAGAGCTTTAATGACTCTGTGAAAATGTAGTAACGCTTCTTCCCAAAAGACAAGCATTTCTTGCATCTTCTTTGCTATGTTTTCTGCTTCTCTTCTGGTGTCGCCCTTCTGTGACTGGTCTTCTTTTAAATTTATAAACAATTTAACGCTTTTATAATATTAGGATGTGACTTAAGAATAATGTGCTACTCGATTTTAAATTTGCAATTTGCTAATGTCATGTCGACTACACATGGCTATTGAGACAAAATACACATTTTTCTGGAGGACTTGTGGTGCCCCAAAATAAATGCTAGGTGCTAAAGTAAGAATTTTCTCAGTGTACTTTAAATGGCACAACTTTTTTTTTTCTAAGAACAATGACACACCTATAATTCATTACAATACTTTTCTATTCTTTTCAACTTGGTGACGCTCCTTACTGATCAAACCAGATATTACTATTTTGAAATATGATAATTAGTAAGACAATATTGTCGTATTGCAGTTTAGTGTTGATTAGAGTTTTCGTGTTTAGCCAATTTTTTTTTCTGCACTTGTGACACCTTTTTTTAGTGTTAATCGAGGGCGTCTAAAGGGGGCGCCATTTTAGACCCAACAGGGGCGCGGGGGGCAAGCCGCCCCCTGCCCTATAGCTAAATCCGCCACTACTCTACTAGGGTATCACCCGTCAAAAATGACGGAAGTTTTAAAAATAAATATATTTCAGAATCAATCTCTATATTACTTTATTTTAAACAATGTTCATCAGAAAAAAGAAAATTGACACTCATGCTGGACCGGAGGCCATCATTTTTTTCCTTATATGAGCTGTTTTCAAATTAGTTTAAATTTTAGGTTCTGGAAAATGAATGGATCTTGAGCAAACTTAGTCAATATATATTTTATAAACCATATTGAAATACCATACTGCGTTCAACACCTAATTTCCATTCCTTTGGGGCCCAAAATCTTTATTTCGTAAGAGTTTAACACGTTATTTCCATTCTGATTTTAAACAACCTTGAAAGATATTGAAATATATATACATGTATATATATATACCTATATATATATTAGGGGTGTTATCGACTAAATTTAATTTAATCGTTAACTTTTGAAAAATTACCGATTAATCGATAATTTGTTAGAGCTAAAAATAAAGATTATGACGTCATTAAACTGAAAATTTCAAGGGAAGAAATAAAAACATGCAATTGACTTTTTTGTTTTGTTGAGTTATTTTTAAGACATAATAGCAATAAAAATAAGTTAAATCACGTATTTAAGTTAAGCACTTGGATGACAATTTCAAATCAATTTTAAATATATAAAAGTAAAACATCTTTTTATTCCAAGTGATTCAAAAGTTATGATTTTTTAAGACCTCATAATTACTTTTTTCACTATGTTGTTTTCCTTCAAATTTTGTGCCTTTTTAGGCACTTATGTATTAAGTATTTAATTTAATTTAATTTAAAAAATTTAATTTAAAAAATTTAATTTTGTACGGTGCTATTTTTAAATATAATTAGTTCTATATAATGTCAATGAATTTAAAATTTCGTTATTGTTTATTAAGTAAAATGAGATGGTGTTTTTTTTATCATAGTCCATATAAACAGGTTATTATAAAGTGAACATTTTCGATTCATTATTTTTAAATGGATAAATTTGTTCGTAAAAAAACAAAAGTATTATTAATTATTAATAATTAATTATTTATTNATATATATATATATATATATAATGATTTCGATTGACATAAACTGGTACTTTAAAGTTAATCTCTTGCAACAATTGGGCCTGGGGGCCCTTACCTTAATATTGTTTTTGCCTATATGAGATGTATACAAATTGTTTAAGCGTTAACGACTTGGTAAATGAATGGATCCTAACCACAGGTGGTGTATAATGACGTTGATAGCCAATTTTAAAATTCTATGGTAAATTGAATCTTTAATATTCATCTCCTCAGACCGGGGTCCCTCATTCTCTTTTCGTAAACGTTTATTTTATTTCCCATTCTATGACATGGTCTCAACAAATGTAGCTAAAATATTAAATATGATCATAATTGAAATGAACAAATGTTTCAAAATTTACATCTTGCACCTACTGGGCCAGGGAACCCTTAATGTCATATTTTGCTTATGTATATAAATGTATAATTGGCAACCTCGCGTGACGTCATTTTTGGAGGCCCCCATGCTACCGCCCCGGGTGACACCAACCCTAGCGACGCCTCTGCTTTCTGCACATTGTTTTTACATTATAATACTATAGTAGTATTTCAATCTCATAATTTTTGCATCGCTAATTCATTACATCTAAATTAGCATTTCCATAATAAACAAGGAAGGATAAGGCTAATAGTGGGCATGATGGCAAAAATGTTGAGGCGTTTTGAACGTGTACCCGCAGTGGCGTCACTAGGAGGGTGCGGGCCGCCCCGGGTGACACCATAAAGGGGCGGACACCAAATTGTAAAATTCTGTATGTTCCAGTTATTTGGCTAACTCGGGGTTCTATAGGTTAAGACAGTCGTGAGGGGGTGACACCATAAGCTACCGCCTCGGGTGACACCAACTCTAGTGACGCCTCTGGGTACCCGTTCAAAATTTTGACGGATATCCAGGCAGCCATTTTAAACAATATTGCCAGCCCTATTGTCTTTTTATCTTCCCATGCGCCACCCCCCNCCCCCCCCCCCCCCCCCCCCCCCCCCAAACCAGAAAAAAAAAACTTGAACGCAACGATCACAGGGCTGATAAGAGAATAATTATTGTATCGGCTCAGCAAATAAGACAGATAACTTTTTGCTATATTCAGTTTTGTTAATTACTATTATTACTATGTTGTTTTTTAAAAAATTAAACTGTGTGTGTGTAGCGACCTGGAGAGAGATACTGGGTCAGGGAGATACTGGGTCAGGGAGATACTGGGTCAGGGAGATACTGGGTCAGGGAGATACTGGGTCAGGGAGATACTGGCAGACGAGATAATCAAAGAATATGAAAACTTAATTTCCGTTTTTAAAATGAGTACTTATTTATGAATTTTCTAATTATAAATTTGTTTTTCATAAATGTCATTCTCAAATGGCTTTCTGATTGAAGTTAAATCATTTGTTATATAATAGCTAACCCTGAACAAGAAACAATGAAGATGTGATCTTTTGATATGCATTATTTTTTAATTGTTAACTATTAGATAATACATTTTAAAAAATCTAAAAAATTGACTAGCCAAAAACAATGCTTTACAAATAAATATGATTAAGTAGCTTTTAAAATAAAATAAAAAAATTGAATCATTATATAAAACACTTAACTTTCAAATTAGACTTGAGTAAATAAATATCCAGAGTAATAATAATGTATAAAATCACACAATGCAATTTTTAAAAATATAAAAGGAAATCATCTTTAAATATAATATGGTTAATTGTTATGATTAAGTACACAAATTAAATGTATAAAATTTATTTCTTCATGAAAAACTGCCTGGCTACAAGTGGAAATATACTTTTTTTTATTTATCTGATATTGGAACTGCAGTTGCTAAGTGGGAAATGATTGTATCTGAAATATATTGCACATGTAGCATAAACATTTAAATCAAAGTAAACATTTAAGTATAAAATTTTAAAAACTACATTAAAGTTAGGAATTTTTTAATTACATGTAATTAAATTTAACAAAACCTATTTATTGCCAGCATATGATAACGAGTTACTCTCTATTTAACTACAGTGTATATAAAATCTGAAATTCTTTAATAACAATTGAATTTTATTTACATATCAAATTGATTAAGTAGTCATAAAAAGAAAAATAATCAATTTATCATCTATAAACAAAATTTTTGAAATTACAGTCTAACCCACTTATCTTAACCTCGGTTAACTCGCCAACCCTAATAGTATTAAGTCGACGTTTTTGAAGTGGAACCGCCAAATTCTCTATTTCTTAGCATTTTGTCATCAGTTATGTAGATTATTTTTTGTCACCGAACCCTAATATCTTGAGCACAAAAAAGAGAGCCAAATTTGCCACTTAACGTTGGTTATCTCGATCCTCACCAACAATCACCAGCCTGTCAAAATATTAATGGATGCCACTTCACCACCTCACTATTGTATTTTCTCATATTATCTCGATCCTCACCAACAATCACCAGCCTTTCAAAATATTGATGGATGCCACTTCACCACCTCACTATTGTATTTTCGCATATATGAGACGCGTCTTATACAAAGTTTTACGAACCGAGGGTGCGTCTTATATTAGTGTATGATATTGAAGGACTATTATTGCGGTTGATATTCACATTTCACGATTTTCATTCCTAGTTAAAAAAAGACAGTTTTACTGTCCGTTCCATATTATTCCTTATTTTTTTAGAACCAACAAAGAGAGTGCTTATGAAATGCTTGCCTCGCGCGTATGATGGTGACTTCAAAGAACAGGTGACATCTCATACTATGCTTCGCAATTTAAGTGAATTTAGAAAAAAAAAAATCGATCACCAGCTGAACTCCACTAACAGTGATGATGTTTATTTTTATATGATGTACATACTGGAATAACGGCAACGCTGTTGTGTAAAAAAAAACAACCTCCAAAAACACATCCATGTACATTCTCATTTTATAAACGCACATCATGTGAATAACAAATTTCAAGCACATGTTAATATTTTGCCGCCATATTGGTTTTCATCTATCTCGATTTTTTTGACAAACCCCTAGGCTGGCGATATAGCCGGGTTTCATTGTAAACTATTAAAAATATTGATAAAACTAATGAGAGCAATATTGAATATGATCACAATGTCATCTGACAGATACAATATATGATCACAATGTCATCTGACATATAAAATATATGATCACAATGTCATCTGACAGATACAATATATGATAACAATGTCATCTGACTGATACAATATATGATCACAATGTCATCTGACTGATACAATATATGATCACAATGTCACCTGACTGATACAATATATGATCACAATGTCACCTGACTGATACAATCCATCTGACAGATAAAATATACAATGTCATCTGACAGATAAAATAGTAATTTGAAACAGAAAAAAGTATAATATTTTTCTGGACATTGTCGTGTAACTGTTATAAAACAAAATTTAATTATCAATGGCTGTGTTATTAGTTAAAATAAAAACAAAAGCTTTCAAAGACATTATTAAATCTTAAATATCAAGCTGTGAAAAATGTTGAGATTAGGTTTTTGTTGTATTTGGTAAATAAAATTTGGGCAGAGGAAAAATGTCACATGCTAAACAATGATAACAAATGTAAAATAAATATGAGCTACTGGATATATGGATGGATACTGACCAAATTTGGTACATTAGGGGGCCCTTAATGTTATTTTACCCAATCTTGACAAATATTGACACACGTAATCATTATGAAACAGACTGAAATGTCTAGGGGTTTTGAGCTTTACATTTTGCATGTTTTTTAAAATGACAACTTGTTTTCTTTGAATTCCCTCTCTTCTGAGATGTTGCAACACACAACTGGTAAACTAGTAAAATATTAAAATAAATTCTTAACAGAGGGTTAATTTTAAAATGTCCAAGCTATATATATTTTTAGGAAAATAAATAATCACAGGTGTTTAAATTTTGTTTACAATTACAAGGACAAAAATAGAGTGTCAGATAAATATGACCGTTCAATGCAACACAAGGAGATTAGAACAAACATTGTAATTAGTATAAACCCCATTTGATACAAACTGCTTCAGAGATGATTAGGAAAAGAGATTTATAAATTATGACAATAGGAAAAAAAATTTCCGGGACAAAAAAAAAGAATAAAAAATTTGAAGGATATTACAGTACTTGAATTCATTATCTTTTTGAACTTTTTGATAAATTAAGTATCTTACTTATTAATACCTGAAACTTTGACTGATTAAGGATCCTTAATGCAAAATGAATAAGGAAAACTCTTGACGTTTGTGACATCTGTAATGCAATGCTTTGGTACAGAAAAATATTACTCAAAATTTATATTCCTTTCATATCTCATGATAACTCAATATTTCTTTTCTCTCAAAGTCTTACAGAGAGATAATGATAAGCTAGTTTTTAAACATAACAGGTGCTTAGACCACAAAACAAAGAAATCCCAAGTAAATAAAGGAGACACATAATCTGAGAGTTGTTCTGTTCATTAAGATTCAGATATAATATTTCATTGAAATAAACAATGCTTTAAACAACTGTTTTGTGTCATGAAATAAATTTTAATTTGTGATATTAAATTTTTTTTAAGTTAAAAAAAGTATTGATCACAAAATTAAATAAAGAGATCTAAATAAGCCATTCTTGTCAACCATAGGTGGACAGGACTACAACATTGGACTTTTAAAAAAAAAAGGATCATCTAAGACTTGTACTTTTGACCTATGATAAGACCTAATGCAACCACACCACCAGCTACAACCGCTCCAGCTGCCACTTTAACTATGGCTTTTCTGGCTTCATAGAGCATCAAAGTTCTTTTGCCTCCAAATATGGCTTTCTGTACACTTGGTTTAAGCTGGGCTTGGTTCCAGTACTCAATCAAAGCTGGTCGTTTAGCTTGGTCCAAATACCTGCAGGTATATTTAAAGGGGGTTGCAGTAATGTATTATAGCCTATGTATTAAGATAAATATTTACCTGCAGTAATATATTGTGTCCTGTGTATTAAGATTAATAAATATTTTCAGTAATATGTTGCAGCCAATGTATTAAGATAAATATATACCTGCAGTAATATATTGTGTCCTGTGTATTAAGATTAATAAATATTTGCAGTAATATGTTGTAGCCAATGTATTAAGATAAATATATATCTGCAGTAATATATTGTGTCCTGTGTATTAAGATTAATAAATATTTGCAGTAATATGTTGTAGCCAATGTATTAAGATAAATATATGTCTGCAGTAATATATTGTGTCCTATGTATTAAGATTAATAAATATTTGCAGTAATATGTTGTAGCCAATGTATTAAGATAAATATATGTCTGCAGTAATATATTGTGTCCTGTGTATTAAGATTAATAAATATCTGCAGTAATATGTTGTAGCCAATGTATTAAGATAAATATATGTCTGCAGTAATATGTTGTAGCCAATGTATTAAGATAAATATATACCTAGTGCAAGAGAGTCAAAACTTTGTTCAAAGAGGGAAGTGTTCCATGATTAAAATAATAAACAAAAAATGGAAAACTTTGAGACTGATTTTATAGGCTTTTTAATTATATACTTTATCGTTGTTTATATTTTTAAAGAGTTAAATTGGTTGGGGGAGGGGGGGTGAGCGAAGGGACACAGAGTGAATACTATTGCGATTTTCAAGCTATTACAAATATCCTATTCCATCATCGGATATTAATAAATTGGATTAACTAATGGCCAAGTTATAGAATAAGATGCTTTTTAATACTTAGTACATTAAAATAAATAAGTGTGTTGTTAAATAAGTACAGCCTAAAAATAGATGTGTCCAAAAGTGTGACGTAGAAACTTGATAAAAATTTGAAGTACACAAAAATTCAGTATTAATGCTCCCTCTAAAGTTTGTTGGTCTGTGAGCAAAGTTAAAAAAAAACTTGTGTGCAAAGTTGCACAGCTTCCATTTTTTGTGCATATTTTTCAAAATTTGCTGCGCAGTAATTCTAAACTGCTGCATGGGATTGGTCAGATATCTGTGCAGCCGCTAGTTTAAAGGGAACATCGCTTATTGCAGCACATAATTTCAACTTTTCTTATAAATATAATGTTGTCATTACAGAAAAAAACCCAGAGGCAACAATTATTTATGATGAGGTCGCAGACCAGTTAAGACTTAAGTGTGGGTGGTGTGTGGCCAATGGGCCTGAATTTGGATACCCCTAAACTAGTGTACTGGCACATGAAATTAGCTTTGGAAAAATGAATAATGATGCAAGAGTGATTTCAAAATTAATTTAAATTAAATTTGATTGTGTTGCCATTTTATTTAAGCATAAATGTTATCCAGCGGTCATATAATATGCAAGCTTAAATAAAAATTAAATGAAATAGTAATTATTCAAATTCTTCTTCTGCTTGTTTGATCTCAATATTGAATATTGAGTTTTGCGTGCCACAAGTTTTGCGCCAATTGGCCCGTGATCTCCGACTTCAGCCTGCTGTATTTTCTGGATTTGCTTCCATAGCCTTTGGTCAGCCAAGGCCATCTGCAAGGCAGCAGTTTCTTTTTGGCAAGTGATGCAGCGTTCACATGCCACGGCTAAGGGTTCCACGCATTACCCCGCCGATTTTTACCCATTTGGAGCTGGGTAGAATTCGGGGACGCCCTAGGCCCCGGGAACAGGTCTTTGTGTTCCCATGGATTCAAACACATGACCATCGGAACGCCAGTCGGGCGCGCTTCCCACTTGACCACCGCGGCCCCCAATTATTCAAATCATCATGGAACTTTCCAACTAGAATAGTGCATTTTATCCGTTGTCTTAACTTTATAATCAATTTGTTATAAAGAAATATTATATATAGCAATAATTGTAAAGTTTGCATAAATATCCATTGATAAAATGTTCAGAAGAGGCTGAACAGAAAATGCACTTTTTCTGATAACTTACTTAGGCAAGAGACCAATCATTTGTAGTCTTCCCAGTAGTACACATAGTGTAATGTCAGCAGCAGTGTAAGTGGCACCACATAGCCAATGCTCAATAATATTATCTGTATTTAAAAAAAAAAACACAACTCAAGAGGCAATTTTTCTAATTTTTAAAAATGTAGCTCAGGGCAATACAATTTAAATTTTCAAAATCCATGTGACAAGGTGGTAATGATTTTAGCTCAAAGTAGAATGGAAAATTTACTCAGGTTACATAAGGCTTAAATTTTAGTGATTTAAATTTTAATACTTTTTCTATAACTATGAATTAATAACTGTAATTAGGAATGGGCTCACCAGTTCTACTTTTTCTTAACTGGGCCTCCAACTCATCAAATAAAATCAGAAGCTCCTCAATAAGAGCACTTGTGTCTGATTTCTCAAACCAGACAGAAGACCTTTTCTTGGATTTTTCAATTTTAACATCATAAGCATCTTTGAGGTCAGGATACTTCTCACGCAGCTTCTCCATTTTCTCTATTGCTTTACAAGTCTTGACTCTGTACTCTGTAGATTTTTAGTGACATTATAGTAGTATACAGCAAGCGATCAATCAACATAAGTTTAAATGCTGATTACCACATAAATGAGTCTATAGGATGAATAACATTAAAACTTTTATTTAGCTTGGATAGATGGTGGTTTAAAGAGCTATTTGCGCACTGCTACTGACTAAATCAAGGGCTTTGGTAAGGTCCATGAAGGCGATGTATAGTGGCAGCTCCTGCTCTAAAAAAATTTTCCTGGAGCTGCTGTATGGAGAACACTATGTCTACAGTAGGCCGACCTGGAGCTGTCATATGGAGAACACTATGCCTACAGTAGACTGACCTGGAGCTGTCATATGGAGAACACCATGTCTACAGTAGGCCGACCTGGAGCTGTCATATGGAGAACACTATGCCTACAGTAGACTGACCTGGAGCTGTCACATGGAGAACACTATGTCTACAGTAGGCCGACCTGGAGCTGTCATATGGAGAACACTATGCCTACAGTAGACTGACCTGGAGCTGTCATATGGAGAACACTATGTCTACAGTAGACTGACCTGGAGCTGTCATATGGAGAACACCATGTCTACAGTAGGCCGACCAGCCTGGAAACTGCATTGAGATTCTGGATAAACTCAGGAAGCTTAACTCTGTAATTGTGTTAGTATGACACGGGCAAAGGCCTTTCCTACAATACTAAGGAGTGAGATGCCAAGATAGTTGTGGCAGTCATTTCTATCACCCTTGTTCTTTTGAAGTGTCACTATATTTACACCTTTTAGGTCCTGTGGGATATAGCCCTGTTCCTAGCAGAGGGTCAGAAGCTTATGCTAAAGTTGGACTAAAGCTGTCTTGCCACACTTTAGAAATTCTGGTGGTATGCCATCATTCACAGGGGTTTTTCCACAAGCTAGTTAATTGCTTTGCACAGCTTTTCCTGTGTGGGCACGACATCAAGCTCTTCCATGGGCTGCATAGCAGGGACTCATCTAGAGCGGTGCTGGAGACTGTGGTAACTGTTGCATATAGTTCCAGATAATGCCCAGCCCATCGTTTTAGCTTGATAATTTCTCCCCTTTTGGAGCAACTTTTGACGTCAATGGGCCAGTTGCTATTTTGATGTTTTTGGCATTGCCCACGTTTGTATCCCGGAGCAGAGGTTAAGCTAGTAAGTATCGGCAAATTGAGGTGCAACCTTTCGAGCATGTAACTTGGCTGATTTTAAGGCATGCAGGTTTTTTTCTTTAAACCTTTTAAGTACAACAATTTTGTTTATAACAAAAGAGAAAGTTAATGGATAGTTTTTACCTTCTTTGGTCTGCCTGTATGATGATGGGATCTTTATTTCTGTCACTGCTAACTCAGGATTAAGGAGAACACCAAAAGTCAGACCTTCCATGTTAATACTGTTAAGCTTGGATCTCCAGTCTTCAACTTGTTTTCCCACTGGTGTACTAGGATCAGGAACCAACACTGGGGCTGTATTTGACAAAATAAATAAACATTAATGGTGAGCAGCATTTTTTTTTTTAGCTTTGGAGTGATCATTATTTTGACTTGTATCATCTTAACACAGGTTTTTCCAAGGACAGGCTATTACAGGTTCTTTAGGAAATCATAGATTGAATTCAATTTTTTAAAATAAGGAACATCTTGAATTTTTTCCCTAATATTTTATGATTTAAGATATTGTGATTTAAAATAACCTAATTGACAATGTACACAAAATGGATGCATGATTGTTGATTTTATGTAAAACTGGGGGTTGTAGAGCGCCTATTTTTTTTCAAAAGACCAAGTAACTTATCCTTGTTTGATAAATACAATATTAAATTTCCTGCAATTTACACAAAGTATTTTATAATTTGAAATCCTCAAATCCCAAATCCTCTTTTTATATCATTCCCTTTTCCAAAATTAAAATATAAGCTAAAATAATGATGTCAATATTTTTTAATGCCAAAAAAACACCACACGCTTTTTTTAAACTGCTATGGACTGTTGTACTATTTTCTAAATAATTTTAAATTATTTTGCACACCTCCTGATGCGCACCTTGTATTAAAATATAAGCTCAAACAATGACTGCTATGGATCCATTGAGTGAGTGACTTGGGCTTTTATATTGTTTATAAGAGTATTTTATCTAAACACCTCTTTCCTTTAAAAATATCTTTTCATTCAAGTCTACATTTCATTTTAAAATAATGACAACTTTATTGTATTTGTTTAGAGATACATTTACAGTTCATGATAAGTGCAACATTAATTATTGAACAAACAAATATTTAATAGAAAAACAGAAAATGGAAAAAAAACAACTGATTAATTATTAAGTTAATCTAGTTAGAATCAATTTTATTGCTGTAAACCTCTGCTATTTTGGTAAACAGTAAAAAAAAATCTAGTGCTTAAAATTAAGTTTATGCTTTTGTATGTATACATATTTTAAAATGAATTATTATTTTTTTATTTACATTACAGTTGCTCCTTCTACATAGAATATTATTAAGTAGAGTAAATTACCACTTTGCAAACGCTTTACGCTAAAATTAGCACGACTTCTTGCTTTCAAGGCTTAGTTTCTAAACCGCTCGACATGGAGTAAAAATGAAAGCACCTACAAGTAGTATGACCACAAGACTACTATAATGTGAAAGCATTTTTGTAATACTATGCGAGGTTATAGTGTAAAAGCAATATTAGCTGACCCAGCAAGCTACCGCCTGAGAAACACTTTTTTGCGTATTTTTTTTCAAAGGAAACACTTTGACGTCATAGGAAACACATAACCAAAATCACCAAATAATCATTTTTTTAATTAAGGGAGTCTAACAAATAACACTGGAAATTGTCATGGTTTCGTTGTCTAGGGTTCTGGTCCAAGGCTCACACACCAACAACTGTTGTACAGTAATTGAACTCAAGTTCCTTTTTACAGCAATCTTTATTTACATGAGTCCCCACATGTCACCTATGTACAACTCTTCCGCTACCAAATCTCCATGTCTCTTAATTACAACATAGGCCCGCCGTACAGTCCAGCCGGCCAACACGGCAACCCTAAAGCTCGGGTACTCCTCGTGTTCACCGTCACCCGACGACTTGTGTCCATACCTCTCCTACAGCCGAGACACACCCGAGTTATATACCGTGGGCCTGGACAGACCTTGCATGGACTGCTCCACGCACCCCACGTGAATCTCGTTCACAAACATCACAACATGAGCTTGTGACCGGGCAAAATACAACTTTCACAAACAGTGATTCTCATACCCCTGACAGAGATGTCAATAATAATGCAAAAACTTTTATTAAAGAAATTAGAGCCCAAATAACTTAGTTCTGTATGATATGTACATTTAAATAAAGGCACACAGAACCAAAGAACAACATAGTAGACTGACAATATCAGTATAAGCTTTTTTTTTTACAAAATAAACTTTAGGTAGATAAAATACGTTTAGAAATAAAATAACATAACATAAAATATAACATAATCTACAGTCACTGGTCAGGGCAGCAAACAGTGCAAACAAAAGTGTCCTGTTTTAAGGATGCACAATTTTTCGTGCACTGTGCATGCCACCAGCCATCACACACATCACATTGGACCCANTTCTACTTTTTTAATTAACTGTGCGTTCAGATAGATCTATTACTGGATACTTCTTTACTTTCTTGGACTCCACTATTTTCCTTTTTTATCTTCTCTTCTTCTCTGTTTCGTCTTGGTTGGAGCATTTACTGTTTTCTTCTTGTTTTTATTCCTTGTAACAAAAGCTGGCAGCTTTAAAATGTCATCTACTGTCAAGTTAGCTTTGACTGTACAGTTTTGGGGTTCTTCTACTGCTACACTGCACGTTTCTATTAGCCCCACAGCTAAGGCTTGAAACTTAATAAATTTCTCTTCTTCCTCTTTGCTAATTTGACCTCCTCTTTAGGCGTGAGTAGGGTCTTTGCATAGGCTATGACAGGCCGCTTGCCTGTCAATTTGTGGTAAAGAGTAGCAAGTGGAATGCCAAAGTCCTTAGAAGCCTTTCTAATAGAGAGCCGCTTTTCCCTAATACTAGCCAATGCCGCATTGATTACATCTGGGCTCTGTTTTGTTCTTAGGCTAGACATTGCTTTAAATCTGAAATATAATTATATTCTATTTAATTTTCATCCTAATAAAAACTTAGGAGTCTAGATATAGACTAGACTTAGATATTTACCTTAATTTTCCTATATGAAAAAGTGTTTGCCCTGAAGTAATATTCTACAATAAAACAAATATACTTCAACGTTAACATGCCCTCAAAACAAACATTACTATTTTCAAATAACTCTAGAGGCCAAGAATTAGTCCCATATCTAATTTTTTTTCTGCAGAAATAAAAGCGTTTCGTACGAAGTAAAAACTAACTTTAAGCTTACTTCGTCGTAAACACCACTTTAAAAAGAACATTACCATTAAAAAACATTGCAAAGTTTAACAGAGTGGTTACTGACCTATTAGTAAGTGATTATGCAATCCCAAAAAGAGAGTTTTCCAAATCAAACAGGAAAAGTAGTCTTAACCCGGATATCACCATTGTTCTTCCTAGGGAAGTTGACAGCATACAAGGCGCAAGTGTCAAGATGTTGACACAAATATACTCACAAAATAATATTTCCCGGAAAACGAAACGATGAAATGATATTGAAAAATGGACTATTTCGACTTATGCATGTTCGTTTTTGTGTTAGACAAGCAAATAAACATACAGAGAACGCTTAATGAAATAGTGTTTCGTACGACATAGCGTTTCTCTAGTGGTAATTTACTCTATATGTTCTTTATTACATTTACATTCAAAAATTGTAAGTAGATCATACAGACCATTCTGATCTGTTAAGCAATGGAAACAGCTTTCAAAGGCCATAACATACAAGGGTAATGTGTGGCACAATTCCCAGCCCACTTTATTTACCCAAGGAAATGTCAGGCACCCATTTGACAGGAAGAGTGCATACTCAAAGTTACTTCAGCAATGATTTACTTGGCACCCATTTCAGCTGGATGGACTCGGGGACATCAAAAAAATCCCTGCTTTCACAAAGATTATAACCGACCTCATTGTATGCTAGCCTAACTACAGCAATTAAAGTCAATGAACAAAGGAGGGATGGGGTGTTGTCAAATGGGAAAGTTAACTGGGAAGGGAATGGGTGCATTGCTTGAATGTATGTTTTATCAAGAAAACTTGAAAGTTGGCAAGCTAACACCTTTCTGCTAGCAATGTATGGTAGCTAAAATCTTTTCAAATCATTTTTCTTAATTGTATGTTAATGTCTTCATGTAAAGCGCAGTGAGCCTAGTTTCTTACTGGGATATCGCGCTATATAAATATTATTTTTATTAAATTTCATAATACAGAAAACACTTATTCATAAAAAATCAAGTAAATCAAACATTAAAAAGCTAAAAAACATATAAACAGAACAATCTCTGTAGTCAATTAACTTTTATAAAGAAAATCACATGCTGTACTTTGGACTATGGGGGACTTGAATCTTCCAGATATAAATTGAAAAAAACTATGCAATTGATAGCCATCAAACTAATAAAGATATTATGAACACTTTATAGACACCATAAAGTAATAAACAAACATAAACCTAGAACAGATAGTAAAAAAAAAGCAACTAAGAAAAAGTAAACACTAGTTTTATTCTTAACAAGCACACCCGGATTAGTGATAGACTGCACAATAATTCCTGGACTGTCCGACCATTATATTGTTAGGGTAACCAATGCAATAAAAACTAAAATAAATAAGATGCCTAGAAGAACAATCTATCTTTGGAATAAATATAATTCAATAAAATAACACCAATCAGTGCCTAACTTCCAAAACAAAATTTCCTAGGTAAATTCAGCACAAATAGCCCTGTAGAATAAATTTGGAAAAATCTAAAAACTATAATGGATAAAATTAACAAATGTTGGTTCAATTCTAAATTAAAAAATATATGCAAACAAAAAGAGAACTTATTTAAGGAAATTTAAGGCTACCAATTTAAAAAGGATACACAAAAAATACTTAAAGATTAAACACTTGACACAAAAACTTAGCCGTAACCTCCAAAATGAATATATAAAAAATGTAATTCCTAAAGATCACAATAAAAACTTATGGTCCTTCATCAAATCTAAAGATATGGAGCTTAAAGGAATAGCCACACTAAAAGGCTCAAATAATAATACCTATAATGATAATGAGACTAAAGCTAATATCCTTAACACATATTTTGCATCATCATTTTCTGCCTCAGGCGACAAGGAAATTTCAATAAATTTAAATAAAATGGAAGAAATAGGTAACATAGCTGTAGATGAGTTAGGTATACATTCACTCCTAAAAAACTTTAAAATAAACAAAGCTACTGGCCCAGATGAATTGCCTGCCAGGCTATTAAAAGAACTAAGAAATGAACTGTCCTCAATCCTTGCAGTTCTTTTTCCAGCCTCTCTAAACCAGGGTAAAGTGCCCTAGGATTGGAAATTACCCAATGTAACTCCACTCTTTAATAAGAAAGGTGATAAATCAGACCCCGGTAATTACAGACCTGTATCTCTTACTAGTGTCACCTGTAAATTACTAGAACACATAATATATAGTAGAATAGTTAACCACCTTGACAAATATAATGCCATATGCCAACATCAACACGGCTTTAGAAAAAACAGATCGTGAAAAACACAATTAATAGGTCTAATAGATGAATTATCAAAAGGCTTAGTCAATAATGATCAAATAGATACAATATTACTAGACTTCTCAAAAGCATTTGACAAAGTTCACCACCTTAGTTTACTTAAAAAACTTAACTACTTTGGAATCTCAGGTCCCTTACATCACTGGACCCAAGACTTGCTTTTGGGTAGGGAGTAGGGCTGTCAATTTTGTTGAGAAATGCTGTCCGGGTACCCGTCCAAATTTCGAACGGGTACCCGGGTTACCCGTTCGAAACATCTCATAAATTTCCCCGTTCTAACCGCTTTACAATGCTACGTAGCCACCCTCCATGCGCTTCGTTTAACACAGTAGCCACACGGCTGACGTCCATAAATGACGCCATGCGATTTTGGCCGTTTCCCCCTTCTCCTTAGTCACAAAAACTTAGACCTCCCTCCTCAAATATGACGTCACAAAGATTTGCCTCCATAAAAGCCGTAGATCTACTTTCTTTTTGAAAATGAGTATGTGTCAAATAACTTTATTGTCACTTAAGTTTGTATTTAATGGGAAGTTGAACTCTAAAATCGATACATGCGTATATTCATGTAAAATGTCATTAAATAAATTGTAAGCAATAAAATATTTAAGTACAATGTCTATTTAAAGTTGCACATTTTGATGTGACGTCAAATTTCTAAATCACAGACAAACCCTTTCGTCACAAATTTGTGACCCCTCCTCCCCTAGGTGTAATACTTTATTTTTGGATGTCCCCCTACCCATCTTACACTGTTAGTGACTAATTAACTTATTTATAGACAACAAAACTGATAAATTTGGGTGTATTATTAAAATCAGTTTTTGGGCAAGGCACAACTTGGTAACGATCACACAAAACACAATCGAATGGAGGGAGGAGAGGGGATAGAAAAACAATATCAACAATCGGAAACCCATGTAGGCGTATTTCAAAGCAAATGGTGTCAAAGCATGGATGTTTTTATTCTCCAAATCCAAAACGTCCTCTTTCATCTCTATGCAGTCTCTCCGCACGGCCGACGACTTACCCATCTGACAATGATAGTAACTTTTTAATTTATTACCTTTAAAAGCTGACAATCTGGTACGCCTTATTAACATCAGACTTTCAAGGTCAGCTCGTGTGAATGAACAGAATAAACACAAGCGAATGGAGAGGGTGCGGTTAAACCAGGGAACGGAGAGGGTAGATCTAGAAAAATAATTAACCTCATGTCGGCATATTTCAAATCATAGTTAGTGTCAAAGAAGGGGTCTTTTTATGAACAAAAACAAACACGGAGTCTTTCATCTCTATGCAGTCCCTCGCCCACAGCCCACGTCTTACCCATCTTACACTGTTAGCAACTATTTAATTTATTAACTCTATATACTGACAACCTTGTACGCATTATTGTTGAGAGAAAAAAAGATGTATAAAAAATAAAAATAGATTGTAGTTTGTTGGGACCGTATTTTATTTCC
>MUZC01004623.1:147042-188412 GCA_002072015.1 Radix auricularia | reverse complement strand
TAATAAGGTTGCTGGAAAAGAGAGTTCTATAACTATAAAAAATTCTAATAGGATTATCAAAAATGGAAGGTTTTAGTTTTAGGGTTTGGTATAGATTATAGTGACTATTATGGTGTATAGCCTATAGCTTAATAATTTTCGGAAAATTGAAGGTTTAGGCCTTAGCGCACTTAGGCTTAGGCAGTTTAGGGTTTGGGTTGGGTTAGGCGTATAGTATAGTATCTTAGTATAACTAAGTATAGCTATAGAATTTTATTTTTAAAGCTTTTTAAAGGATGTGCTATAATAACAAAGAAGATCGCCATGACCATGACATCACGGTCAACATACTTCGCTTTTACCCTATAATAATATAAATATCGTTATAAGTTATAGACATTATAGTGTAGAAACTGCAACTGCAGGTTTACCCAATGCCAATGCCCAATGTCCAATGAATGCCAATAATTAAGCCCATTATTAATATTATTATTATTTATTTTCTAATTGACTTCTTATTGATTGGCTTATTGATATTGTTTGTAGGGTACACTTTTAACATTTAATTAATAAGCTTAAATATTAGAATAGGCAATATTTTTTGGTATATTTCTCGTTTTTAGCAATTATTGTTACCGATCTGATGAGTACTAATTTTAGTTTTTGGTAAAAATACTAATAAACAATAAACACTAACATTTTAAAAAGATGGAATTTCTGTACATTAAAAAGTGCAAGGACTAAATGGCTTTTAATTAGCAAGCAATTGCTACACATTTATCACTTCCTCGGATTACATAACGAATTATTATTTTTTTTGTTCGATATATCCATTTTAGCTGAATTAAAAATTAAAATAAAAACATTTAACAGAAATGGAAATAGTCATTACAGCGAGATTTGTTTTGTTTAGAGATTGGGTTCTTTCCCCTTTTTACAATTTTTTAAGGTGGCCGGATCAAAGGACGGTGTAATCAATAATATTTCTTTTTCTCTTACCGATTACCGATATCTCAGTCTCCTGTTGTAATGAGTGACTGCTACTCAATATAACAGAATCAAGTAGGAAAAGCCGCCTTACTACATTTTGTATGTGATTGTGTGCTAAAAAAAATAATTAGGGTTTGTCGTTATGTGATACAAATATTTTACTATTTTACATACTACTTGGAATTGGAATATATTAATTCATAAATTATCGGTAATCTTGCAGACTGCAGTGAAGTGAGCGCAGTGTTCTACCAGTCTACACTTCTAAACTAAACTAAACTAAAACTATAAACTCTATAAATTACACTTACTACTTACTACCTACGTACCCGTATGGTATATTACTAATAACTATTATTTTAAAGCAAAATTTAATTTTCTCGTTACAAGTTATGTTTTTAATTTATTACAGGCATTATTGAATTTATTGGCATTATTATATTATTAATTATTTATATATAATTATAATATATATGTTGTATTTTAGTTTAAGTTTGGAAGGCTTTGTCCCCAGAAATCTGCCAATAATTATCAATGTTATCCCCAGAATTCTGTGAATACCAATTACAATTTCATGATTACTGAAATTTTTAAGTTGCACTACCATTAAAAATTGATTGATGTCCAATAAATGATAATTACTTATAATTTTAAAATAACTAGGCCTAATGTTTATATCAGACTCTCCAGGTGAGTGGTTAGTCTACTCGGATTTGTTACTTATTGGTAAGTGGTAAGTGAATCCTGAAACAGTTTACGTTTTCGTTTTTTTTTTAGTTTTACAACCACAGTGACGAGTGAGGATGCTTGCAAACACTCAAGCAGGCTTATTCCTAGAAAAAAATTATTATGCCCCCCCCACTCCATGCCGGTGTTATCTATTCTGTTAGCCACTGTCACACTTAACTTACAGACTCTCACTTTTACATTTTTATGCTATGCCATTATATATATTTTATAGTCTTTCACTTTTGCATACTTTAAAATACAAAGTTGAGTGCACTGGAACAGTTAATAATAGTTTTATAACAGCTAAATCCATAGGATTAATCAATGATAAATCATTAACTAAAGAACGGTATGCTGGTCGGCTCAGATTCTTGCTAAAACTGATAACAATATAAGATTTCAGTCACTCAAAAGACGGTTAAACGCTTCCCCCACTTGTCATCGGAAAGATTTTTCCAGGTCTATTCATCCGGTTGCTGGATCTAAAGCCACTGAAAAATATAAATTTTGACGAGAATTTTTTTTACTAACTTTGTGCTATGTTTGCCTTAATATGAAAATTAACATTCAATATTTGTAAATATGCATATCTATTTATATTTTTATTAATTTATATAAATAAGCGTTTGGCAGTTTGGATGCTAGCACCACAGCCACTATCTTGTTGTAGCTTGCCAACATACTCAAACTAGATTTTTTGAAAGAGACTTCAAGCTTTTTATTCAATTCAGAATTTACTGTGTTACAAAGCAATAATCTACCTACCATCTTTGAGTCTTTCTAGCACCCTGCTCCTTTCTATCTTTTTTCATTCAGCAAACCCCACTAATTTCTTCTCCCAATCGTTTGTTAGTATGAGCACTAAAAATGAACATTATCACTAAGTATTGTTATTAAGTAATCCATTTTTAGGTAAATACTTTAAAGGTAGAAATTTTAATGTATTACTGGTGCATATGTCTTGCATGTCTACCTGGTGATTCAAGGACTTAATCATGAGATAACATTAAATGCATTTAATTACCAAAACTTGCTTATTGTTTGATTTTTATCTTAGAAGTATATAGTCTAATGACATTAGCATAGAAAAGATAGGCTAAAAGCTTAATGTTGTTGAATAGTCAATAGGCATAAACTGAGGAAACTTTTATTCATATTATAAAATGTAGGGTTTTAAAAAACAGAATTAGTCTTTTCTTCTATTTATTTTGGGCCCACAATCAATATTTTGAACATGATGGCCCCTTCCCGGGTAAATTATTATAAATGATAATACTTAGACTGCAGAGCTAATTTTTAACCCTTTTATTGAAATGGGCAGGATTTAATTTCAATTTTTGGTGTCTAAACTATACAATTTAAATTGGCTTCATAAATCCTCCTTCTAATCTGCAATGTTAAAATTTTCATAAAGGTAAAGCAGCTCATTTCCTATTCCTTAATGGTAACCTACTCCCATATGTTGGTACCAAGTGCAACCTCTTCACCCTTCAACCCAGTATCAATTATAATAAATTTGCTTGATTATGCAGCTGCTCTCAGAGATAAATTTGGGGCAAGCTACACTTATGTTTACAAGCTACATCATTTGAATCTGAAAAATATGTTTTACAGAACGCACATGGCCACTTTAGAGTTCTCTGGATCACTGGAGCCATCTGACCCATATGATAATGCTGTTCTAATTGTAGGTCAACTGAAGCATCTTTCCAAGCTGCGGTTTGAAGACGTTCAGTGTAAATTTGGATCTAGGGTAGATGCTGAAGTAAGCATATGGTAGTTAACTAATAGCCTATACTTGAAGTAAGCATATGGTAGTTAACTAATAGCCTATACAAATTCTGGACCTAGGGTTGATGCTGAAGTAAGCATATGGTAGTTAACTAATAGCCTATACAAATTCTGGACCTAGGGTTGAAGCTGAAGCAAGCATATGGTAGTTAACTAATAGCCTATACAAATTCTGGACCTAGGGTTGATGCTGAAGTAAGCATATGGTGGTTAACTAATAGCCTATACAAATTCTGGACCTAGGGTTGATGCTGAAGTAAGCATATGGTAGTTAACTAATAGCCTATACAAATTCTGGATCTGCTCTTGGTGTAATTTTAAAAGGAATCTTTGATATTAAAATTAATTTATTTTTTACACACTAAATTATTTGCTGGCAGCATTAAATAAAATCACTGTTGGCAGATTTTTGTTCTCTTGCTAAGGTGCTAAGGATCAACTTAATCAGCTTAGCTCATTTGGTGAGATTATGATCATACTGAGAAACAAGACAAGAAATTTTGACTTTTGCTCTCTATATTTTCAATAGAAATTTTTGTGTGTCTTTTTTAAAAACAGACTTTTTTAGCATGCATTAGCAGTTTGCATCCATCACCTACTGATCAATGTTCATTGTGGCTAAACAGTGCTACTGTTGCAGCCTTGCCCCTAAAGTGCAGCAGACACAACACTCCTTCTCGTTGTCATTCACTTACAAAGTTAGTTAAAAGTTGCCTTGCAGGAGGTCAAGAATATATTGTTGTGAGTTGAATTGGTTTATAAATCAAATTGTTATAATAAATAATCTATAAAGAGGTTTAAATGTTATTTTCCTCAAAATAAGGGAATTAAAGTTATTTTTAAAGCTGATAACCATTTCAAATAAATGGATTTTTTTCAGAGATTAGGAATTTAGAATATTTATTTATGTGATTTTTTTTGTCTTGATAATTCTAATTATTGTATAATTTCTCTTCTTTAGATAGTTTGTGAACATGAGAATGTGTATGCATCAGGCTTGGCTGTGGCTAGAGCTCTACCCTTGTATTCAGCCAAGTCTGGGTCTCACAATTCAGCCAGAAAGGTTTGCTCATTAAGTTTATGTTATTGAGAATTTATGCTGGCATATCATGTCCTTGTGCCACCTTACAAGCTATTATTATTATACAATTTTACCATAAGTAATAAATGTTGTATTTATGAATGGATGTTTTCACACTTGCTAATGTGTTTATTTTGGTAGTCTTACAAGATGAACAGTTGGCTCAGGAATAAATAACATTCTTTATTTTACATCAATGATATTCTTTGAAATATTTCAAAGCCTCTTAAAAATTCATAATCACATATAAGAGTAATAGGTTCACATACTATTTTTACATTTGAAAAACTATAATTTTATTATTATTATTTGAACCATCCAATCAATTGTAAATTATGGTACAGTTCTAATTTCATTGGCTAAACTTTTTATTAACATTTTTTATTATTTGCTCAATATTTTAATCGCCGGTCCCAATCTTTTTACTATGTTTTGTGAACCAACAAGAGAATGCATTGAATTTTCGCTTTGCAGTGTCTGATTTGATAACAAATCGCCTATTATGTATGGAAACTAGTGTCGCCTCTGCAGCACTAACATCAAAACAGCATATATAAAAAAGAGAGTAATTAAATTTTTAAAAAAATCTATCCAACAAAAAGTTAACCGTTATGATTATTATTTAATTTTATGAATTAAAAGTATTAAAACAGAATGTTATCTAATGTTGTCAAGTCTGTTTATGAGGACTGGTTAACAGTTAAAAAAGACAGTTTTACTGTCTGGTCCATAATTTTATTTAATGTTTTGAGAACCAACAATGAGAGTGTGTATCATTTTTGCCTCGTGCGGCTGATGTTGAGTTCAAAGAACATGTGACATCACTGCCCCACTTGTGTTCAGCTCTGAGCTGTGCTCCTTTTCAATGCACATGAAATACATTTGTAAAAAATCAAATTTTAATCGATGTGGTAATGTTAAGTCAAATGCCTTTGAAAACTGTCAATATAAGACTGAAATCCAATTTGAGGACCAGTAAACACTCGGTTAGGTGTATCTTTCCTCTTGTAATATAAATAGTAACACTCGTGGCCTTGACCGTTTTTCACATTTTGACAGCACGGCCCCGCTGTGTGTTAATGTTAGTGTTCATACTATTCTTCGTCAACTAAGCGAATTAGAAAAACAATCTTTCACTAGCTGAACTCAACGAACTGTGATTGAAGTGTATTCTTATATTATTTATATACCGATATATTAATTAAGAAAACACTTTGATATCACAGTCGCTCGCATATTGGTGTTCTGCAGTAACTCATAAAAAAAATGAACTCCGGTTAATAAGCTTTGAACTACGTTATACCGGTCTTGATTAAATGGGACCAGTCCTGATCTGAGGACCTGTTAACCATTAACAACCTTAATATCAAAGTTTTCTTCTTGAAGGTGACAGTTGAATTCATTGTCCTGGAAGATGAAAAGATAGTTTCCCTTACAGCAGATGAACTGGAATGTATTAAACTGGGGGCTGATGGAGTCCGTCTAGCAGCCAAAATTGTTGACATGCCGTGTAGTGAGATGAATGTGGATAATTTCTTACAGGTGTGTAGTATTTGTCCGTCTAGCTGTCAAAATTGTTGACATGCCGTGTAGTGAGATGAATGTGGATAATTTCTTACAGGTGTGTAGTATTTGTCCGTCTAGCTGCCAAAATTGTTGACATGCCGTGTAGTGAGATGAATGTGGATAATTTCTTGCAAGTGTGTCTTATTTTCTTTAAAAATTGGTGATTGCAGTTGTATGGAAATATTTAGAAAATTTTTAACTTTTTGTATGAGCACACTGAGCATCATTTTAGCTTGATGAGCAAAAGCTCACATAAAATACCTCTTGATCTTATAGCATAATTATGAGTGAAGGAAACAAATAAATTATTTGAAAAAGTGGCCAAATTAACATTGAAAGCAATAAATGATTTAAACAAAATAACTTGAGATCATATTTTGCTGAAGTAATTTTAGAAGAATTATGTTTGAGGATTTAAAATGCAATTTAAAAAACTATATTATAAATTATTTATACCACCTTTATTTGTGTTATCTCTCAGGAAATCCATGAAGTTGGAAGACAGCTGAACATAGTTCCTAAGGTTATCTCTGGAGAAGAGCTTGCTCAAAAAGGATTTGGAGGTTAGCTAACTCAAAGACGAGACATTGGGACAATGGTTACATCTACAACTTATGTCAAGTTTATATAAACCTGAGACAACGAAATAAAATAATAGGTTGCAACTAAAGAAATTATGAAAATTCTTAATGGTTTTATTCTCAGGTATCTATGGAGTAGGTAAAGCAGCTGTGGTCCCCCCGGCCCTAGCCATTTTAAGTCACATTGTTCCAAATTCCACTGAAACGATAGCCTGGGTTGGGAAAGGAATAGTCTATGACACCGGTGGACTGTGTATTAAAACAAAGGTATGTTCCCTCAAAGTTATAGATCTATCATCCAATTAAATTTTAAAACTATAATTTTAAATTACCTGGGGGTTGCAATGTTTCTTGATTTAGTCCATTCATATATATTGTTCTGTTACAAAGATTCAGAGGTGTTTTAATGATATTAATTTGTTGACCTCAACTATTGTAGAACTTTATCAACTAATTCATTTTCAGAAGAAATCAGAGGCTTAGAATAGACTATCCATCCAAATCAAGCACTTTTATTTCAGTGCTTAAAAATATTTTGTCATGCTGCTGGTGCCACTTATTTGTCACATTTACCGCTATTAAAAGGTGCTTCATTTCACTGTACTTAATCTATTTAACCTGAAAATCAAATTAATTTGTGTTAATATTATTTTGTTTTTCCCTACAGACTGGAATGTGTGGAATGAAGAGGGACTGTGGTGGTGCTGCAGCTGTTCTTGGTGCATTCAAAACAGCAGTGAAACTGGTAGGTCAAAGGTCACACTGCCAATAGATGTTGATGTTTGAGGCTATTTATATTGTGCTGTTGCACACATAATTTTTCCTCTAAATAAATAAATAACAAAACCAGGTGTTAGCTGTGTTTAAAAAAAAAACAGTGGTGTTTTGATAAGGAATAAACAGGTCATTAATAAATTAAATCTAAGGTATTTCTAAGTAAATAATATACGTATAATAATAGCGTTATTGGGCCCTTGAACCCTGATCTGTTCTGTGTCCACATCAGAATATTTCAAAGTCAAAAAAGAAAATCCTTCTCCACTGAGTCTAACAATTAATGAAACATTCTTCTTTCGGTCACATGTAAATATACTAGGGCTGTTATCAAATAAAATAAATTTAATAGTTAACTTTTCAAAAATTACCAATTAATTAATCGATAATTTTGTTGAAGCTTAAAATAAAGATGTATGACGTCATTAAACTGAAAATTTCAAGGGAAGTAATATAAACAGGCAATTGATTTTTTTTATTTAGTTACTTTTAGGACATATCAATAAAAATAAGTTCAATAACGTATTAAAGTTTAGGCACTTGGATGAAAATTTCACATTAATATAAAAGTAATACAGCTATATAGAATTTGTTTGATGATAAACAAAAACATAAAGATAATCTTTTTATCCCAAGTGGTTCAAAAGTCATGATTTTTTTCTGAGACCTCATAATCACTTTTTTCACTATGTTGTTTTCTTTCACATTTTGTGACCTTTTATGGCATTTTTAAAAAAGCCCATAGCTATGTATTTAATTTAATTTTAAAACTATAATATTGTAAGAGATATATTTAAATATAAAAAGTTCAATATAATTATTTTAAATTTTGTTATTGTTAATTAATTAAAAACAACGTGTTTTTATATCATTGTCCTTATAAAATAGGTTACTTAAAAGTTTTCACGTTTGTCATGTTTCCTTTAGATGGAGAAGTTTGTACATAAAAAACAACAACAAAGTGTTATTAATAATTAATTATTTATTAATAAATCCAAAAAAAAAAATTGAAACATTTTCTTTAATTTTAATTGCTATTTTATCTTATTATTTATCGATTAAAATTATTTTAATCGATAAAAATATTTACTGATTAATCGAGAAATTAATCGGTAATTTCGGCAGCCCTAAAATATACCAATAAAATATCACTTAGATACTAATGTTGTCAAGGCGTATGCGAGTTACTAGAACACCAGACCACCGAAGGAGAGTGGCATATTGTGAAGAAAGCAATCAAGTCAACATGCCAAGAGGAACAAGAAACATGGACACCAGAATGGATAACAGTGGATACAATGAGGATAATAGAAGGGAGTTTTGTTAAAAGGCTAATGTTTTTGCTGGCCCATATTTTGATCAATTTCATCATTGCTGGCATTGCAGACCCAATGCTAGCTTGGATTTCAGCTTCAGAGGTACTATCTCTATAATGGCTACTAGGTATTTGAACTTAATGTATCTCTTCCAGCTTTTGTTGGGTCATGATGATGTTTGCCATGCTGGCTAATGAGGTGTTACCAATATCTTGCTTTTCTCAGAGCTGATTGCCATTTCATATGTACTTGATCTGCCCGCAAGTTTGTCAGTGAGGCCCTGTAGTTCTTTACTGTTCCCAATCAAAAGATCTGAGCAAACCTTAGTTTGTACAAGGATCTTCCACCTATAGAGATGGATGTGTGGGGATCACTAAGTGCTCCTTGCACGAATATGCTGATGCGAATAAGAAAGTAAAGCAAAACATCAAGAGGGGAAAAAAAAAGAACTTTATAGACATGCTTGCTCACCAGGGCAATATATGGGATTGTTAACTACCGTGAGAAGCTTGGGAAATTCAGAGATACCAGTACAGGACAAAGACTATTACATAAAACATTTGGAGCAACAGAGAGGTTTCTGGTTTCATCACCAATGGAACCTGTTGCAACACTGTGCATTATTCTAGAACAGTCGTGGTAGACTAGCAAGGGGAGATGGATGCTGATGTCAGATTAAGAGTTGGTAAGGCAAGGGCAGCCTTCCAACAACTCTTTAATGTCTGGATGTCCAGAATAAGGACCTACAACATCATGGTGAAACCTACGCTTGCGACATGGAGCAGAAACTTGGAGAACAAAGGCTGACAGAATTTATCCTTTAACAATTTCCTAAGAAGGATTCTCTTAACTCATGGCCAGACTTAATTTCTGGCACTGGACAAGGCAGAAGCCAATAGATCAAGAAAAGCGATAAGCGGAAAAGAGATTGTCCAAGAAACACTTGGTGGCAAGAGTTGGAGGCAGATATCAAGAGACTTGGCCATAAATGGAAGATTCTGGTCAGACTAGCCCAGGATAGGGATGCCTGGAGAACTCTAGTATACGGCCTGTACCCTAGGAAGGATTGTAGATGATTGATTCCTGCTCCTAATCGACAAGGAGGCTCAACTTTTTTCAATAGTCGACAGTGGGAATAACATATAAATTGTAATTAAATGGTTGTTTTAAGATTTGACTAATTGGTCACTCAGAAAATTAATTTAAACTCTAGCAAATATGCAAGTATTAAACAGGATTAGTCCTGGTCTTAGATCTGCTAAACTAGTCATTAAAAACCTCGGTGCAATAATATGCAAATTTTCTTGTTTGGATAGCAAAATCAAAAGTGTGCTCGCCTCACAAGCTGAGGTGTGTGGGATTTAGCCCACGTTGAAGTCACAATGATAATGTTGATTAATGACTTGCTAAAAAGTCATCCGCTGACTTGGAAAGGATATGGGCGCCGAGAAAGTTCTAATGGAAACATTGGGTTAACCACAAGGTTATGGGACAACAAAAAAAGCATCAATAATACAATAGCTAGATTAATTTGAGACAGACTATGTGCAAAGTCTATGTGTACTCCATTCAAGTCTCTTAAGATAAAAAAAAACTTTTACTACAATCAAAATTAGATGGCACTGATATACTTACTTTTAACAGTTATGAATTAGTTTTTAAAAAATGCAAAATCTTATGAGGAAAAAATTTCAACTTCATCAGTAAAACCATTTTTTTCCCTATGGAATTCACTTAGTACCCATGGCACTTTCCAATATGTTAAAATTTTATCTTATTAACATCACTTAAAATGTCCACATAGTATAATTTTATTAATTGACTGAACCACATCTTTATCTCATTAATAATCCATACAACCACAAATTTGTTTCTTCTGTTCTATCACACATGACTACAAATAAAAATTTATAAAAACATGATTCTTAGAAATATATGAAGTTGATTTTCTTTCTTTAACAATTTTTGAACATCTTAAAACGCTATTAGGTAACTTTAAAGAATTATTAAATATTACTCTAAAGGGTTTCACAGAAACACTTCATGCTGTGTTTTGTCTTGCTGATAATGCTGTTGGTCCGCTTGCCCAAAGACCAGATGACATAGTGCACATGTATTCGGGACGCACAGTAGAAATTAATAACACAGATGCAGAGGGTCGGCTTGTGTTAGGAGATGGTGTAAGTATTACTTATGGCTGCTGAACCTGAATAGGAGCTACAAGACAAGATTAAATGAGTTTATGGTTGGAGAAGACATGATTAAATGAGTTTATGGTTGGAGAAGACATGATTAAATGAGTTTATGGTTGGAGAAGACATGATTAAATGAGTTTATGGTTGGAGAAGACATGGTTAAGCAAAAATCCAATTTGATTTTGTAGGAGTGTGAATTTTTACTGTTGATGTATAAATTTCAGATCAAATATTTTAAAAAAAAAAATAACTTTTAGTCTTACAACCCTTGTTAATATATTGGTATAAACTCCTTAAATGGTGATTACTATAGAAGCTGCTATTCATTTAGTTGATTAAAAAATTTATTTTTCATTTTAAAAAAATGCTTGGTTTAAAGCAAAGGCAATATCATTTTTTGTGTGGATGCTTCAGGTAGCTTATGCTGTTAAAGATTTACGCAGTGATATCATTGTGGATATGGCTACATTGACTGGAGCACAGGGTATTGCCACAGGTCTGGAGATATCTTTGAATTCCAATTTTTTCTTAAGTTCATTTATTAAAATTATGATGATTTATTGATTAAATTTGTTTCCTGCCCAATCCCTTTCAAACAATATACTTTGTTTCCTACAAATAATTTGAGCGTTATATTTCCTCATAAGTTAACATAAAAGTCTATTATCTCATAACATACAACGCACTGCCATCTTTTATTTTATACCAGCAGTGTGTTGCAACAATCTCTGTAAAAATGAATAAATTTAAAGAAACCAAGAGTGGTAGTTTTAAAATCAATTATGCCAAAAACGTTTTTGAAAGAGTGCCAACAAAAATTAAAATTGTCCAAATTTCATAGCAAACAGATAAATAAATGATTAAAAAGCTTACAAAAGAAGAAATGATATTAAGGGCCCCAGCCCCAAAATGAGTGATAATTAATTTTTTTATTGCCATTATACACACGCTATATTTCTAAACATTGTATAACATTGAATGGGGAATACAATTATTAAAGTTCAGTAAAAATGGCGGCGCGGTGGTCCAATTTGTAGCACACTGGACTGCCAAACCGCTGCAAGAACTTGAGTCATGGGTTCGAGCCGCGGTACTGGCAAGGCCCCTGGGGGCATTGTACTAACCGCACAATCCCCCTCTCGTTAGTGGTCAATGAAACTTCATTAATACTGGCTGTCAAGTTTTTATATACAAAGTATGGTTAAGATCCATCAATTTACACTGTAGCTAACGCTTAAACTAATTTTTATATAAGCAAAAAATGACTTTATTGGGCCCCGGCGCGCCATGAGTGTTAAATTTATAAAAAAAAGTTGACTGTTATCATCCCATCCCAGGAGCATACTCAACACTCTCCAAAGTCTCATGACAATCGGATGAATAGTTTAGTTAGCTATAAAGGACATGCACACACACACACAGACATACTTTTATTTTCATATATATATATATATATGACATGAATTGTTCAAAGGTAAATACCATGCAAGCATTTTGACCAACAACGACAAATTGGAAGAGTTGTGTGTCAAAGTTGGTCGTTCAAGTGGTGACCTGGTCCATCCTGTGCCCTTCACCCCTGAGCTCCACTCACCAGAGTTTTCTAGTGCTATTGCTGATATGAAGAACTCTGTTGCTGTAAGTTGGATACATTAACATTTATGTATGAAATCAGATTCATTACCACTTGTTACTAACCTAAATATTCTGGTCCACTACTAATGACCTTATAATCTTTTAAAAGTAAATTGTTAAAAAAAAAAAATTTTAATTAAAAGGAGGAAAAAAGTCAATAGTTACTTCGAGATATATTTTTAAATACCTCATAATTCTAATGGAATTAATTCCTCATTTGCATTCTAATTATTAAGTTGCAGCATAAATGGTTTTAGAACATAAAAAAAAAATCTTTTTGAGAGATGTCTTGTATTAGATTATCCTGTTTTATTCGAAACATTTGTGAAAAATTACCCAAATTTAAAGTTAATTTTAGTTGTAGGCAGATGTTAGATTTAATAATATTATTTACTCTGATTTGAATAAGTTATTTAAAAATAATTTCCTTTTAATTATGTTTCACTTGAAAAAGTTAATAAGCATTTAACATGCCATTATTTTAATTTTAAAAGTATAAAATCATTTTTGTTTTGCCTGTAGGACAGAGGAAATGCTCAAGTATCATGTGCTGGCCTGTTTATCATGTCCCACCTGGGTCAGGATTATCCTGGAGCTTGGCTTCATGTTGATATAGCATCTCCTGCCTACTCTGTGAGTGCTTCTTTAAATTACAAGCTAATGTTAATGACTTTTATGAAATCACTCACACTTGTACAGTAGGTTTTTGTAAAGTTTTTTGCAAACATGGAACAGGCTAAGTTCATATCTCAACATAAAGAGTTGAAGAACGGTCTCGGCTTTTAGGTAATTTCCAATTAGCCACTTTACCATTGCACCAATTTTTTTGGTCATACCCCACAATTTAAAATTAAACAACCAATCGTAGTCTACTTAAATTATCAGCCTTGACTGCCATATTTTGAATCTACTTTGCTTGGATTAATGTAAAATAAAAATATTTTGAAAATTCACAATTAAACAAGGCCTAAGAAATGTGCTAACGTTTTTTTACAAAGACAATCCATGTAATAATGTGCAGACAGAGCAACAACTTGTGCTCACTGTTTGTAAAAAGACTCATGCTGCTCTATGGATTGTCACACATAGCTGGATGAAAGATAGACCTATCTTCTACAATGTCTTAAATGTTTACCATATTTTAACCACTTGTTTGAAAATATGTAAACTTCTACTACTGCATATTGTTTTTTTTTTTGTCTTTGGCACTCAAGAAACCTAAGTATAGCAAAATTAGGCTTAGGGATTTAGGCCTGATAAGGTTCAAACACATACGTTTAGAAAGAAAATTTATACACATTTTTAATTCATAAATTTGATTGTACCTCTTATTTCCTACACTTAAAGGGTGAAAGAGCCACAGGATATGGTGTGGCACTACTCACTGCTCTGTTTGGCGACCGCTCAATGAACTCACTTCTGAGGTTGATTGGTCCGTCTGGTGTAGTTGTCAACAATGGTGTAGCTATGGAAGAAGATGAAGAAGATGGGCCAAAGAGATTAAAGCTGAATTAATCTTGTCTTGACTATGTGTATTATCTTAGATGAATCCTTTGACATCCATGTTCATTTATATACACAATCTAATGCACTTAACAGTCAAGTAATATTTTTACAGTTGTTTTTGTAAACAAATTGATGAACTGTTTTTAGTGAAAATATTCATTTAATTTTATCTTTGCCTGCTGTGAAAAGGTTTAAAATATAACCTTTTTAAATTAATTATTTTTTTAAAATTATTTTAAAAAAAAAGACTTTTAAGACTATTTTTTGTGTGCAATTTTCTCTCATACCATTTAAAATGATAAAAAAATTACATATGGTAAAAACAACACATAATTTATTTGGAATATTTAAGAATCACTCATTACTTTATTTCCTATTTGTTGATTACCATATATGCCAGTTTAAAATGTCCCCTAAAACCTGTACACAGTACACTAACTTGAAAAACTGTCCATTTTGGTCACAGCTTATCTTAGATATACAGACGCTCCTTCTATGCAGAAGATAATTGCGTGCACAGACCATGACAGATGATCTGTTGGTAAGTGATGCAGCGGTCACAGGCCACGGCTATGAGGTTTCCACGCATTACCCAGCCGCCTAACTATTGTTAAGTACCCATTCGGAGCTGGATGACTCAGGGCGCCCTAGGCCCCGGGAAAAAATCCTTGCCTTTGCATGGATCCAAACTCTTGATCATCGGTACGTCAGTCGAGCGCGCTGCCACTATACTATCGTGTCCCACTAATACCAACAAAAAATTATCAATTTTCCCACAAGAATTTTAATAAATATAACCAATTATTATTGGATGTCCCATAACCTCTTTTTTTTTGAGGTCGTAGGGGATTCTAATGTTTTCATTAGATCATTCTCGGGCTTAATAGACTGGCGGCGCCCATCCCTCTCCAGGTCAGCGGAGATCTTTCTCAGCGTTAATCATTTCTCAGTATTTTTATAATGGCTATTCGTGGGATCGATCCCACGCCCCTCAGCTTGTGAGACAAGCGCACTATTGACTTCGCTACCAAAGGCAATGTTATTAAAAATAAAATAATTTAATATTAATTAAAGATATATAATTTGTTAATTTTGTTTATGAAACCCTTTTTTTTAAAATGTAAATTTTTTAGATTTATATGGATACAAATAAAAAAAATTGAACTTTTATTTTTTTGAAAGAAAGATGTATTTGGTTTCAGCCTTGTTAGTTATATTTCAAAAATTTTTAAAAATATATATTAAAAAGATGAACAGTTAAGCTAAATGACTTAATAGCCCTAACTGGTTGCCCTGTTCATTGTTTCATTTGTCTTTTTCTTTTTTTAAAAAATCCTTTGTGAAACATGCTGATTTGTAAGTATTGACATGAATTTGTTTAACACAAAAATTAGTAATTTCAAATTAACATGTATTTTCCTTTATAGCCATATTCAAAATTATGTTAAAGGGGTTACATTTTTAGGAAAACATGATTCTGACTATAGTAGGAAACAATTTTTGCTGGATGTTGTGATTTTGCTTGAAATTTTCATTTCAATGGGCAATATTTAAATTGAGAGTATTTTCTTCATAGCAGTTAATGTAGGAAGAAAAGTTGACCTTTTTTAAAAATATGACTGGCCAAATATTTTATAGGCAAATATGCTCCAAAGACTAATAACAAAAATTTACTGCTAATAAATATTTTCTTATAATGCTAGATTTAACATTCTTACTCAACTTAAAAATGGAACAGGAATCCAGTTTTGATAGTTTAAAAATAAATCAATTTCTTAAACTGTCTTGAAAGTTCTCTGCATGATGTAATTCCTGAAAGGGCTTTTAAAATGTGTTTTTCTATTTATCACTTAAATACATAAGATCCTTCTGATCTAATATTGAGAGAAAAATTAAATCTATCCACATAAAAAATTTGTGTGTGTGGGTTATCCAGATACCTTTTGGGTGCTTCATGTTTATAGAAATTTTCTCTCTCTGTTTAATACTCGAATTTAGCTATTAAAATTTGTTATTTTTAAAAAAAAATTACTCCCACAGATATGTCCAAGTCCAACTAGTATAAAATTAAACAACCCGTAAAACAATTTTTTGACCCATAATTCCCTGATATATGAGACAAACTTAAAGCATTGATTATGTTCAATATAATACACGACAGACTGGCATAAACATTTACATGCTATAAATGGAATGCATTTTTAAGTGACAAATGTGTACTTGCATATTTAAGCTCGTAGAATCACAGGAAGTGGGTCATTGATCCCTTAAATTAGTTTCAGCGCTGCCTCTCTCTGTCTTGGTTTTGGCAGAAAAACAAAACAAAACATCACTTCCTGTGATACTATCAAGCAGAAATTTTGCACATAGACTCGTGTCGCATAACAATGCATTGTAGCAAAATTTCAGATCGATCGAATATACCCTTATTAAATTAATGCACTTTTATTTAATCTTGATAAAACTATGGTAGCCGTCTGTTGTTGTTGACATCCATGTGCTGGAGTGCAGTTCAGCCATCTGTGGACCACCCCACACACCCCGCAGGAGTTCAGTCAGGTTCAGCGGGCTTTGTTGCTCGTATTCGTATCCAATAAAAGAAATTTATCCTTAAATAGGAATGAATAATAAAAATTACTGCGGAATTAATGTGTAGATACTAAATCAAAATTAGCTTGAAATGTGAGAGTTAATAGCTGGAGTTTTATGGACTATTAAAAAATAGATTGCCACCAGTTAAATAAGTTTATTTTTTATAAATAATCCATCTTGATCACAATCTTGGTAATACAGACTTATACAAGACCAAGCTCCAAAGAATTTTAGTGCTGAGATATTTTATATGACATTTTTTATATTATTGCTGGGACAAAGACAGCAAAAATGTGTGCATGGTTAACTGTTTTTTCTTTTCTTTAGATTACCACTTATATGTTTTTTAAAAAAAAATCTCCCTTTTAATTAGAATTTGTGTGAGCATTTCATTTTGAATCATGGTTTATTTTACCCCTTTCTCACTTCTACTTCTTAAAAAATTTAGACATAATTTTTGTATATTCCTAAAATTTGCTTGTTTGTTTAGAGTTTTTTTTCCTCCAAAAAGTCATGAAAACAACATACTTTTCATATATTTCCTATATTTGTGTATGATTTAGCTGTATTAATATTATTCATGGTATAAACATGGTATATTATGATTTGAAAAATATTGTCTTTTTAAAATGCATGAAAATTAGGTCAGCAAATTTCATGCTTATGTGCATGGTCATCTGTGATTTATCGATTACCTGCCAACAATATTTTTATGATTGTTAAACAAATTTAATGTCAAATTAATTTTCTCAGCATAAAACCAAACCATAGCAAAGGTTATCACTGAATGAAAATTATGCAATGCTTGCATTTTTTTTGTTGCTTTTAAGAAATAAAGATAAGCATTTATTATCATAATAGTTTTTTTTTTATATTACTTTGTATTCAATAGTGATGACTTTACTGATCATCTTATCTGTTACAGACACTCCTTATATACAGAAGGTTATTGGGTCCTACGGTTATTTATGGTTTGTGTATACTCCTGCATTTTATTAGAGTTTTAAATGTTAATAAAGGGTTTGTTTTTTCATACAACTCATTTCACTCCCTAATTCTGGGAAGGAAGAATAAAAATTTGTGTGTTTGCTCTTGCATACGGAATGAGAAAGGTGTTTTTATCCTTATTTCTGAGGGTTGTTTTAAGTTATCTTTGTGCTGCTACTCTAAATTTGAATTAATTGCTTTATGCATAATTACTAATTTATCTTGGTTCTTCTATCCTATTTGTGTTTCAAGGTTTAATGATTTAACTTATGGTATTATTCTTGTCAGTTTTCTCCAGTAATGAAGTTCTCTTTTTGAATTTGCTCTAGTCTTTCAATGTTTTCTTTGATAGGTCCCATACAAAGAATGCATATTCTAGAAAAGGTGTCACCAAAATGAGGTGGCATTTTAGTTTTATATTCTTATTTCATCTGTGTAAAGGTTTCTTTTTATAAAGCCTAAGGTTTTGTTTGATTTTTTAATAACTTCATTGACATTGGGATTTCATGAAAGGTTCTCCTTTATTATTACTCCTAATTATTTTGCATCTTTTCTTTGGATTAGTTCTTTTCCATAAATGATAGCTTTCGTATTTGTTTCTTTTTAAATCTCTTATATTAACTTCACCGTCGTCTCTTCGACCGTATGGTGTAAAAACAAATGTAAAAATTGAACCATTTCTGGTGATGCTATTGAGTTCAAATTTAGCACATAGACTCGTGTCACCTAACAAAATTGTATCAAAATTTCAGTTCGATCAAATGTACCATAATGAAATTAATGCACTTTAAGTTTATCTCTATATCAATGTATGTTAGCCATCTGTTGTTGACATCCACATGTTTGCTGGAGTGCAGTCCAACCATCGGTGATCACACCCCACGTGTCCCCGTTACACACCATTTGGGCGTTCAGTCCATAAATGTTTGAGCATCATCAAAACCTCTAGTTCTGTATCACATATAAGGAATTTATAGGCAAAAATGTTGTTTTTATGGGTTGTTTTTTTCTTTGTTACACTTAACAGTTGACACTTCTCTGGGTGGAAAGACATAGTCCAGTTAGTTTCCCATTTTATTAGTTGACCAAAGTCTTTTTGTATGATTGTGCTAGCAAATAACCTGACTTTTGTTCCTGTTGAGATGTTGTTTGGGTAAATCAGTTATATGAATTAAATAGAGTAGGGGACCTAACATAGTTCCTTGTGGAGCTACTGAGTTACTGTAATTGGTGCAGATTTAGAGCCATTAATTATTACAGCTTGCTCTCTACCCAAAAGGAAGTCTTGGATCCAGTGATGTAAGGGACCTGAGATTCCAAAGTAGTTAAGTTTTTTGAGTAAACTAAAGAGGGGAACTTAAGGGATTAATTGCTTTTAGTTTTAGTATAGATTTTTTGATGTTTGTGACAATGGTTGGTTTCTAATTTATTTAAGGTGTGTTTGTGGAACTCATCATTCACAAATCACTTCGCTCTCGTCCAATCAACATCAGAGAAAAAATCTTTTGTATGTAACAAGGACATTCAAATTTATTGTCATTACCAAATGTAGATAAAATGATAGCTCCTCAACATGTCTATGCCAAAAATTATATAGAAATACCAAGTTGATATATTAATTGTAAAGAGGAGTGCTATGCATAACTAATAAATCAGAACAAAATCTCTTCTGAACACTGCAGCCTCAATTTTAAATATACTGTATCTTAATGCTTTAGGGCAGAGGTGGGCAAACTGCGGCCCGCCAGAGCATATGTGGTCCAAGGGCGTGTAAGTCGAGGTTAATTTTGTTTGTTTAGAATTTAAGCTATATTAAAAAAAAATTATTCTGAATTTTTGAATCAAATGAAGGGAAATTAAGTTTTATTGCCTCAGAATTGATTTAAAAGTGATCATTATTCATTATTGATATCATTTTTATCAGTCATTATTGATAACATTTTCACTCAATCTACATTACATCTAAACCGGAAGCGGCTTTGTTTACATCTTGGTTTTGTAAATTTGAATTTAAAAGGGAATAGACGTATATAATAACCATGAGTGCTGCCAAAATGAGAAAGATAGAGGACTATTGTGTTTTTAATGACAAATAGACCACTAAATATTGTTTAACAAGGGTTGGCAGTAAAGCAGTCTGCTTGATGTGCCGTGCGTTGTGAGCATCTTTAAGAATTACAACTTAAAGAGACAAAACAAAACATTTGGATTTCGAGAACAATTTAATGAACGAAGAGAGAAAAAGGAAATGCCTGGAGTTGGTTAATAATTTAAAGAAGCAGCAAACTGTTTTCAGCAAACATACTTTAATTCAAGATGCTGCAACTGTACTGTCCCAATAGATTGTAAAATCAAACAAGTCTTTGTCTGACAGCGCATTTATAAGGAATCCTTTTCAGATGCAGTAAGCATTATGTGTCCAGAGTAGATAACAAAATTTGATAGCATTTCTTTATCAAGAAGAACTGGAGTCAGGCATGTTGAATAAAATTACTGAGAATTTTATTTAATGCACCAACTTTGAGATGCAAGCAAAGACTTTTTGAGGTAGTCTCTTGTGTTGGACTAAAGCACCGACGTACAGGACACAGCACAATGGTTGGTTTTTATACAGGCAATAAACACTCTTTTGGAATTTGCTGAAGAATTACTTAGTGTTGAGCCACTCAGAGACAAAAATACAGGTCAGGATTTATTTATAGCTGTTGAAAACTGTGTTAAAAAACATGGTTGATGTAGAACAAGAGAGCAGTGTAGAAACTGATGAGCCATTGTTTGACTGGGAAAAACTTAGGTCTTGTGAAGTTGAAGAAAAAAAAAATTAAAGAAGAATGTCCTGACTATACTTTCTTACCTCTGCATAGTCATGCACCAGGAAAGTCTGTGTGAGGCTGCATTGAATATGTTGTTGATCCAGTTGTCAGTGTGATAAACCTCATTAAAGCCAGGGCACTTAACCACAGGCAGTTCAAGGCAATGCTTGAAGATTTGGAAAACGAATATTATGATATTATATACCACAGAAGTGTCCGCTGACTGAGCCTGGGCAAGATGTTAAAGCGAGTGTGGTATCGCAAGGAAGAAATAGTTATCTTCTTTGAAATGAAGGGTTTTGCTTGTAACTTTGTTACTAACATTGTTAATGAAGAGTGGAAGTTAGACTTAGTGTTTGTCATTGACATTATTTTACAGTTGAATAAACTGTCAAACTTAAGGGCAATAGCATGTTAAATCATTTCAGGCCAAGCTCCCCCTCTACTACTGGCAAGCAAGTGAAAACATCTTTTGACATTTTCCTTTGCTGAAACAGAAAACCATTTCAGGTGAAAAGGCAAACAAGTACCAAACTCAGTTTGATGCCTTAGTTGTGGAACTTGAAAGGAGGTTTCAAGACTTCAAGAACAAGAAAACACTCTTCAATATCCTCATTTTGCCATTTATATATTCATAGAGAAGCTAATGCAGCACCAGAAGATATGCAGTTAGAGCTGCTTGATCTATAAGCTGATTAACCTGAAGGAGAGGTTCAAGTCAGTTCTTCTGTTGGAATTTTATGAATGCTTGCAAGCAGCATTTCCACACTTAAAAAAAGTTTGCTGCCAAACCTTTGTCATTATTTGGGTCCACATAGATCCGTGAGCAAGCTTTTTCTTACATGAAATTAAACAAGAGTAAGAACAAATCAATGTTGACTGATGACAATTTGAATGCAGTCATGCAAATCACAACCAGTAAATTGGTCCCACAGTTCAAGAACATTATCCAAAATTGTGAATGTTAATGTTACATACTTGTCATTAATTATAATTGAATTCTATGGTAAGCTTGTATGTAAATTACGTTGCTACTTCTTCATATTATGACAGTTAACAATAAACTTTTGTTGAAATAATATTGAATAGTAAAAAATCTTATCCAATTAGAAATAGTTTCAGTTGGTATTTAAAATGTAATGTACATGTGTAATCAAACGTGAATGTGACATAAAATGACAAGTACATGGTAATAATAATTTATTCATATATTATATTTTGTAAATTGTAATTAGAGTCAGCAGCCCGCATACAACAATAAAGTTTGCAATGGACCCTATGTAGAAAAAGTTTGCCCACCCCTGCGTTAGTGTATAAGTAATCTGAATAAAAGAAAAGTATTTTAAAATGCTGTGGGAAAACTCATTAAAATACATTTTACATAAATGTCTTGAAATTTGATTTTTTTCTTCCTGTATCAATATATGTTTTTTTAGTGACTAACTGATCTTTAATGAATCTTTCTATGTCCTGGACTATTTTATCCTGGGAAAAAAGTCCTTAAATATAAATATTTTATCAGGAACCCTGTTACAAAGAGGTGAACACTTAAATTCCTCTTTAAAAAAACAACTCATTTGAAATCCTTTTTTTTCTAATCAAAGAATTTTTAAAATCTAATTCATACACTACATAAACAAAGAAATCTTGCATCTTTGAGACAGAAATAATCTAAGTCTGCACCCAAAACACTTTAATGTATAACAGAAAAGCATTTTATAAACAATAAAAAAGGCGTTATATGTGTATATTCAAGAAAAAAAATTTTTTTTGCACTTTGGGTTGAATACCATTTAAACTTAAACTTATCAAATAATTCTAATTTGAACACAGTCAATATTATTGCAATTGTAAATAACATGAAAAGTGAAAAAGTTTACCTACTCTCATGTATGCAAATAGTATAAACTAATCTAATTGAACTCATGAACACACAAAAATTGCTATTTTCCACTAATATTTATATGATTTTTTTTTTTATATTCACAGAATATCACAAAAGAAGGTTTACTTTACTTGACTGGCATTTTTAAAATTTCAGCCACATTTTTCAACAAATTGGGAATTTATGAGTTACAGATAATATTTTTAAAAAATGACGCTGAAAAGGAATGTACGCTTACACTTACATCAACAGCAATTCAATTGCTAGGTATGGAAGTCTTTTTAACAATAACAACATTTACAAATAAGTAAGGGGTTTAGTACATAAATAAACAAAACATGTGTCATTAAAAAACACCTGTTTCAATGCACACAAATAAAGAGGTGAACTTTATGATCAATAATATTTCTTGACCAGATGCTTTTATCAATATAAATTTGCTTTTTCTGGTATCTGCATCAAATAAAATAGCAGCAATACAAATTAAAATCTGTAAAAAACTTGAGCAATAATTCATGTAGATTGGCTATTTAAAAATTAAATAGCTCAACCATAGAAAATTGCACTCCCTTAGAAAATAGTGAAAAACATAATTAATATTTGTCAGTACTCTGAATATTTTAGAATTGATAGGATTCAGATACGAAAAACATTAAATTAAAGTCTTAAAATAATAGCTTTGAAAAGAACTCAATTTATGTAAGAAATTTTCTGAAACTGAAAAGAAAACTGATTCGCAATGTTCCCTCTCAGTTTTGTTGGTCCTTCTGCAAAACTCTGCAGCATTAATTCCAAAAACACATATTTTCCTTATCACAGAAATATTGCTAACCTCTATGTTTTTAGGGTAATATTTTTGGAGATATTAGTTTCAAGATATTTTTCGTAAAGCTAATAATTTGAAATAATTTAAAAACATTTATGTTATTTTGAAATTTAGAATTTTATAAATGAGCTGTTTACAGAACATTTGAGCATTAAGTAAATCAACAATATTTAATTTTTGTAATGAAAGGGAATAAAAATTAAAAAAACACAATAATTAAGCTCATAATATTATCAATAATTGTTTGTTTTCTTCAAATATGTTTTGGGGGAAAAAAAGAGGGATATAAATATGATTTATGTTGAAGAAAAACAATTTCAACATCTCTAAATACATTTAAGCCAGGTACACTGTATAATTATTTCATTGTGAATGATAAAACAGTACTCTTATTTAATTAAGGAATGACTTATTGAAACACAGAAAATAAAACTGTGAATATCACAGGCTAAATAAAATAAATAGGCTTCATAGAAACAGGGCTTAGGAATGGTTGTCTTGAAACAAAATGATTTTTAAAGATAAATGATCAAAATATGTAAATATTTTGTGAAATGTTCCAAACAAACTCATAAACCCATCCATTTAATTATTCTCAATATTTTTTAATTTCTTGGAAGAAGGGCACATGCCAAGTGGCTTCTGGATCTGAATGTTCATGTATGTATTTTATAAAATGATCCTTAATGCAGACATGCCCAATATACTCATTATGTATTTTTTCATAGAATAACCAAATATTGCAAACTAAGAAACAAAATTGTCCACAACCAATTTTTAGCCCGAATGATATATCAGGCTTAACAAATAATGGCAAGTGTTGCAAGTATATACAGAATATTGTAATTAAACTTGAAATTCCTCAATACATATCTTTTTGAATGACAATCATTGAGTAATCTTGCTCTGAAATACAAGAAACATGAACAAATAAGTCAATAATTTTATCCCATGATCATTCTATACAAGATAAGGTATTGAACATAAAAGTTAGAATCCAATAATCAAGCATAAACAGATGCTTTTTAAAAACTAAATTTAAAAAAAAAATTATTAAAAAATGAAAAAAGATTTGAAATAAAATATTATTTTGTTTAAAGCTAAATTATATTGTAATTTAAATAAAATATTTTCTCAAATTTAGGTATGTACCTGGAACAACAAGAATTTCATGTTTTCTGGATTTCACTCTGAGAAATCTGAGATCATCAGTAGGATCAATTTCTTTGATAACAGACTCGGCCCTTACAGCGAGACCATGAATTTGACTTGCATAATGAAGTGTTGTTGTGTTTTCAAGAGTTGATTTTAGAGGTATCCCTGGCGAGTTTTAATCAACATCATAAACCAGTGTTTAAATTGTTAAGATATTTTATTAATTAATTACAAAAATGAAATTTTTTACAAAAATATTAAAAGATAAGACATTTAGACTAAGTAAATAATTACACTGTGGCATTAAAATGATTGTAAATATTACAGATACTCCTATACCAAGGGTGTCCAAACTTTTTGCAAAGAGTGCCTTAACAAAAAAGATGGGGTTCGGATTAAAATGATAAACTAAAAGTAATACACTTTGAAGACTAACTTAAATTCTCTCTAAATATATAATTGTTTTGTTTTCTTTGAAATTTGTAAGAGTGATAGTTTGGTGAAAAGTAAGGAGACAATAACATCACCATATTCAAGTCTTTATAAATATCATATTGCATTATTAGAAAGTACTGTACTAAAGTTGGATGAATCATGGCCACATAACAGAATAAAGATGTTTTTTTATATACTGCAGACTTTACTATAAATAAAATGTATTGAAATATAAGAATATAACTACAGTAAAAAATGTTGTGTTAAAAATTGTGATGTATAACCTACGGTATTATTTTAAGTATGCTGATGCCACATTCATTTCCTTATCCAATTTGCCAAAATAAACAAGATAACATTTTTGCTATTGACATAATAAATTACAGCACATAATTTCATTTCTTTTGTAAACAATATCCATGTTGGTAAAAATGAATTTGTTTTTTGAACAGAAAACAGCACATTCTTTTCCACTTTCCTGATTAAGTAAGAAGAGTAAGGGTCTTGGACAGTTTCTTGTGAAACACCTGATTTTTTTTCTGATGCTGATTTAGAGCCATTAATTATTAGTGCTTGCTCTTGGGTTAATAGGAAATTTTAAATGGAAAGATTTTAAGTTTTGTGAGCAGAGGTATTAACAATGACTTGGCATCAGGACAGTTGCCAAGGGTGCAGGCATCAGGACAGTTGCCAAGGGTGCAGCGGGCTAATGACTTGGCATCAGGACAGTTGCCAAGGGTGCAGCGGGCTAATGACTTGGCATCAGGACAGTTGCCATGGGAACAGCGGGCTAATGACTTGGCATCAGGACAGTTGCCAAGGGTGCAGCGGGCTAATCGTTCAATAACCAATAATTTATTCAGTATACTTTAATATTTTTCTTTATTTCTCAAGGGCACTAAAAATATTAGCCAAGAACTCAGTAAACCAAGTTTCGCTACTATCTACAAGAATGGTAAACTTAAAAAAAATGCTTTTCAGAATTCTTACAACTGTATCTATTTGATTGTTATTTTGATCTAAACCTTTGGAAATATGGTCTTTCAGACCAATTAAATGGGTTTTACATGATCCTATTTTTCTTAAAGTCATGTGTATTGTGGGCACAGGACATTACTTTTGTCAAGGTGGTTAACTGTTCTACTGTTAATTATGTGTTCTAGTAATTCACAAGTAATGCTTATAAGTGAAACAGGTCTATAATTACCATAGTCTGTTTTATCTCCTTTTTAATAAGCTGGAGGTCATATTAGCTAGTTTACTAAGGGAATTTAACCCTGATTTATATATTTAAAAAAAAAAACAAAAAAACAACGCTGTGTTTAAGTAGTAATTGGTTATTTAAGAGAATAACAAATAAATAGAATTTACCATTGTTATTTACGATGATTATCCCCACAACTCCTTTGTGAGACTGGATTCTTCTGATGGTTTCATCGATTTCTTGAGCCTAATATAAAAAAATTATAGACAAATTTAAAGAACTGAAACAAAATGCTTTTTCTAACTGATTTTTAACAATTAAATCTATATACATGTAATTATTGTAATAAAAACAATAATAAATGTTAAATTACTTATGTAACTAGCGATGCATGGAGTTTACTAATTATACTTTAAAACGCTCTCACCCATTGTAGTTCATCTACAGCTGGTTTAGAGGTAGAAATAGGTCAGGGAGAACGATTCCTTCTCATTTGAATTTGTTTTGGTGTGTTTTTCAATAAACTTCCATAAAAAATGTTAAATTTTAGAGGGAAGTTGGAGATAATGGTGATGATGTGCATCTGCCATTTTTGGGACTTTTGCACGCTCCAAAGGAATTAACAAATTTTATGTTAATTCCATTAAAAAAAAAAAATTGAAAATAATTAAATGTTTTTGATAGAGTAAATATGTGTCTTTGAATTACTTTTTAGAAATGCATGCCAATAAAATTAATGGAAAAAAGGCTGGCACTTGCGTACACAGCAATGATGTACTTAGCAAATCCATAGGTTTTGGCATAGGTACACACATGGGTGTAGGCAAGGGGGGCATTTGCCCCCCTCCCCTTTCTTACATTTTAGAAAAAATATCATAAATTTGGGATTTGCTGATCTTCTATCGAGCGCCTCCCCAGCCGGCGGATAGGGGAAAGCCCACCAGATATGGAGGGTACCGGGGAAATAAACAACTCGGGGTGGACCAAAATCAGCCCTACTGCCTTGTAGGAAGTGGAGGGATCCACAAAGGCTAGGGATCCAACCCCAACAAAGGCAGCTTCCCATTGAGCTGTGAGGGGCCACCCCCTAGTGGTTGTGCGCAAGGCCAACAACCCTGCCGTGCAAAAAATCAGAGTTACAAAAACACTGAAAAGAGTAGCAAAAGTCATTTCAGTCCTGGGAGAAGATGGATCCTCTGAGGAGGGAAATATGACGCCTTATAGTGAAAGCCAAAACCTGGAAGCTGTTATGCGGACAACCATCATCTCTATCAGGACCACCACCACCATCGGAGCTTGGAATGTCCGCACGATGTATGAAGCTGGCAAAGCTGCATAGATAGCTACTGAGATGAGGAACTATAAGCTAGTGAAGCAAGATGGACTGGATGGGGACAGAAGGGATTGATCTAGAGAGTGATGGTGATATTTTCTGGACACTAATAAGAGGATGCCCCACATACCCTGGGTGTTGCCATGATGCTATCAAGGGCAGCACAAGGAGCACTCATTGGATGGGAGGCCCATGGACCTAAAATGCTTTTAGCAACCTTTAGGACGAAGAAGCGTAGCATCAACCTAGATGTTATCCAATGCTACGCACCAACTAATGAAGCGACGAAAGAGACAAAGAAGAATTCTACAATAGAGTGATGACCATAGTCCACGGTCGCCCATGGAGGAACATCGTCATCCTCACGGGAGACTTCAATGCCAAGATCGGCAATAACAACATAGGGTATGAAGAGGTGATGGGACAACAAGGGATAGGTGAGAAGAACGACAACTGTGAGAGGTTTGCAGACCTATGTGCCACAGCAGACCTGGTCATTGGAGGGAGTATTTTCCAGCACAAGAGAATACATAAAGCTACATGTATCTCACCGGACATGAGAACGATGAACCAAATAGACATGTATGCATTTGCAAAAAATTCAACAACGAATTCCCTGCAAGTTTATTACATTGAAGACTGTGTACACATATCAAACATAAAAAAGAATTATTACTGCAAGTATAACTGATTACATTACTGATTGTTCTAAAAAAAATTTTCTGTCACATTTTCAGCAAAAATAGGCAACCTTTATATGTTGGTCTAGTTTGACATACCAAAGGATCCTTTGGATTTAGCTTTCTTCACTGTTTACTTTCTCTGAAAAATACTATAACTATACATGACTTAATTGTTCCTAATGAGTTTTGTATAGCAAAGGCAAAGCATATCTATTCTCTATATAAATGATGACACTAACACAGAGAAAATAATTTGGGACCTGGATTCGGACGATTGTCAAAGAAAGATTCTTAAAGTTAAAGAGATATAATATAAGTTTTAAATATTTATATTTTTAATACTATTAGTAAAAGCAAAGAGAACGGTGTGCTGTGTGCTCCATGAATAATAAATGATAAATTAAGTATGTTTTTTTGTATTTTAATTATTTTTTTAAAAGACAAAAACAAACAAACAACCTAACCCAGACCTTAAAACAAAACAACTTTGTCCTTAAATAAGTACATAGACTCATAGACATACTCAGACTCATTCACTTTTCATTTCAAGTAAGTCAAGTCTTATATGGAATAACTAATCAAATGTCATTTGAACCACTTCTGATCATCCAATTTTGATGAAATTTTGCATGCATACTTGATTCACATGACAATTTAATATTTCATTAATTATAGTACTCAATTCTACTTAATTATAGTAGAATTAAATTCTATTTTTCCTTATATGGAATAACTAATCAAATGTCAATGATTTCTTGTGTTTTCCGGAAAATGTTTAGTTAAGTTTGGTAATTTTCTCAAAATTTCTTGAAATTTGAAAAATGTATGACCGTTAATTTCAAACATGAACAAATAAATAATATATATATAAAAAAGCTTTTTAAAACACCACGTTTTTCATTTGAACTAAAAAGTATAAAATAAAAATATTTTGGTGTGTAAGAGTGTGTATGTACAAAATGTCCACAATGTGCATCCAACAAAACAGTTCTGGCTCAGCCCAGGGGAAGGGAAGTTCCAACAGAGCCCAAGAAAAAATTTATTTTCTTCTTTTTAGTTCACAAAACGTGGTATCTTAAAAACTTTTTAAAAAATATTTTTATTTACACTTGACTAGGTACTTCGATACTCGTTCGCGCATCTTTCTGCGCATGTCGTAAATTCACGCAAAAACTGTCATGGCGTTTTTTGTTATTGTTTTTCGATTATAGCGTTACTTTTGCGTTCTACGTCACATTTGTCAAAATAGAGAGCTCTTCTTCATTAGTGACGTTTACCGCATAATTGCTTAGTATTTTGATGCTATTTTTACCGCGAGGCCGATCTCGGCACCGGCACACTATAAATCTATTGCAAAGGGTATGAAATAAACGTTTAAATAAACTTTATCTTAACCGGTGCCATCTAAAGGTTAAATATACCCCATTTTGATTTTATTTTAAAACCTGAATAACTTTATTTCTTTAAAATTGGTTTTAGCTGAAAAAAGTTATGACTCCCCAAACTTTAAGGACTTGAGGATGGAAGTAGGAATATATATATCCCGAGTCATCCCCCTTTCAAAATACAAACGGGGTTGTCGGAAATGTCTTTTTGAAATCAATTTATCCTAAATACAATGTAATGCTTAAATATAATTATATATTGAACTGATAAGAATTGATCGCATTTAATAATAGGTTTAGTAAGTTTAATGATATTGAATAGAATAGTAACACCAAAGATTATATTTTAACTTGATTTTTCTGAGTGATGAGTTATTTCAATTACCGTACTACTATTACTATTACTAATACTATAAGGAAAAATAGAATTTAATTCTACTATAATTAAGTAGAATTGAGTACTATAATTAATGAAATATTAAATTGTCAGGTGAATCAAGTATGCATGCAAAGTTTCATCAAAATTGGATGATCAGAAGTGGTTCAAAAAAGGAATTCAATTTTTGCCCCGGAAAGACAAACATCCAGACAAGAAAGCAAACTAAGAAAAACGTGGTAAAATACAACTTTTCAGTACCCTTGACCCTTGCTCTGCAATCATAATAACAAGTACAACATTCAATGTATAGTGTAACATAGTTGAGCGCATCGTTCTCTTTGCTTTATAGAATTCATAGGCACTTTGGTGAAAATTTCAGATTGATTTAACTTAAGCCTTTTTTAATGGTTTATTTTATTAGTTTTTATTTTTATTTAGGGCTAGACTACTAATTTTAACTATTTATTTTAGTTATTAATTTTAATTAAATAATATTGTAACCACCCACGTTCATATAGATGATAGGTAAATATAATAATGTCTAACTTTAACCTATATGGAACCACCTTGTGTAATGTTTAATGAATGTTTAACAAAACCTTGCCTTACCATTCTCGAGAACTGTTTATTGGGACAAGGAATGACTAATAGAATCTACTATTTAGTTGGCGAATCAATTAAATACCTTACAGTCAAATGAGTTATATCCGGTTAAATTACTTTACGCATGCGCTAAATTTAAAAGTAACCATGGTAATCAGGCAGTCGAGCGTTAGGTGGAACTGTGGAACGAAATATTGTTGATAGTCGGTTGGGGTAGGAGTAGGGTGATGGATGAGAATTTCAAAAAAAAAAATAATAATAATAATAATAATTAAGTTTAAGATTCTTAATCTCTTTAGAATCACTGTGTTCCCCTCACATGAGAGCTAATGATCAAGAAAAAATTTAAAACAATAAAACAAAATAATTTGAATAATACTTTTGACTTGTCTAAACTAATGTTTTTAAATGGATGTTGTTAGTTTAGCACTAGCATTGCGACATTTTGCCAGGGGCGGAAAAGTCCTGGTCGTAAATTAGTTTCTTAGAAAAAAAATTATAAGAAAGTCAAGCTTTTTGTCGAAATAAAAGAAAAAAACCCAATGAGATTTATTAACAAAGATAAAAGAACTATCCTAAGGCATGTGAACTGTTGAAACGTCAAAACTTCCAACTCCTTATTATTATTGGATATAAATTCTTCTGATACTAATGCTACTGTACTGAAAAGTATTTAAGTAGCATGATAATGTAACACTAAAGTAGTGGTAGTTTAAATGATTCTTAAAATATGACCGTTGCTCCTGTTGTAAATAAAAACTTATTGCACATGAAAAATGACGTCAAGCAATTCTGGCCGATTTCCCCCCCCCTCCCTCCCCGCGTCGTCACAAAAAGCTAGACCCCCCTCCAATAATACGTCACAAAACTTTGTACCCCCCTCAAAAAACACAAAAAAACAAAACAACAACACCAACAACCCTTTTTCTATTTGAAAATAAGTGTGTTTCAAAATCACATTTTTGTCATTTAAGTATTTATTTAGTGTAGGTCTACATTGTATTATCGTAACACGCGTGAAGCTGTGTAAAAAACAAATAAATTGTAAGCCAGTGCTTCTCAAACTTTTTCGAATTTGACGACCGGCAGGAATTTTTCTATTTCACTAGATACCGGTGCATTTTCGCTGTACAGACGTGCTAGCGAAATGAGCCGCTGTATGGTCTGGGCCTATAGCCCTATAAGATTAAGTATGAATTCGGCTTGTTTATTAAAACATTAATTAAAAAAAATAGTTGCCAAGACATAGCAAAACAGCCAAAGAACAATGCAGGGTAATGCCAAATACCCTTTGATTCGCTAGTGTGGCTATTGATATTACAAGAATCAATTACTGTTGATAGACCTAGAATATATAGATACAGGACGATACCTCAAATTTATTTCGATTTTATAGTGACAGTTATCCTGCTAAGTATATGCACGTCAAATGCATTAGATCTAAAATTACGACATAGATATAAAATCTCATGTATTCTAAAAATTATTAGGTGTACGCTGGAAGAGGAATATGTCAATTACTGTACGAACCCCACATTTGAACAGGAAAATAGGATGTCATCTTGTGCGTCGCGAAATACAGTAATTCCTGCTAGTTCAAGACTGAAAAGTACTATAACATTAATAAAATATCCAATATTATCATACATTTTTACTCCGAAGCTCACGAGATTTTTATTTTGGTTTTGCTTTTCTTTTCATTTTTTCACGACTTCAGGTATATCGTGGGACGTGGTGGTCGAGAGGTAGCGCTCTCGACTGTCATACCGATGGTCACGAGTTCGAATCAACACGAATGTGAGGATTTGTTCTCGGGGCCTGAGGAGTCCCCGAGTCACCCAGCTCCGAATGGGTACCTAACTAGACAATCGTTAGGCGGCTGGGGTAATGCGTGGAACCCCTATAGCCGTGGCCTGTGACCGCTGCATCACTTGCCAACAGATCATCTCTCATGGTCTGTGGACGCAATTATCTTCTGCTTAGAAGGAGCGTCTGTATATCTAAGATAAGATAAGATATCACCTAAGTGTTGTAAATATTATGTCACCAATGGACGAAGCGTGTTTAAATTGTTGTATTCTCTTGTGGAATTTATAAACTAATGAAAAATACATTTCCACCGTCCTTGGGGGTAATGCTAAATCATTGTGGGCACATACATTCGCTCCTTTTGGGGTAACAATAATATTAACATAAACATTTATAATTTTAATATTTAGGTATCCGATTGAACTGGTCCGTTTTTTTAAAAAAACGTCTAACTGGTCTTCAAAAAATGAACTGTGTTAACATCCTTCGATTATATTTCATTTTGATACATCCAAATAAAACATTGACTATTAATCATCACTGTTAACTTGTTTGTTTAGGGGAAAAATATTTTAAAATGATATATATTTAAAATGTATTTTTAAAAGAAATCCCTCATTTGATTTACGGGCATCCCGTAAGACAGGGGTCGACGAACAGGAGTAAATTACTCCATCTGGGGTCAAAAGGGAATTCTTGGGGATAATGCAGACTCATTTTGGGACATATATAATCCACTGCAATCCACTAGATATATTAAAATACATCATGTGTACGAGTACGCTTGGAACATATGCCCACTATTGAACCGTTTCCTTCCAGAAAATGAACGTTATGAATCCTAAGTTTCTGGTACTAATGCTATTGAAGTAGAAGAAAAAAAGTTGAGTCTGACAATATGGTGCGGGTAGATAAAATTGATTCAATTTTATTTTAAGTTTAAAAAAAAAACTACATGGAAAAAATTGTTGGGGTACTTATTTGGTTTATTCTACCAAAACATGATTATTTTTATTTTAATGTCCTTTGATTTGAAACATCAACAAAAATAATGAACAAAATTGCTCATTTAATGAAATTAAAACTTTGCCCCCATGTATGCAAATGTTCAAAATTTCCAAAGTTTTTTTTAAAATTGGAAAGGATCAGAATACGGATAAAAAAAAAAAAGAATTGACAAAGAACAATAAACGTTTGTAAAAAGAAAGAAAAAACAAAGGGACATGACGTTAAAAAAAAAGAAAAAGAATTGTCGACATTATTAAATCGTGGGAAAATTAAATGTGGGTTATTTCGCTTACAGAAATGACAAAACTGTTGCAAAGACAATATTCTTGAACCAATGTCATCTAAATTTCAAATTGATTTCAGAGCAATTTTAAGAGATACAGATAGTAAAAAATTATCTTTGTTTCAGGAACAACTTACACAATATTGTTCTATTGTATTCATTGCAGTAGCTAGAGCGTTTGCCGCCGGGGCGGTCTCTAATATGCCGCCCTTTCAGAGGCCGCCCCTAAATGATGTCACGCATTAGGGGGGGGGGGAATGGGAGAGAGGAGTCACATATTTGACGTCATTCAAAACGCGCAACTTTAAATACGAGTTCCACTTATATATATATATATACACAAATTAAGAAACACCAACCAAACAAAAAACGTCTAGCCCTTGTCCACCTCGTGGGACCTTTTAAGAAATTATCGTTGCTCTCTCAATTATCTCTGTACAGGGACCTGTGCTATTGAGATCTCTTATCCCTTTATAGCCACAGTCCTATTCGGATATAAACACAGCCCATCGCTCCTGTCACACAGGAACTTGGTTAATTGCATAATAAAAACTGCCCATCACTCCTGCTGCACAGGACGTAGTAAATTATATACCAAAACGGCTTGTCTCCCCTGCCCTACAGGGCTGAATTAACCTCTAGTATATGATCATCATAATTGTCATAGCACACATCTTCATAGTATAATAATCAAAATTATCATGAACAAATACTTCATACATGATCAACAAAAAGTCTTCATATATCATATTTCATCAAAATCATTAATCTTATGGAACTATCATCATGAAAATCTATCATCATTAGTATATATTCTTATGAAAAAATTTCATAAAAACGAAAATTTATTTCATCGTATATTTATTGATCTAAGAAAGAAATATAGTTTATGCAAATTTATATAGAGCTCTGAGCCCTAATTAAATTCCTATCTACGTGATTTCATTGAAGCAAAACGATGTATCGTTGATTCAAAGTCAACGTTCTCAGTTAGATCACGTTTATTTGGAAATAATGCCAATCCAGACAGGCTTTCGTTTGTCATTGTTGAGCGCAATTTTTTTTTGATAATTTTCAATCACTGCTAACAGGAAGATTCAAGTAAATTTTACAGAGTATTGACGCATAAGGATTACCTGATTCCGTTTGTTTTTCAGTCGAGAATGGTAGAACCTCCTTAAGTTTTAGTTCACTAGATAGTGATGGACCTTTTGATGCATACACGTCTTTGAAGTTATAATATTCAACGATTGCTTCTTCAGGGTTAATGTCGTATTTGTAAATTTTGCATAAAACTTCTAAAATAATCTTTATTTTTCCAACATTTGTGATGGATCAATACTATAGAAATAAATAACTGTGCCCCGAAAGTTATTAAATTGATCATCTATTTGTGTAACAAGTGTATCCAAGATAGTGAAGTACGTTTCAGATTTAAAGTTTGTAGTTGGATCATCAGACTTTTCATCTCTGCTAAGTTCGTCTGCCATACCTTTCTTTTCTTTTTTTTGGCAATTCGCTTTTCTTTCAATTTTGTTTTTAAAATCTAGTTTGCAACGATTTTTGTAAAAAAATATTTTAACATATACTTTCAGAATTTCAAAAGCTTTATCGCTTCTCATTTTATTAAACCTATTTCTTCCAACATCGATCATATCTTCAACAACATAACAGCCTTCAACAACGTGACAGCCTTCAACAACGTGACAACCTTCAACAACATGACATCCTTCAACAACGTGACAGCCTTCAACAACGTGACAGCCTTCTGGTGACTACAGGGTCATGCTCTGAGTGTGAATTCAATCAAACCAAGTACGACGCATGCGACAGAAACACAGTCGAGATAAATGTTCCATTGGTTAAAACTATGATCTACGTCACAGTTGCGGCCGCTTTGTTCGGCGCGTTTATGTTTGTTATTTAACTTACAAAACTTTTATATTCTACAAACTTTGCTTCTTCATTCACTGTGTCCATGTGTAGAACATGCTTTTTTATATTTAACTTTTCTTTTATCAATTCTGTCGTACTTTGCGATTCGCCTGAAACTAATATGACAAATTTGTAGCCATTGTGTAAAGTGCAGATGGCTAACATGACGTATTTTAGTTGTTATTCTTCTTAAAAATGTCGGATCTAATTGACGAAACAAAATTGTTAAATTTAATTCTTCACGTAAAATGAGTTTCTTCATTATGAGTAACTTATGTGATTTGTTGTATTTAGTTGTAGGAGGAAATTGAGTGAACACTTTTTTTTTTATCGGAAGGTACATTAAATGTCTTCCGGTTACCATTGAATGGTCTCATGTTTGGCAAAATTAAGGGAATAATATCCTGTATATTAAATGTCTGCCGGTTACCATTGAATGGTCTCATGTTTGGTAAAATTAAGGGAATAATATCCTGTACATTAAATGTCTGCCGGTTACCATTGAATGGTCTCATGTTTGGCAAAATTAAGGGAATAATATCCTGTATATTAAATGTCTGCCGGTTACCATTGAATGGTCTCATGTTTGGCAAAATTAAGGGAATAATATCCTGTTTTTTTCAAACAAAATAAAAATAGAAAAAAAAACCTAGAAAAAAACAAACCCAAAACCCCAGCAGCTCCGATAGTGCCCTGGACGTATGACGTTGTAGGTAACGGACTATCACTTAGTCCTAATACAAGAAAAACAACTGAATTTATAATTTATAGGTATGGATGAACAATGTCTCCAATCGTTGTATCCCAAAAGTAGTCTGTGTAAATGTAATACATGTCCAAGACCAATCACTTGATAGTTTAGAAGGATCGTTGTGATTTAAAAAAAAAATATAAGATGAAATATCAACCAACAAGACACGCACGTTTACTGCTTATCTCACATTCCCTTTCACCTGGACTGATCATTCATCGTGAGACTTGCGTCAATGTTCCGCTTACCGCCGTTTATGCTTTATATCACAGCTGATTTGTAACTTTTGCTAGTTTCATAATCATATTGCAGGGGTGGGGAAGGGTGGGTCAGAGTGTCACTAGGGTTGGTGTCCCCCGGGGCGGTAGCTCTTGGTGTCACCCCGTCATGATTTAACCCATAGAACTCCTCCGAGTTTTCCAGAGCCAAATATCGGGAATATATAGAATTTTACTGTCTGGTGTCTACCCCCTGATGGTGTCACCCGGGGCGGCCCGCCCCCCACCGCACCCCCTAGCGACGCCACTGGGGTGGGTGTAAGCAGGGGGTGGGGTACAAGAGTCTCTTAGAAATGGTTTATTATTATATGTCAAGACAATACTTTAAAAAAAAACTTTTTAGAAAAACACATTTTCGCCCGCCCCCCCCCCACATCTGTGAACACGGCGAAACATGTTGAGGTTGGCGGTAGTCGTATCAATCAAGGTCAAAGTTAGGTCAAGGTTGAATTCCCGTCATTAAGAATTTGGTTTTTGGTTTCACATTCAGGTAGTGTGTGTGACTTGTATTCTCGGAATGATTACATTTCTATTTGTTAACTTGCAAATGAGGAAATTTATACTTTCGGTTGTCCCATCGGTTGTTTCAATTTGGTTTGTCCCATCGGTTGTTACAATTCGACAACTAAGTCATAAAGTTAACAATTTGACAACTAAGTCATAGAGTTAATAATTTGACAACTAAGTCATAGAGTTAATAATTTGACAACTAAGTCATAGAGTTAATAATTTGACAACTAAGTCAAAACTGCACTTAAGACACATCTTTTTAAAATTTATTTTCAAAATTAATAAAACAACATTTCTTTAAATGATTAACGTAGCTGATGTATTGAGTATAGCGTATTGTTAACATGATATGAATGTTTCTTTTTATTGATATATGTATTGTTATTTCCATGTAAAGCGCTGTGAGCCTGGCTCCTTGCTGGGATACAGCGCTATATAAATTTACATTTTATTATTATTATTTTTATAACCATTTGACAACTAAGTATGGGCTTGAAGTTGAAAACGTAATAATGAAAGATCAGGCTTGGTGCCAAAATCATGTAAAAAATCTAAGAACAAGTCAGTAAATTCTGCAAATTGTCAAATGTTGTGATTTAACTTTTTGCCTACCGATTTGAAGCTCGTACTTTCAGATTATTGCAGATCGATTTATCGCCCCCTCCTCCCCCCGCCCACCAATTCCAATCTGCCAAACTAATGAGGGCCTTAAAGCACCAGAAGTATATGATATAAGCTCACAAAGTTTTTTTATATCTTTTCTTTAATCTGTAGGAGAACGTTGACAAAATACTACCTCAAACAGCAAAAGCATTAAAATTTCATCCGTACGATATATGTTGTCATATTGTCTATCTATTGTTTGAACGGATCTGTAAAATCTGGCCCCATTATTTTACTTCGCATGCCAGGTAAGGAATCACGTTCAACAGCACCAACACTGCATGCTTGGGCCCAGTCAAATACTACATGCACCCCAACACTGCATGCTTGGGCCCAGTCAAATACTACATGCACCTCAACACTGCATGATTGGGCCCAGTCAAATACTACATGCACCTCAACACTGCATGCTTGGGCCCAGACTAATACTACATGCATCCCAACACTGCATGCTTGGGCCCAGTCAAATACTACATGCATCCCAACACTGCATGCTTGGGCCCAGTCAAATACTACATGCACCCCAACACTGTATGATTGGGCGCAGTCAAATACTACATGCACCCCAACACTGCATGATTGGGCCCAGTCAAATACTACATGCATCCCAACACTGCATGCTTGGGCCCAGTCAAATACTACATGCACCCCAACACTGCATGCTTGGGCCCAGTCAAATACTACATGCACACCAACACTGCATGCCTGGGCCCAGTCAAATACTACATGCACCCCAACACTGCATGCCTGGGCCCAGTCAAATACTACATGCAGCCCAACACTGCATGATTGGGCCCAGTCAAATACTACATGCACCAACACTGTATGATTGGGCCCAGTCAAATACTACATGCACCCCAACACTTTATGATGGGCCCAGTCAAATACTACATGCACCCCAACACTGCATGATTGGGCCCAGTCAAATACTACATGTACCCCAACACTGCATGCTTGGGCCCAGTCAAATACTACATGCACCCCAACACTGCATGATTGGGCCCAGTCAAATACTTCATGCACCCCAACACTGCATGATTGGGCCCAGTCAAATACTACATGCACCAACACTGTATGATTGGGCCCAGTCAAATACTACATGCACCCCAACACTGTATGATGGGCCCAGTCAAATACTACATGCACCCCAACACTGCATGATTGGGCCCAGTCAAATACTACATGCACCCCAACACTGCATGCTTGGGCCCAGTCAAATACTACATGCACCCCAACACTGCATGCTTGGACCCAGTCAAATACTACATGTACCCCAACACTGCAAGCTTGGGCCCAGTCAAATACTACATGCACCCCAACACTGCATGATTGGGCCCAGTCAAATACTACATGCACCCCAACACTGCATGCTTGGGACAGTCAAATACTACATGCACCCCAACACTGCATGCTTGGGCCCAGTCAAATACTACATGCACCCCAACACTGCATGATTTGGGCCTAGTCAAATACTACATGCACCCCAACACTGCATGATTGGGCCCAGTCAAATACTACATGCACCCCAACACTGCATGCTTGGGCCCAGTCAAATACTACATGCACCCCAGCTGCAAAAAGCTCGTCCCATGCGAGTGGAAGCCAAAAGACAAAGAGAACTCATGTCAATTATTGCTCTTGGGGAGATGCTAAGTTCAGAATGACTTGATGAAGAAAATGTTGATTTGTCTGGTGTTTCAGTTCCACAAGAAATTATTTAGCAAAATCTTATGCCAATAATAACAATTGAGGAACATTTGACATCTCCATGGGAAGCTATAAAGGTTAGGATATAAGAATTCGATTTGGTTGTAAAAAAATGTGTATTTGATTTAAATGAAAATTGTATTTATAGTTTAATTTTTTAATCTCATTTCTGCTTGAAGTAAGAGCAAGTCTTTGTAAATATTTAAATAATCTTTACAATTTAAAGTGTTATATTAATTTGAAATAAGTTTATAATTTAAAGATGTTTTGTGTTTACAACCCTATAATATCTTTTGTAGTTATGCTTTCGAATTATGCTAATATTTAAATTGTCTTTATAATTTAAAGTGTTAAATTAATTTGAAATAAGTTTATAATTTAAAGATGCATTGTGCATACAACCCTATAATATCCTTTGTAGTTATGCTTAAGAATTGTGCTAATAAGTTAAAAGTTTATTCAACTTTGTTATTCCGAACATTATACTTTTATTCCATTTTGTGTTGTAGTTGTATATTAGTCTTAAAATATATTTTTTCCATTTTATAATTATTTATTTATTTTATTACTATTATTATTTTTTGTGTGGGTGGGGGTGGGTAATTAATTGATGTACTTTTATAAAGAGTTGTTGGTGGTGGTCTCTGGAAGTTTGACAACTTTTTGACCAGGAGGATGGCGAAGATAAAAATCGCAAACATAAATAAATGAACAAAACTTGACGTAGATTATGTACAGCCCTGTTCCTTCTGATCCTGCTAACTGTGACGTAGATTATGTACAGCCCTGTTCCTTCTGATCCTGCTAACTGTGTTCACACTGGAGTGGCATCTCATGGAATTTTACAAACCTGCTTTCCAAAATAAATAAAAATTGTTTCATTGTAATTCCATTAAATGCACCAATCTTTTACATTGCCGTATAAGTAAAGTATCTAAAATCGGAGTATATATTTCCGTGTTTTGTAAGAAAACATTTCTGCTTTGACCCCGTTTTGGTGCTACACTCAATAAACCCTGAATAAAGCAAAGTAGTATGTATATACAAACAACTAAAGCGCATAACTATACGTACAAACATTTTTGGAATCAATGAGTGTTCAATAGGACTGACATTAAGAAATATCACCTTTAATCAAAATCCCGACCAATTATGTAATGTTAGAAAGAGTGTACCGTTTAAAATTGATTAGCCTCATATAACTTATTTTATAGCATAGAAAGACTTATCGGTGAATTATCAATCCCCTGAATCTTTAATAATAATTTAAAGCAATTTATTCCTCGATGGTGTGTTAAAAATTTGCAAGCGTAATGTTGAGAATAATGACCATACTGCTTTTATCTAAGTTTTCACGGGCTAATGGTAATTTTAGAAGGTACAATTTAAAGGAAAAGTTTTAAAGTCCAGGAGATAATAGGTGTATGAAAGTTATATGATTTTTTAAAGAAAAATTCGACATAACTGCCAAAACCTCACACGAATTTTAACAGTAAACTCATCTTATGAAGAATACAACTTTCACCTAAACTGTTTATAAATGTATGGATACATATTCGCTTTAAAAACCAAAAATTTGCTCTTTCGTACTTTGAATGGAAGACACGATTTTTAGCGCATTTTCGAGATGTCGAAATCGCTATTGCCCCCGTTTTGTCCGTCTGTCTGTCATCACCATGATCACAGGATCCATAAGTCCTAGACCCATGATGTATATATGTTTTTTGTATGTCCTGACCTGCCATTGGTGCATCAACACTCAGTTACTCGATCCGTTAAAAAACCCCGTTAAAACTACCAAAAAACTTTGCGAATCGAGAGTTAACACTGGCACAAGGAACGGGCGCCATTGCCGGAAGTCGAATACATAGTTTTTCAAGCATTCAAGAGTGGTGTGAAATCGTGCAAAAGAATTAATTAGTGTTTTTTTTAGTTGACGTCATTAAAATATGTGTAAAAGTTTAGAGAGTTTTACTTCATCATTTGTGGTGACTTGTAGTTAG
>MUZC01004623.1:134998-145011 GCA_002072015.1 Radix auricularia | reverse complement strand
CCTCCTCCACACACACAATTATCCCTCCTCCACACACGCAATTATCCCTCCTCCACACACACAATTAGCCCCCTCCACACACACAATTAGCCCCCTCCACACACATAATTAGCCCCCTCCACACACATAATGCCAACCAGTGTATTGGGCCCCCTTTTTCCCGACTCGTAACGACACTGATAAAACTTATTTTCTTTGTGTCGTGAAAAAGTTACACAATTTATATTTATGTTCTCAATTCTAAACAAAACAAAAAATATTTAAAAAATAAAATAATAAAAAATAGTGCAATAGTCTAGATTCTATATCTGATTAATAGAATAGATCTAGACCAGTGGTTCCCAAACTTTTTTTGCCCGTGGACCCCTTTTATAGTCAAAACTTGCCCACGGACCCCCAAGTGACAAAACGCTACATAAATGTACAGCTTACAAAAACAACATTTTGTTGAAGAATTATTTATTTAAATTTTTGTTTAATTTGTTTTTAAATGACTGGTGAGATTTATATCCGGCTCAATTTTTGTGAGTAGCAAACACAAATCTCCATGAGCACTAATATCTAGCAGGTTTCTTTTGTCTGTGATGAGGTTCATAACTGCACTGAATTAACAATCTACCAAATACGAAGACGGGAAAGGAGTCAACAACTTTGGAACAACCCAAAATGCAGGATTTACGATGGGGAACTTTTTTGTAATCAGAATTTGTTGGTATCCTTGTACAAACATTGGTTTAAGTTCTTTATTTGGTAATAATTCAATAATTTGCTCATGTACTAATATTCACTCATCTCTGTCCTGGATGTGAGTTTGTCCCTGCGCAAAAGGGCTCAACACCAAGTCGGGAATATCCTAATGAAGAATGTCCTCAAATCTTTGGTTCAGGTCTGCATGAAGAGCCGCTAAGTTTTGACAGTAGGCAAACAAGTCTTCATTTCTCTTTGCAACTTCGAGAGATTTTGAATCTGAGAACATTCTCCTCACCACAAGTTTTGGATATACAAAAAAAAAGTTTTGCAACAAAACGCAGATATTACGCTTTTAGTTTTGATTAAATTTAATTGGTCACTTTGAAGTTTCCAATTAGTTTCTTTAAATTTGCCAAACAAATATGTCATTTTTGGCTATGTCATTTTTTGAGGTTATTAAATTTTGTCTCAAATCATTGTCTTTGCCTTCCAGGAATTCCAGCACTTAATAAGAGAGCATAAAATCGATTTAAACATACAATTTTAGCTAACAAACGTACTTCTGTGTGAAGTAGTGAACTATTATAGTCTTCATCATTTCCCAAACAAAGTTTAGCATATAATCTCTCACTGAAAGCATTCCTTTTGATTTTATTAACTGCTCCAATGACATAATCTAGTGATCCATGCAAAAATTCACTAAGATTTTTGCAACTAAAGTATGTCAAGGAATGACACAATGCACTTAACATACATTTTGTACAGCTTGTTTTAAGTGTTCCAGAAAACCTCTGCATTTTCATACCATTGCCGAAGCACCGTCAGTAGCAAAATTAATGATATGAGTCGAGGTATAGCTTTTTAATTAAAAAATCTTTTTTAATTTAGTCAAGAATGCCTCACCTTTCGTATCAGTTCCCAAACATTTAGCAAACAACAATTCTTGGCAAAATTGTTCTTCTTTTAAAAAGTTTTTCGTAAGCTAAAAGTAAAGCCTCATTTCTAGGTAAAGTGGACTCGGCAAGTTGTAGGCAATATTCAAATGTTTTTAAGTATTCACATAAAGAATTTTCAACACACTTAGTCGTTTCGCTAATCCTTCTTTGGACTGAATTATTGCTCAGTGAAATTCTTTTTGTGATTTAGAAAGCTGGTTTGTGCAACACAGTGCTTATCACCTCATTTCCAGCTGGTAAAATAAGTTCTTCACTAATCGTGTGGGGCTTTCCAAACTTTGCAATCAACATATAAAAATTATAAGACGCACGCAGTCTATCTCATAGAGTCATCTCGCTTTGATGTTGTCCCCACGAGTTGTTGAAGTGAGGGTGTTTTCAAATATGTGTCTTGGACTGCTTCTAAAAACGTTAAATCTTTATCTTATTTTTCACTATGCATTTTCATTAAAAGTTCCCCAATCTTGTAAGGTTTCATAAAATCTTCGACAAAATTTGATTACACAGAAGACCCATTGGTAACATACTATTTTTTGGTTTTTTGTTGGCAATATATGCATGTAGCAGCATAATTGCAAAGCTGTATAAACTATTTTTGCTATTGAGTCTCACACTGCGTAATCTAAAACTTAAACATAAAAAAGGGGGGGGGGTGAAGGTGAGATTTCTATGTTTTAATATACATTTTTATAAGGTTTTTAAAGCAATTTTTTATGTTTAGTACATTTTTTTAAAAAATTATCAGAATATATATTAGAAACTATTTTAAAATGTTATTTTAAGGTGTTTGGTCAAATTTTGAACTTAAAAAAAATCTTTTAACTTACTTATCTATTACAGACGCTCCTTCTGTATAGAAGATTATTGTGTCCCATGTATATCTATGGTTTGCTGCCCTGATTCATGTATTTAGAATCGTCAAATCATATCAAATGTGATATCAATGTAAAGCTGGATTCTATCTGCCTCGGATAAATACAACTTACCGATACGTCACAATTTACCCAACCCTGCAATCATTTCCGTTTAACGATTGTATTTGTATGACATATAGGGTCTCCGCCTTTCTCTGGAATTAAACTTGACAAACCATTCAATTAACCAAACATTTTGATTGGTTACAGCTGTTGGATTATCGTAGTTCTTTTTCTGTTTTTAGGTCAAACAACTTTATTTTACTTCGGACCGAAAAATTTCTACAACAGTATATATTGTTTATTTTTATTTCCGTAATAATAACAAATCACAATTTTATTATTTTATACTAATTTAAAACTTGCTGCGGACCCCCTGACGTTTTTCAGGGACCCCCAAATCAATTTTAATTGTCCACGGACCCCCTGAACAGTTCCGCGGACCCCTGGGGGTCCGTAGGGACCACTTTGGGAACCACTGATCTAGACCATACAATTTCGACAGCTAGATCAGAAAGTAGCGTAATTTTTTTTATTTAACTGCAGAAGTTGTGTACGGTTAGAAATCGAAAGCGGATGTAATATTATTATTTTCCGCACTTAAGCAGGGGCTACAAGTTTTATGAGAATGATGCTACGAAACGAAAACAACAAATCTGACGTTGGTTTCAGTATCTCAATTCCTTGAAGTTGGCGAATGGGGCATTAAATATTACCTTTTTTGGTGTGGAGATATATTGGGGCGGCTAACATTTCTTGGTATAGCATGAAGTTATAAATTTTAGGATAGGGTTTCTCGACGAGAGAAGTTTGAGGTTTCCGCTGCAACCCCCCCTCCTTTAAAAAAAAAAAAAAAAAAAAAAGATAGAGATTGTGGACGGGTTATGTGTACTGCGCAGTATAGGATGAGATATAAAACGAGGTACAAACGCGAAAGTGTGGTCATTTTTTGCTAGTGAAAGGCAAGGTTTTAATTGTTTCGATCATCTTCCAAACAACTGTAAGTATTGTCATAGCTTTAAATGAAGTTTACTAGTAATATTAATAAAGCAATGAAATAATAACAACAAAAACTGATAAAGTCAAATTTGCTTAGATCTAATTGTAATTAAAAATTTGGGTTTCCAAAAATATGGTTTTATAGTTAGTATTTTGTCGTGTTTTGTAAAATGCACTCTTTTTTAAACCCCCGTTTAGGTGCCCCACACGGCTAAATATTTATACAATTAGCCAAAGCGCATAGCAATGCGTACAAACATGTATGGAACCACTGGAACATGTTTTCATGTTTGTTCGATTTTACCGTTTTAAATTTATTGATCTCATATTAAACTGAAAGCTTCTTTGGCATATCACCAGTCCCATAAATAGTTAGTCTCTTTTTAAAGCCATTTATTGGTTCCTGATGTGTTAAAAAATGTGCAAGAACAACGTTGACAATACTGGCCGTAATATACTGAGTTTACTTAGCAAACGTAAGGTCTAATTAATAATTTTAGAAGGTAAATTTTACAATTAAGCCCTTCATAACAGGAACAATATTTAACGATCTTCAAGAAAGAAATAGAACCTGACGAGCATCTGGAAACAATTAATTAAGGTTAAAAAAAATCTTTTAAACAACGTGCAGATTTTAAACTTACTTTAAAGAGTTAAAACCAACCCAAAATATGTTAGCCAAAATGTTGAAATTCGCATCGGACTATTCATAATATAGTAATTTTATAACTAAAGGTTAAACGAAAGTAAGTTTAATGGAATAGAAATCATATGTTATTTATTATTTTACTTTCAACGCATGTATAATGTTTAGCCTAATTGATGTTAAAGGATCTCATTAAATTTCTCTAATGTTAAATGGATGTTAAAGGATCTCATTAAATTTCTATAATGTTTAATTGATGTTAAAGGATCTCATTAAATTTCTATAATGTTTAATTGATGTTAAAGGATCTCATTAAATTTTTCTAATATTTAATTGATGTTAAAGGATCTCATTAAATTTTTTCTAATATTTAATTGATGTTAAAGGATCTCATTAAATTTCTATAATGTTTAATTGATGTTAAAGGATCTCATTAAATTTCTATAATGTTTAATTGATGTTAAAGGATCTCATTACATTTTTTCTAATATTTAATTGATGTTAAAGGATCTCATTAAATTTCTCTAATGTTTAATTGATGTTAAAGGATCTCATTAAATTTCTATAATGTTTAATTGATGTTAAAGGATCTCATTAAATTTCAAATATATGTTGAAATGTTGTTACTTTATATTTGCTGTTTAAGAACGAAAGAAGCGCTAATGAAATGCTATGAATTCAGTCTCCCAACAGTCTTAAATAACAATTATATTCTTGTATCCATACACGTCTTAAATAACAATAATATTATTGTATCCATGTTTTCAAAGATGACTGGGTTTCTTGTCATGCCTCGAGGGTAAAACGTACAACTTATTTTTTTCAGGGCTTAAATTCTATTTTTAGTTAATGCCTAGGATACAAACTATTATTTAAAATTATTTTTAATTTTTTAATATATATTTCATTCTTTTAGAATTTAAGATGTTTTAAAAAAATATATTTTAAATTTCCGATTTTTATTTCCGTTGTTTTTATTCCACCAGAAAGATGGAGACCATGAGAAACTTTCCTAATGGGCTACTACTGGTCCTATTAATTTCTTGCCTGTCTCCTATCATGGCGGACTTCAAGACCGTAAAGAACTCATGTTCGAAAGCCTGTCAACTTACCGTTGATGCTTGTAAAAAAGATTCTCAACAGAACCACCCTGACAGAACTGACAACTGCGTCCTTTTGACCTCAACCGTAGATGGCGTCACTGCCTTTCAATGTCTGGTCAGATACGGGTTCTGTACGGAGAACGAATTCACTCTTTTAAATAACGAAGCTTGCGGCAAAAAAGATGCTCAGAAAAGTGTGTCAACGGCCAAATCGGAGTTATACCGGGAACTGAACTCGACCAGTCCGGCCTGTCAGAGTAGAGCCATCAGCTGTACTAAAGAATCGAGTGTTGCGACTGTGCTGAAACAACAAGAGCATTACTGTGACCTCATCAGCATACAAACTGGCGCGACAAGTTCAAATGCATGCCTGACAACTTCCGGTTGCTCGCAGGCCGAATTCGATCGCATCAAAGCTGCCGCCTGCAAGTATTCGCCAACGACGGAGAGTCCATTCGCCAAGGCCGTCATGAATACCTCACCGACATGCAAGGTTGCCATGGACAGTTGCTCTTTACTGAATTTGAATGCTTTTGAGGGGATCCAGAGGGAAGAATTTTGTTTTGTTATGACCTTTAAAAATGATGGCAAAACAACAGAGAGCTGTTTGGTCGGCAACGGGAAGTGTACACAAGATGAGTTTACAAAACTGAAAGACGCGGCCTGCGTCCCTAACTCGGCCCGCCTCATTTTTCCATCTTTGACAACTTTTTTATGTGTCACAATTGTTGCTGTTTCATTCAACAAGCGAATGTTTAGTTTATAACAACTGCCACTGTTTCTGAATAAACTGGTTGGTCTGTTTTTTCATTTAGTAAATACCTTTAAGCAATTAAAAATAATAAATTTAAGTGCGGTTGCTCCATTTCATTAGTCATTCTGTTACAAGATTTCGCAACATTTCATGTAGTGAATGAATTAATTATTTTAGACTAAAGATTACAATTAAGTTTTATATTTTTATTTGTTTAACTAAGTTGTGTGATGCAGTTAAGTTAAAAAACAACAACAAACAAACAACTGTAACAATTCGCAAATGTATAATTGATTTTAATTTTGCAGTACATCGTTACAATAAAGAACACGGGGCCTCTAAGATCGCTCTGCTAAACGTACGTTTCATGTTCTTTTGTTATTTAAGTTTGATCTACTGGGGAAGGGGTTGCAATTATTATTAACCAAATGAACCAATTATTAGTAAATACTATAAACATCCATTATGTCGTCTAAATATACTTTCATCTAGTTATCGCTTTGTATAAAGTATTTTAGCTAAAATATTACTTAATGATATTTTTTTTGTCTGAATAGTGTGTTATGATAAGGTATATATGTTTAAATATTGTGTTATGATAAGGTATTTATGTTTAAATATTGTGTTATGATAAGATATTTATATTTAAATATTGTGAGTTTAATCCAGTATTTAAGTTTGAACACTGTCTATTGTTATAGTATTTAAATTTACATTTTTTGCATTGATAAATAATTTAGTATAAATATCGTGAATTTAATAAGGTATTTTAGTTTGAGTGTTGTGAATTAAAAAAAGATGTTAATCTGAAACGTTTACACATTCAATTTGTTAATAAAACTAAATATTACAAAATCAAAGTTTGAAGGTTGTTTCTTGTAAAATAATTTTTTTTGAATGATTAATTAGCAAAAGTTAACGAAACTAATTTAAAAATGGATGGAGACCAATGCAATTTAACCAACACTAAAAGCTTGATATCTGGGTCAGTTGCTTGATATCTGGGTCAGTTGCTTGATATCTGGGTCAGTTGCTTGATATCTGGGTCAGTTGCTTGATGTCTGGGTCATTTGCTTGATATCTGGGTCAGTTGCTTGATGTCTGGGTCAGTTGCTTGATGTCTGTGTGAGTTGCTTGATATCTGGGTCAGTTGCTAAACTTTTTCTGTACGAAAAACTTGGGAAGAGGAGAATGTTCTCAGTTTCCAAATTATTTGAAATTGCAAGATAGAGATAAAGACTTGCTTGTTTACTGCCAACACTTAACGGCTGTTCATGCCGTCTGCACCAAAGGTTTGAAGATATTCCCGACTGGCAGATAAACCCTTTTGTCCGTGGACAAACTCAGATCTCAAATAAAAATGAACCCATCCTTATACAGGAGAATCTTATTGAAATAAGGGGGACCTCAACCAACGTTTGAACAAGGACACAACAAGTATTGGTTACAACAACAGATACCAATATCTGTTACATCGTGTGACTAATTTACTGTCACGCGTGTTTGTGGGCGTTATTACATACTAACATTTCTCACACAATAATTCATCGCACCAATTTAAGTCAGTAAAAAATACCCTTTAACAACGAAAAATCCAACCTATATACATACGTATGTCTCAGTAACCAACAATGGTCTCTTGATTAATGGCCCCGGTCTCAATCTATATCGGTAAAAGATGTTAAGTTTAAAACACCTCTTTATTTCAAGCTGTTATAGGGAGGATATATTTATCAATATTTGTCAGGATCTTTTAAAACTAGTTAGGAAAATACTGAAACATTTAAAATATTTTTTTTGGACCTCGGCTCCAAAGGAATGGATTAGTGGGATTCTATTTCACATGATTTTTAATATGGGCTATCAAGTATTTTTATACCAGTACCATTCAAAATCCATTAATTTATCCAGTAGCTAACACTTAAACTAATATTTATAAAGCTCATATGTGAAAAAAAGGAAATTCTCCCATTTCCATTGCACCCATAATTTTAATTTGAAAAATTGTTTGCTAATTAATATATGCTCAGTTTTTTTTATATATAGATTATTAAATAAAATTAACACATCTTTATCTCAATCCATCTATTTCTAGATCTCTCTATAACTCGATCTCTCTATATCTCGATTTCTCTATATCTCGATCTCTCTATATCTCGATCTCTATACATCTCGATTTCTCTATATCTCGATCTCTCTATATCTTGATCACTCTATATCTCGATCTCTCCACATCTCGATTTCTCTATATCTCGATCTCTCTATATCTTGATCACTCTATATTTCGATCTCTCTTGATAAATTTACACACACACACATGAAATCAAACACATTTTATGTTAACGTAAAATGTCTTTAATTAAATTGAAACCAAAAGCAAAATAGTTGTTTTTATGAAGAAAAAAATGAAACTCCTAACGGTGAGTGAACAGTTTAAATTTCCATTGGAAAGTGAAACTAACACGACCCAGCTGTGCATCTCTCAGGATTTGTTGGCCATTTGCAAGGGGGGAGGGATGTATTTTAGAAAAGTGTCATACTTTTTTTTTTTTACAATAAAACTTAACTTAATTCCCTGCAAGTTTATTATATCGAAGGCAGTGTACAGATATCAAAAATAAAAAAGAATTACATCTGCACGTATGACTAATTACGTTACCGATTGTTGTAAATAGATTTTCTGTCACATTTTCTGCAAAAAAGACGCAATGGAACGTACACATAGCAAAATAATATTTCGACTTAGTTTTATTTCGCTGATACTTTCTAGCAAAAAGACTTTAATTGACTTACTTGTTCCTAACCCTAACCCTAACCAAAACACTTTAAATGACTTAATTGTTCCTAGCCCCAACCCTAACCAAAACAGTTTAATTGACTTAATTGTTCCTAACCCTAACCAAAAACACTATAATTGACTTAATTGTTCCTACTGTGTTTCGTATAGCATTCACATTATTTAAATCGTTCACGACAAGATTAAGTTTATGTGAACTGCAATGTACAAATGCTGCTTTTTGGTATTTTTTTCAAATTATTGCTTGGACTGCTCCCTCTTTACCTGCAAATGTAGAACATCCGCTGTATCCTCGACCAACAAGCTTTGTCATATCTAATCAAAATTCTGTTGAATTTTAATGATGGCTAAACTTCAGCTGATCTATCGACATGTGGAATACATCTCAGAAATTCTTCTGTGACCATCATTTTCCCATTTTGTTCTTTGACAAATCTAACATCAAGTGACGTCTGCTCAATTCCTGAAATGTCATTTGTCTCGTCGGCAAGTAGAGGAAAATGCAACTGAATTATTTCCTTCACGAACAATGTCTTCACGCCAGAGAGACCCAAACATTTCGATTATAGTTATTTGCGTAGTTGCCGAGATATACTTGGCACTACACGAACTGATTGATAAATGATTACCAAGAACTTCATCTCAAGATTCACACAAAAATTAACAGGTCATAAAAATTACCAGAATTTAATTCTTTTCCACATGCATGCCGTAAATAGGATTTTAGAAATGATGGGACCCAGTTTGTTGCTATTTTCTTCAATTTGTCTTGTAAATGATGAGTCCAATTCCTCATCTATAGAAAGTGCACTGGCTTTGAATGTTGCAACAAAATTGCTTGCATCTTTATGAGAACCGTTGTGTCATGTGATTAGCATGTGACTATGAGAGCCGTTGCGTCATGTGATTAGCATGTGACTATGAGAGCCGTTGTGTCATATGATTAGCATGTGACTATGAGAGCCGTTGTGTCATGTGATTAGCATGTGACTATGAGAGCCGTTGTGTCACATGATTAGCATGTGACTATGAGAGCCGTTGTGTCATGTGATTAGCATGTGACTATGAGAGCCGTTGTGTCACGTGATTAGCATGTGACTATGAGAGCCGTTGTGTCACGTGAACAGCATGTGACTATGAGAGCCGTTGTGTCA
>MUZC01004623.1:113320-131400 GCA_002072015.1 Radix auricularia | reverse complement strand
AAGGCAGTAAATAAATTTTAAGTGACCAAATATTGTGGAAGTTGTACTTAAAGTTACCCTTTCGACGTGACGTCACATTTCTTCAAACCCCCTCCCTCCCCCACGTCACGCGTCGTCACAAAAGTGTGACCCCCCTCCCCCCCTAGGTGCGTGACGTCATTTATGGACGGCCCCTCAGGCCCCGAGAACAAATCCTCACTTTCGTGTGGATTCGAACTCGTGACCATCGGTATGACAGTCGAGAGCGCTACCTCTCGACCATCACGTCTTACGTTTTTACTTGACTATAGGCATTAATACATGTTGTATTTTAGCTATTACAGCGCTAATTTGTGAGTCTTATTAATTTCTAAGTATTTTTTGGCTCATATGTTATACTTAACTTCAATTTAATTGAAAATTAAACCTGTATTGTCAGTTAAATTTAAAAAACGTGATTTACCCCCCCCCCTGGAAAATTTCCTAGCGACGCCCATGTTTGTCGGTGTCAGTAGATGTAGAAACTAAAACACAGGTATGTTTTGACAGACAATTATGTTAATCCTTCCTGGAATGGTTATCCCCGGGCTCTCAGTTACTTAACACGTGACATGTCTGAACACGTGGGCAATAACATCTTGTCAAAATACCTTGACTAATCGATTCAGTCTCGATTACCTACCTCTATGGATAAATTCATTATTTGAAACCAATGCCCTATCTAAATGGATGAATTCATTATTTGAAACCAATTGGCCCTAGCTAAATGGATGAATTCATTATTTGAAACCAATTGGCCCTACCTAAATGGATGAATTCATTATTTGAAACCTATTGGTCCTACTTAAATGGATGAATTCATTATTTGAAGTACACAATCCGTGTGCTGTCGCCGTGAGTCATCACAACGTGAACAGTTAAGTACACATTCCGTGTGCTGTCGCCTTGAGTCATCACAATGTGGACAGTGAAGTACACATTCCGTGTGCTGTCGCCTTGAGTCATCACAACGTGGACAGTGAAGTACACATTCCATGTGCCGTCGCAGTGAGTCATCACAACGTGGACAGTGAAGTACACAATCCGTGTGCTGTCGCCGTGAGTCATCACAACGTGAACAGTTAAGTACACATTCCGTGTGCTGTCGCCGTGAGTCATCACAACGTGGACAGTGAAGTACACAGTCCGTGTGCTGTCGCCGTGAGTCATCACAACGATGGGCAGTTCTGTGTCCATAGTACATTCAGTGAGCTATTGAACTGTGTTGCTTGGCTCCGTGGCTTTGTTTTGACACTTGCGTTCTATGTTTTTATGATGGACATTGGCAGTGTATGTGATTCTTGTTTACGTAAGTAGAATATAATCTTTTCTGTTTCCCTTAATACATTTTTTATATAATAGCAATATTAAATAAATAGCATTTTTTTTTGTTTTTTTAAAAAAAAATGGAAACTAGAAGTAAAATGAAAGAGATAGATAAAATAATGGGGGATCTGAAAGCGATGGGAGAACAACACTTAAGGTTAGAGGGACAGGAATTGGATAAATTTGTATTAGAGCAATGGCGAAAATTGGAAGCTGAGCAAATTAGAAGGGAGGAAGACGAACGAGAAGACAAGAGAAGGAGAGAAGCGGCAGACATTCGAAGTCATGAATTAGAAATAGAGAGAATGAGATTGGAAGCAATAAAAAGCAATAAAAAAGACGAAGGAGTTGGAATCGAAACGCGCAAAATTAAAAACTACCATTTGCTAAAGAGCCTACAAAAGTACGACAAATCTACTGATCTTGACGAATACATTGACAATTTTGAACATGTGGCCCAGCAAAATGGAGTGCCCAAAGAAGAGTGGTTGGCCGAATTACAAGTACGAGTGACGGGGGATCTACAGGCATTCTTGTTAACAGAGGATGTTAGAAAAAAATATCATGAATATGACACCGTTAAATCACTGTTGTTGACGCACGCAGGATATAGTGCAGAGAGATATAGANCCATAGTACATTCATTGAGCTATTGAACTGTGTTGCTTTGCTCCTTGGCTTTGGGTTGGACACTTTCGTTCTATGTTTTTATGATGGACATTGGCAGTGTATGTGATTCTTGTTTACGTAAGTAGAATAATAATCTTTTCTGTTTTTCTTTAATACATTTTTTATATAATAGCAATAATAAATAAATAGCATTTTTAAAAAAAATGGAAACTAGAAGTAAAATGAAAGAGATAGATAAAATAATGGTGGATCTGAAAGCGATGGGAGAACAACACTTAAGGTTAGAGGGACAGGAATTGGATAAATTTGTATTAGAGCAATGGCGAAAATTGGAAGAAGATGAACGAGAAGACAAGAGAAGGAGAGAAGCTGGGCAAATTAGAGGGGAGGAAGACGAACGAGAAGAAAAGAGAAGGAGAGAAGCGGCAGACATTCGAAGTCATGAATTAGAAATAGAGAGAATGAGATTGGAAGCAATAAAAAGCAATAAAAAAGACGAAGAAGTTGGAATCGAAACGCGCAAAATTAAAAACTACCATTTGCTAAAGAGCCTACAAAAGTACGACAAATCTACTGATCTTGACGAATACATTGACAATTTTGAACATGTGGCCCAGCAAAATGGAGTGCCCAAAGAAGAGTGGTTGGCCGAATTACAAGTACGAGTGACGGGGGATCTACAGGCATTCTTGTTAACAGAGGATGTTAGAAAAAAATATCATGAATATGACACCGTTAAATCACTGTTGTTGACGCACGCAGGATATAGTGCAGAGAGATATAGAGTAAAGTGGAATGAACTTAAACCACTGACGGATAATTTTAGAGAATTTCATTCACAATTGGTAAGGAGTTTAGACAACTGGGTGACGAGTACAGGAACAGACAGGTCGTACGAGGGGTTACGAGACCTGATGTGCCGTAATAAACTACTCATAAACATGAATCCCGAGAGTGTGAAAACAGTTTTATTAAACAAACCCACAAATTGCGAAAGTGTGCTGACTCAAATTGATACTATCAAATCAACAGGGCAAGATAGCGTGGCCAAGAATAACAAAACAATTTTTCAGGCTGGGAGCGCAGAAGTATTTGGAGGTCAAAACAGAACTAGAAGGAGGTCAGCTGAAGGTAGATTAACAAGGGGACAAGGGGCCTGTTTTATGTGTGGAAGAGAGGGACATTGGAGAAATAACTGCCCTCGACGACCAGAAAATAAGCCTTGGACAAAGGCTAGAACAGAAGTGTATCCGGGAAGGCAGATGGGTACACGTTACAATCAGAGAGAGTACATGAGAGACTCACCAAACATGCAGAGATACGATAGATGACTACAAACTCAAAGGGGAGCAAAGGGAAGACAAAATAATAGGAAGAAATTTAGGCCATTGGTAAGGAAAATACACTATATAAACATAGCTGAAGACATACATAGAAAATCCACGGGAATATTATATTTAGAGAAAGGGAAATTATTTGGTAAGGAGGTTTCCATACTCAGAGACACTGGGTGTACCATCATCTGGGTTAAGAAGAAATTGGTACAGAAACATCAGATAACAGATAGACGCTATAAACTAAGACTTATAGATGGGACGGTGCTGGAGTATCCTACAGCATACATAGAAATTGATACTAAATATGTAAACGGCGTATTTTTAGCTGCATTATTCGACGACCCAGTGGCGGATCTCATTATAGGAAATGTGGGGGAAAATAAAGAATCGGTGCTCCACTATGGAAATGTAGTAACAAGGGCGCAAAGTAAGAGAGACATAGATAATGTCGTAACTACAGAACGATTCAGTGCGACAATGCCAGCAATACCGGAGAATATGAACATGAAAGAAGAACAAGAAAATGACCAAGAACTGCGAAAATTTTGGGAGAAAGCAAAGAAATATGAAGTGGACCATACAAACCAAGGACAGATTGAATTTCAAGTTATCAACGGTTACTTATATAGAGTATTTACTAACAAAATAAATAACAAAGTTAATGAAAAACTAGTCGTCCCAAGGGGATGCCGAGGGATCGTTCTGAAAAACGCTCATGAGTCAGTCCTGGCTGGACATATGTCAGTCAGGAAAACAAAACATATTATATCAGCGGAGTTTTTTTGGCCCAAGATGAACAAGAAGATTACAGAATACGTAAAGACATGCTCGACATGTCAGAAAGCTCGGCCTCCGGGTAAATTTAAACCTGTAGAACTTGGTTATATGCAGATCATTGGGATACCATTTAAAAAAGTAGCAATAGACATCGTAGGACCTCTACAATTGACAAAAAACAAAAATATGTATATCCTAACATTAATTGACATGGCTACCAGGTGGCCTGAGGCAGTGCCATTGAAGAGAGTAACAGCAGAAGACATATGTGAGGCTTTATACTCTATTTTCACTAGAATGGGGTTCCCTGAAGAAATCTTGTCAGATAATGGACCTCAATTCTCGTCAGACCTGTACACACAAGTGTGCAAACTACTCAACATAAGTATTAGCCACTCGTCAATTTATCATCCTCAATCTAATGGAATGGTGGAAAGGTTAAATGGCACACTAAAATCCATGTTAAGAAAGTTGGATACAGAAAGTCTAGAAAATTGGGATAATGTATTACAGTCGGTTCTCTTCGCATATAGGGAGGTCCCCAATGAAACCACATTAATCTCTCCTTTTGAGTTAATGTTCGGCAGGAAGGTGAGAGGGCCGATGGCAATGTTGAAGACACTATTCACACGGGAAATAACAACAGATGAAATAAAACCAACTTATGACTACATTATTGAATTGAGAAATAAACTAAAAGCAGGACTAGACAAGGCACAAGCCAATACATTGGCGAAGACAGTTAAGAATAAAATGTACTATGATCGAAATACAATTAATAAAGANTTTTCTTTAATACATTTTTTATATAATAGCAATAATAAATAAACAGCATTTTTTTAAAAAAATGGAAACTAGAAGTAAAATGAAAGAGATATATAAAATAATGGTGGATCTGAAAGCGATGTGAGAACAACACTTAAGGTTAGAGGGACAGGAATTGGATAAATTTGTATTAGAGCAATGGCGAAAATTGGAAGAAGATGAACGAGAAGACAAGAGAAGGAGAGAAACTGAGCAAATTAGAAGGGAGGAAGACGAACGAGAAGAAAAGAGAAGGAGAGAAGCGGCAGACATTCGAAGTCATGAATTAGAAATAGAGAGAATGAGATTGGAAGCAATAAAAATCAATAAAAAAGACGAAGGAGTTGGAATCGAAACGCGCAAAATTAAAAACTACCATTTGCTAAAGAGCCTACAAAAGGACGACAAATCTACTGATCTTGACAAATACATTGACAATTTTGAACATGTGGCCCAGCAAAATGGAGTGCCCAAAGAAGAGTGGTTGGCCGAATTACAAGTACGAGTGACGGGGGATCTACAGGCATTCTTGTTAACAGAGGATGTTAGAAAAAAATATCATGAATATGACACCGTTAAATCACTGTTGTTGACGCACGCAGGATATAGTGCAGAGAGATATAGAGTAAAGTGGAATGAAATTAAACCACTGACTGATAATTTTAGAGAATTTCATTCACAATTGGTAAGGAGTTTAGACAACTGGGTGACGAGTACAGGAACAGACAGGTCGTACGAGGGGTTACGAGACCTGATGTGCCGTAATAAACTACTCATAAACATGAATCCCGAGATTGTGAAAACAGTTTTATTAAACAAACCCACAAATTGCGAAAGTGTGCTGACTCAAATTGACACTATCAAATCAACAGGGCAAGATAGCGTGGCCAGGAATAACAAAACAATTTTTGAGGCTGGGAGCGCAGAAGTATTTGGAGGCCAAAACAGAACTAGAAGGAGGTCAGCTGAAGGTAGATTAACAAGGGGACAAGGGACCTGTTTTATGTGTGGAAGAGAGGGACATTGGAGAAATAACTGCCCTCGACGACCAGGAAATAAGCCTTGGACAAAGGCTGGAACAGAAGTGTATCCGGGAAGGCAGATGGGTACACGTTACAATCAGACAGAGTACATGAGAGACTCACCAAACATGCAGAGAAACGATATATGACTAAAAAATCAAAGGGAAGACAATAATAGGAAGAAATTTAGGCCATTGGTAAGGAAAATACACTATATAAACATAGCTGAAGACATACATAGAAAATCCACAGGAATATTATATTTAGAGAAAGGGAAATTATTTGGTAAGGAGGTTTCCATACTCAGAGACACGGGGTGTACCATCATCGGGGTGAAGAAGAAATTGGTACAGAGACATCAGATAACAGATAGACGCTATAAACTAAGACTTATAGATGGGACGGTGCTGGAGTATCCTACAGCATACATAGAAATTGATACTAAATATGTAAACGGCGTATTTTTAGCTGCATTATTCGACGACCCAGTGGCGGATCTCATTATAGGAAATGTGGGGGAAAATAAAGAATCGGTGCTCCACTATGGAAATGTAGTAACAAGGGCGCAAAGTAAGAGAGACATAGATAATGTCTTAACTACAGAACGATTCAGTGCGACAATGCCAGCAATACCGGAGAATATGAACATGAAAGAAGAACAAGAAAACGACCAAGAACTGCGAACATTTTGGGAGAAAGCAAAGAAATATGAAGTGGACCATACAAACCAAGGACAGATTGAATTTCAAGTTATCAACGGTTACTTATATAGAGTATTTACTAACAAAATAAATAACAAAGTTAATGAAACACTAGTCGTCCCAAGGGGATGCCGAGGGATCGTTCTCAAAAACGCTCATGAGTCAGTCCTGGCTGGACATATGTCAGTCAGGAAAACAAAACATATTATATCAGCGGAGTTTTTTTGGCCCAAGATGAACAAGGAGATTACAGAATACGTAAAGACATGCTCGACATGTCAGAAAGCTCGGCCTCCGGGTAAATTTAAACCTGTAGAACTTGGTTATATGCAGATCATTGGGGTACCATTTAAAAAAGTAGCAATAGACATCGTAGGACCTTTACAAATGACAAAAAACAAAAATATGTATATCCTAACATTAATTGACATGGCTACCAGGTGGCCTGAGGCAGTGCCATTGAAGAGAGTAACAGCAGAAGACATATGTGAGGCTTTATACTCTATTTTCACTAGAATGGGGTTCCCTGAAGAAATCTTATCATATAATGGACCTCAATTCTCGTCAGACCTGTACACACAAGTGTGCAAACTACTCAACATAAGTATTAGCCACTCGTCAATTTATCATCCTCAATCTAATGGAATGGTGGAAAGGTTAAATGGCACACTAAAATCCATGTTAAGAAAGTTGGATACAGAAAGTCTAGATAATTGGGATAATGTATTACAGTCGGTTCTCTTCGCACATAGGGAGGTCCCCAATGAAACCACATTAATTTCTCCATTTGAGTTAATGTTCGGCAGGAAGGTGAGAGGGCCGATGGCAATGTTGAAGACACTATTCACACGGGAAATAACAACAGATGAAATAAAACCAACTTAGGACTACATTATTGAATTGAGAAATAAACTAAAAGCAGGACTAGACAAGGCACAAGCCAATACATTGGCGAAAACAGTTAAGAATAAAATGTACTATGATCGAAATACAATTAATAAAGATATCCACGTGGGAGACAAAGTATTACTTCTAAAGCCAAAAAAAGGAAAGAAATTGGCATTGTATTCAGATGGACCTTACGAAGTGACCAAGATATTATCAAAATTCAATGTTGAGATAAAAAGGGGAAATAGAAAAAAGACTTACAACATCAACAGAATTAGCAAATACCTTGAGAGAAATGGACAAAATACTGTGGATGATAATACGAATAAAATTATGCCCGGTGGGGCAGCAGTTGTTATAACTGAGGACACTGGAGAGGGGGAAGAATCTTGCATACCAACAATAAATGTAAATGAGAAAACAGAGCTAGATATTAATATTGACTTAAATAGAAAACAAAAGGACGAAATACAGAACATAGTGGAGGAATTTAAGGAAGTGTTTTCTGAGATTCCAGGAAAAACAACAATAGGTGAACATAAAATTGAACTCTCAGACAATAAACCGATAACATTAAAACCCTACACAATTCCATCGCATATGACAGAGAAATTAAAGGAAGAAATCCTGTTGATGTTGAGGTTGGGTATTATTGAAGAATCCAAATCACCATATTCTTCACCTTTAGTATTAATTAAAAAGAAAGATGGCTCAGTACGCACCTGCGTCGACTACAGAAAACTTAATAGTATAACGAAAACCATTGCTGAGGTCATTCCAAACCCAGAGGATATATTAAACCACATGACGAAATCAACTTATTTTAGTAAGTTAGATTTAACAAAAGGTTACTGGCAAATACCACTACACAAGGATAGCCAAGAATATACAGCATTCCAAGGGCCAGACGCATTGTATCAATTCAAGTACATGCCTTTCGGATTATCAACAGCCCCAGCAACGTTTAACAGAATAATAAGAAAACTGTTCGGTCAAGTAGAAAATGTAGAGACTTATTTTGATGACATATGTGTACATACAGAGGATTGGGAAAAACATATTAAGACACTACGGCAAGTTTTTGAAATTCTGAAAGAAGCGGGGTTTACAGTAAAACCTAGTAAGGTAGAGTTAGGAAAAACATCCATCAACTTTTTGGGACACAGAGTAGAAGGGGGATTATTAAAACCAGAACATGCCAATGTAGATAAAGTGTTGAAAATAGAGAAACCAATAACTAAAAAACAGGTGAGAAGTTTAGTGGGTCTCATGTCCTATTACAATAAATTCATACCTAACTTATCAACACTATCGGCACCCTTAACTGACCTTACAAAAAAAGGTCAACCAAATAATATTCGTTGGACAAGTGAATGTCAACAAACATTGGATGTAATTCAAAAATACCTGAGTAGTGAACCTATCTTAATTTTACCCGACAATAAATCAACATTTATAGTAAGAACAGACGCGTCCACCAAAGGCATAGGGGCATGCTTATTACAAACTAGGAACAACACTTTACATCCAGTCAAATTCATAAGTAGAAAATTGATTGATAGGGAAACAAGGTATTCTACTATTGAGAGAGAATGCTTAGCAATAATATGGGCGGTACAAAAATTGGCATATTATCTATTGGGTTCAAGATTTATTTTACAATGCGATCACCATGCTTTAAAGTATTTAACAACAGCTACTTACACTAATTCAAGAATAACAAGGTGGTTGTTAATACTCCAGGAGTTTAATTTCGAGGTACAATATATCAAAGGGGAACAGAATGTTATAGCAGATTGTTTGTCTAGACTTGAGGGGTGGGGGTAGAGAAATGATAAGAAGAATGAGAATATACATAAAATGAATATTTTAAATATAAAGGGCTGTAAATACATAGGAAATGTATATGAAATTTTTCCTTATAGCTATGATGTGGCCTCGAGCCATTATGTTGATATGTCTTGTGATATTTTTGAGGACTTTTTGTTTCTAATTATGACATGTATGATGAGAATTGGTTACTGATTTGAAATTATTTTTTTTTGATGATTATGATAATTTGATGTTTAAGTTGTAAAATTATTTGCATTGGTTGCCCTGAGATTGTGTATATATATAAGTATATTGTAGGAATTATAATAATGTATTATGATGTGCAGTGATTCCATACCCTGACTATTTTTGTTGATGTTGTAAATAAAAGATTCTACTGGGAGTAGAATCTAAGGGAAGAGGGGGGATATGTCAGGGGTATGAGAACCACTGGGGTTTTCATTTGGAATATTGCCTGGTCACGGGCTCATGTTTTGAACTCTGAACGAGTTCACTCGAGTTCATGTCACGAGGGGAGCGTTTGCTCAGGCCACGCAAGGTCTGTCCAGAGACCCCGGGTATATAACTCGTGGGTCTCGGTGTGTAAGACAGAGACGGACATGATGTTATGTTGTAGAGAGCAGTGGGGTGTAGACAAGTGACCAGTGTCAGAACACGAGATTACCGCAACTGTTAGAGCGGCCGTGTTAGTCCGTAGGACGGTACAGCGGGCCTAGATGGTAACTGAGAGACACGAAGATAGGTGTTAGTGAGACGACCAGAAGTGTACATAGTTGACAAGTGTCTTGGCATGTAAATAAAGATTGCTGATGAGAAAAAGGACTTGTGTTGCATTACTTGTACAACAGTGTTGGAGTGTAAGCCTCGGAACCTAAAACCCTAGACAACGGTCCACGACAGTCAGTGCACATTAAATTTTGTTATTCCATACCAAACGAAATGTTTTAGACATCTGAGACTCTGCTTGCGTCTTCGCTATTAGAGCAATTACGGTATATTCGGCATCGGCATCGCTAACACAATATTTCCGTGTAAACGAAAGTCGGACGGCACCTTAACAATATCATAGCACAGGGCACGCTGTATTGTGGCAGTTATTATTAATAATATGACTCTTTGGGTTCTTTGAATACTGGTACCAGGGTCAAAGGGCACTCATTATAAAATATCGGCGACGTCAAAATCGGGGCATTTTCAAGCACCGATACCGATGTTGCCGATTCCCTGATATCGGGTGGGTCGATATATCGATAAACAAGTAGGTCTGCTCATTAACAACAACAACAACAACAACAACAAAAAAGAATTAATATAGATTTGATGTGCATCCAGCTTCATTACAACGTAGACTAGAGTAAATATCTTGTCAATGAATTTTACCATGTAGCTAACATCCAGTTTATTAAATTGTGTAATACGTGGCCACGACTATTAAAAAGTCATACCATAGTAAATTACTTGGTTTAACTTGGCCATGTGTAACCATGTAATGCCTACTCTAAGTATATTAACTTTAACTTCGCCATGAACATAAAAATCCAATCCCCAGAATGGATAAGCTTGACCATAAATAAAAAATAATAATAATAATAGGAGAATTTAAATTGAGCTTTATATTAAAACTAGCTAATTACCCGCGCTTTGCAGCGGTAATTTAAGATTTCAGTTAGCGTTTAGAACCGGTAAACACTAATTCAATATCCCCTTGATTTCAATCTAAATCATGGTGGATATGCTAAATATATTAACTAAACCGTCTTGGAACAGACGTTAGAATTTCATAAGCCCATTGGAAATTTTATTATTTTTTAAAATCACATTTGGTCAATAATTTATTCATTTACTCAATAGACACTTTTTAAATTACCTTTTAAATAACTAATGTTAAAAATGGCATACGGGTCTCCAGTCCTAAAATGTGTTTTTACTATTAAAAATTAAAAATTATTTTTAAAAACTAAAATTTGGGTCGGGGGCCCTATGGGTGCAAATTGTATAGTTCAAAATAACAGCTTATTTCCATTTGTATCATGATGAATATATTTGTTAGTCCAAATTTGATTTAAAAAATCGAGTGTAATCGAATGGTTAAAATGTTTTAAACGTTAACGAAAAAGAGATTAGGGGCCAAGGGCCACAAAAGATTGAAAAATATTATTTTATTGACCAAACGAATTTTAACATAGGCCTTCAAATTTTTATCTTCCGAGTTTTGTAAAAATGCATTTACAGAGTATCCAAAGTTTTTTTATTTGTAATTTAGCTAACATAAGGTGAAAAAACTGCAATTGTTTGATAAGTTTGCCTGCTACCATCCCAAATATGCATGCGTCTACCTGCACAGGATGTGATTAATAACTTTGTATTTAAGAAAAAAATACATTTGGGTCCCCGTCTCCCATTGAGTGGAAATTTAAATATTTTTTTTCACTTGTTACCAGCGCGGGTGTGTACTCAACAGTTTCCTTAAAGTTTCATGCTTCTAACTACATGGGGAATTGGAAAATTAGTGATGAGTCAGTTTTATATCAAAAAAATACTTTGAGGCCCCCGGCTCCCAGTGAGTGATACTTTAGATATTCTTTGCCTGTTACCATTGCGGGAGTGTACTAAACAACTTCCCAAATTCTCATGTTTCTACCTAAACGGTAAAAGGAAATATAGCAATATTCAGTACACGGAGAAAAACAAATTTTGGGCCCTCGGCCCCCATGAAAGTTAATTCTAATTTTTTTTAATTCAAATAATCTTGGCAAAAGGCTATTCAACAACTTATCAAAGTTTCATGCTTCTACCTACACGGAAAGTTGGAGGATTAGGGATGAGTAAATTTTTAAAAGAATAAAAAAAAAACATGTGGGCCCCCAGCCCCCAGAAAGTGAGAATTTAAATATTATTTTCATCTGTTATCATCATGGACGTGTACTGAATAACTGCAATAATTTTCATGGTTTTACCTACACGGGAAATCGGAGAATAAGTGATGAGTCCGTTTTTACAGAAGAAAAAATTACATTTGGGCCCCCAGCCCTAGTAAGTCAGAATTTCAATATTCTTTTCGCCTGTTACCATCGGGAAAGTGTACTGAACAACTTCCGAAAGTTTCATGCTTCTGCCTACGTGGGAAATAGGATAATTAGAGATTTTCATGTTTTATATAGTCTTTGTAAGGGGAAAAACGCTTTTGGGCCCCCGGCCCCCATGAGTGTGTTCTTTAAAATTATTTTCCGTCAATAATTGTCACAATAGGCTATTCAACAACTTTGCAAAGTTTCATGCTTCTACCTACAGGTGAAATCGGAGAATTAGTGAAGATTCAGTTTTTAAATAAGGAAAAATACATTTGGGCCCCCAGCCCCCAATGAGTGATACTTTAAATATTTTTTTACATGTTACCATTGCGGAAGTGTACTCAACAAATTCCCACAGTTTCATGCTTCTACCTACACGGGAAAGTGGATTTTGAGTATTTAAAAAAATAGTTTTTGGGCCCCCGGGCCCCACATTTTGTGATTTCTAAAAACAATTAACGCCAATAATCGTTCCGATAGGCTACTCAACAATTTACCAAAGTGTCATGCTTCTACCTACACGGAGAGTTGGATAATTAGTGATGAGTCAGTTTTTAATATAAGAAAAAAACTACATTTGGGCCCCCGGACCCCAGTAAGTGATAATTTAAATATTGTTTTCGCCTGTTACCATCGTAGAAGTATACTTAACAACTACCCAAAGTTTTGTGCTTTCACCTACACGCGAAATAGGAGAATTAGTCATTTTCATTTTTTTATATAGCTCATATAAGGAAAAAAGCAAAAAATGGGCCCCCTTACCCTAGGGGTGGTCACCTTGGGTTAAAACATAGCCTATGACCTATTCCAGGTCAAATTGGGGTCCCCTGCAAAATTTCACCACCCTGGGTCCAACGGTGTGGATTTGTATTGGTAACAAACAGACAAACTTTCAGCTTTATATATTAGATAGATAGTACCGCGCATATTTAAAATGCATTAATTTTTTTTTAAAAATCATATCTTAATTAAACAAAACCATTAAACAGTTTAGCTTGGGTATAAATGAAACAAAACAGTAACAAAGTAGATTAGTCTATGTAATTAATACATTTCCAAACATTTTATTACTAAACATTAATATATGAATTTTTTAAAAAATAATTACACAGAACATTAAATATTAGATTTGGCCATTATAACTAAAGTTATTGCTATTTTTCTTCTTTAATAATGTAGGTAAAACTATCAAATTTACCATCATTAAAAGTTAAGTTTGTTAGTAATTGTCCATATTTAAAAAAAAAAAAAAAAGATGTTTGTGGGAAAAGAAAGAGAAATAACTAAGCTTATACTTATACTTAAAAAAAGAATGAAATGAGTTCCTTCCCCTTTCCAAGTTAATTTTTTAAAAAATAAATGTATATTAATAAAATATATCTAAAAATAATGACCGGAAGACTACGTTAGATATGCAGTAATGTCCAAAAATAAACTCAGTGGGATTATTTCAAAATAAAACCTTTGGTGGAGAAAATATTTTCATCCAGATTAAAATAAAATCTCCCCTGTTTACATAATAAAGTCTCCTAAAAAATAAATCAGTCAGCCCCCCCCCCCCCCCCCCCCNCCCCAAAACCACACTTCTAATACAACACTGAAACACCATTCAAAAACGCAATAATAAAGCATTTTTATTATAGTAAAATTCAAAAGCGTTTACTTTAATTACTTAGATTACAGTGCCATAGCTATAGAGAGGTGCGTGAAGTGTGAAAAGGTTTGACGTCATGCAGATATTGTGTGTAAAAAGGCGGTTTTGGGGTTTATGAATGGAGTTAATGGGTGCATGTAGAAAAGGAGATATTGGGTTTATGAATGTAGTTAATGGGTGTAGAAAAGGAGATATTGGGTTTATAAATGTAGTTAATGGGTGTAGAAAACGAGATATTGGGTTTATGAATGTAGTTGGTGTAGAAGGAGATATTTGGGTTTATGAATGTAGTTAATTGGTGTAGAAAAGGAGATATTGGGTTTATGAATGTAGTTGGTGTAGAAAAGGAGATATTGGGTTTATGAATGTAGTTGGTGTAGAAAAGGAGATATTGGGTTTATGAATGTAGTTAATGGGTGTAGAAAAGGAGATATTGGGTTTATGAATGTAGTTAATGGGTGTAGAAAATGAGATATTGGGTTATGAATGTAGTTGGTGTAGAAAAGGAGATATTGGGTTTATGAATGTAGTTGGTGTAGAAAAGGAGATATTGGGTTTATGAATGTAGTTAATGGGTGTAGAAAAGGAGATATTGGGTTTATGAATGTAGTTAATTGGTGTAGAAAAGGAGATATTGGGTTTATGAATGTAGTTAATGGGTGTAGAAAAGGAGATATTGGGTTTATGAATGTAGTTGGTGTAGAAAAGGAGACATTGGGTTTATGAATGTAGTTAATGGGTGTAGAAAAGGAGACATTGGGTTTATGAATGTAGTTAATGGGTGTTTGTTTTGGCTTCCTTATGTCTCGTAAGACGACGGAATATTCTGTGCTCCTGTAGGATTTATGCACGTGATCTTGCAGCTTCTGCTGTGGCTGTACAAGCCCACTCGCGAATGGCAGCCTTTGCTGCACTTCTCACACTGGAAGGTAGTGCTGGTGGTTGGCTGAATTGCTCTGTTTTTCCTCTTTAGTCGAATTTCGTCTGCGACCTGTTGCAGGTATTTTTACCCTGCTTCTAGCCCAGCAGTCAATGCCTGTCTCCAACTGCACCTATCCCCAGCGAGTTCCTCCCAGCTATTTATGTCAATGCCAATAGCTTTGAGGTCTCTCTTGCACAAACCTTTGTAACGGAGGTGAGGCCGGCCTGTGGATCTCTTTCTTTTGGCTAGCTCAGAATAGAGGATGTCCTTTGGGATTTTGCCATCCTCCAATCTGCGCACATGTCCCAACCACCTAAGCCGACGCTGGCGAAAGAAAGTAGTCATGTTTTGGATTTTCGCCCGTTGTAGCACTTCGTTGTTGGTGACATGGTCCTGCCAGGTAATTCCCATGATGCGCCGGAGACAGTGCATGTGGAAAGCACTCAATCTCCTTTCTTGTCTGGAGTATATGGTCCAAGATTCACTGGCATAAAGGAGGGTGCTTAGCACACATGCCTTGTAAATAGCAATTTTGGTATTAATGGTCAGCTTTTTGAGAGCCTGGCCAGAGTTGTAGAGGCCTTGCCGATCCTTGCGTCTAGGTCGAAATCAAGGGACAGGTTGTTGGTGATGTTGGATCCAAGTTATGTAAAGCGTTCCAGGGCCTCAAGTTGGCAGCCATCGATGGTGATGTTGGGTGGGTCAGCGTCTTGGGTCATCACGTTGGTCTTTTTGAGGCTGATGGTTAGTCCGAAGTCCCTGGCGGCCTTGGCAAAGCGGTCCATCAGGCTTTGCAAATCAGCTACCTTGTGAGTTGCAATGGCAGCATCGTCTGCAAAAAGCATATCCCTGATGACCGTTTCTCGGATCTTCGTCTTTGCCTTCAGCCTGGCCAGATTAAATAGTTTACCATCAGAACGTGTATGAAGATAGCTCCCCTCTGATGAGGATCCAAAGGCATGATTCAAAAGGCAGGCAAAAAAGATGCCAAAGAGTGTCGGGGCGAGGACGCAGCCCTGTTTGACTCCACTGAGGATATCAAATTGAGGGGAAGTTGAACCGTCATACTGCACGGTGCCTTTCATACCATTATGGAATGACTGAATAATATTGAGCAGTTTTGGTGGGCAGCCAACTTTTGCCAAGACTTTAAACAGACCATCTCTGCTGACCAGGTCAAAAGCCTTTGTTAAATCAATGAAGGCCAGGTAAAGGGGCATGTGTTGCTCTCGGCACTTTTCTTGAAGTTGTCTTAAAGAAAAGATCATGTCGATTGTTGACCTTTCTGCCCGGAAGCGCACTGTGATTCAGGATATACTCTTTCAGCAAGTCTTTGCAGTTTATTTAAAACATCGCGTGCAAAGACTTTACCCACGATGCTAAGGAGAGAAATGCCTCTGTAGTTGTTACAGTCACTTCTGTCTCCTTTATTTTTATACAGCGTGATAATATTGGCATTTCTCATATCCTCTGGTACAGCTCCTTCTTCCCAGCACTGGCAGAGGAGGCCATGCAGGTGTTCCAGCAATACACTGCTGCCGCACTTGATGATCTCAGGTGGTATTCCGTCCTGACCGGGAGCCTTGGCTATTGGTAATCGCTCAATAGCTTCTTTTAGTTCTGCTAGGGTGGGTATGTCGTCCAGTTCTGCCATGAGGGGGAAGCTTTGGATGGCATCGATGGCATCTTGGGTTACATGATTTTGTTGGGAGTAAAGTTCTGAATAGTGCTCCACCCATCTGTCCATCTGTTTAACCCTGTCACGGATTATTTCTCCAGTTGAGTACTTCAGTGGGGCTATGACTTTCTTAGCCGGCCCCAAGGCTTTTTTAATGCCGTCATACATCCCCCTAACATTACCGGTGTCGGCCGCAAGCTGGATGATCTGACAGAGTTGGAGCCAGTAGTCATTTGCGCATTGCCTAGCTAATCTCTGAACATTGCACCTGGCTGATCTGTACGCCTGCAGTGTCTTTGGGTTTGGGGAGTGCCTGTATTTTTGGTGGGCACTTCGTCTTTCTTCTGCGGCAGGGGTGAGTGTGGCAGAGTTGGCCTCAAACCAGTCGTTGTTTTGCTTCCTTTTTCTTCCAAAGGTCTGCATGGCTGTGCTGTGGATGGTCAGTCTGAGATATTCCCACTTTTCCTTGGTGCTGTTGCCTGGCAGCTCAGAGTCTAGTGAGTTGGAGAGAGCTGCTATGAACTCGGCTTTCCTCTCTGGGTGAGAAGTCTTACTCACGTCAATGCGGGGTCTGCATACTTGTCTGGATCGGTGAGTTTTATTGGGCAGTAATCTCAGCTTGCAACATACCAGTGAGTGGTCTGTGTCGCAGTCGGCACTGTGAAAAGTTCGAGTGAGGAGGACATGTTTCAGTGCAGAACGCCTGGTAATAATTAGGTCCAGCTGGTGCCAGTGCTTAGAGCGGGGATGTCTCCATGACACTCTATGTTGCGGTTTTGTCTGAAAGAAAGTATTAGTGATGCATAGATCGTGGTAAGAGCATAGTTCCAAGAGTCTCTGTCCATTTTCGTTCCGTTTTCCTGTGCCAAATCTACCCAGACAAGAGGGCCATGAGGTGTAGTCTGCACCTACTCTAGCGTTTAAGTCACCCAGCAGTATCACGTGCTCATCTTTGGATATCGAGCTTAACAGTGAGTCCAACTGGTTGTAGAACTCATCTTTCGTCTGCATGGTTGAATTGAGCGTGGGAGCATATGCACTAATTAGATAGGCGGGCCCTGTTGTGGTGTGTAGGCGGAGTGTGAGAAGCCTTTCAGTTCCCTGTTGGCAGGGTGCTACCATACCCAAGAGGGTGTTTCGGACAGCAAATCCAACTCCATGCTCTCTGGCTTCTTCCTCGCCTTAGCCCTGCCAGAAGAACGTGTAGTCGTTTTCTCTTAGTGAACCAGAACCTGACAGCCGTGTCTCTTGTAAGGTGGCTATGTCTACATGCAGTCTTGCCAGTTCGTTGTTTATTACAGACGTTTTCCTGGCATCGTTGATATCGTTAAGGTCGTCTGACATCCCGGGTGTCATCGTCCGTACATTCCAGGTCCCCAGCTTGAGGAATGGGGTTTTCCTTTTTGATTTTTTATTTAT
>MUZC01004623.1:86480-103329 GCA_002072015.1 Radix auricularia | reverse complement strand
GTCAGGGAAGCAGGGAAAATGCATCAATAAGAAGAAGAGCATATCTATAATAAAAAAAGGCAGTTGTCTGTCCGGTCCTCGATTGCGATTTTTCCCTCAAACTCCTACAGACTCCTACATCCAATCATTAGCAAAATTAAATCTCATTTACACACTGAATAAATTTACGTTCAAATTTATTTTTGGTGCAGATTTTTGTCATCATTCAGTACTGTGTTCCCATCTTGAAGAGTGTCACTCCTGCTAATCATTACTGTTACTCCTTTTGAACATGCCACCGAAACGACGGCGGGCGAGCTTGGTTGTTCGTTAAAAAAAAAATGTACTACACAGCTAAATTATGTGGTATTTTTAAACAAGAGTATTGCTTCTTTAAGTATATGAAGAGTCTTAAAAATAACGCCGTGCATGTATCATACAACAGTTTATTAAAGCTCTCATCAGTGAGATCGGTGTATTCGGCTACACCAGCAAATTGTGAGAATGTTGTTGACGTTGTGTGTACAACGATTCAAGAACAAAAAGGAGTATCGCATCTTTTAAAGATATGGTATTTGCTCAGCTATATTTATTTATTTATTTGTTTAGCGTGGGCGCCTGGAGAACGTCTGTCTAAACTAAAAACTGATAGTCAAACTTTTTTTTTTTTTTTTAATTTTTATTATTATTATTATTTAAAGAAGAAAAAAAAGCCTTCTTAAGTCATGGGAAATTGGCCCGCGGACACCAGTTGTTTATGACCTGTTTAGTGACCATGGGCCAGCATGCCCACAGTCACAGGCCGTGACCTGGTCGGATGTCTGATTTACGATGGGAATTGTGGGAGTGATCGTCTGCTAAAAGATGGCTTGGGGGAAAAAAAGAAAGAACGGTATGCAAATAAAATACAAATATAAAATACACATTGAATCCACTCTATCACCGTAACCAAAACCGCACATATTTGAGAAACGATTTTGAAATATGAAACCATTTTTATTTGATTATGTTAGAATTAAGATTATAGATTCTACAATGATATATTTTAGTGGCGTCACTAGGTGGGAGTGTGCCGCCCCGGGTGACACTAGCACAAGGGGTGACAACAAAATGTAAAATTCTGTATGTTCCCGTTTTTTTTTTTGGCACTAGAAACTAGTGGGATTTTTATGAGGTAAGGCATGGGGGGGGGGGGGACACCATGAGCTACCGCTCCGAATGACACAACCCTAGTGACGCCTTTGTAGATTTTACAATAATTTCGAAAAAGATTTTGAAGATAATTTTTTATACTGAAATTTTTGTGTTGTTGGCTGTTTGTTTTTCTTGGAAAAAAAGGGGGGAGGGTATAAACCTGGAATATATAACAGTCTCGTCGTTTGAATATCAATACTTACAATTTTATAATTAATTTAACTATTGTAATTAATTTTAATATGCCATTAATTTTACTTTTCGTGTTTTATTTTACTGTTCTCATTAGACTTAAATAATACTATTTTTAAAAAAAACATTAAAATTAGGAGAATAATTTGAGTTAAATCCTTACATTAAAAGAGAACAAAAAAATGTAAGTCTGTGCTGAAGTCATTAACGAACTTTACGATAGATTCTCTTTTTAAAAAAAGCATACCGTATATGCCGACTCTAAGGGAAAATGTTTTGGGGGCGGGGGTCAGGTTACCAACGAGTCATAGGTGATTTCTGCAAGTACATTGAATATCGGTGTTGTTATTGTAGATTATCAAGGTCCTTGTCTAAATTCTACATGATTTGACTGCTCTTCCAGAAGCTATAAAATGTTATTAAGTATCTGCACGTACCTTATTTATTCATGTAACTTATTTTTTGAATGTTTAATTTTTTATTTTTTAAAAATCTTTTTTCAACAACGAAGTTTAGTATACGCACTTTCACCACTGATTACAAAAGAAACAAAACAATAAATAAATAAAATTTAAAATCTCGGTAACTCTTGGGGTCGGCTTACTAGTGGGTTTCACAATTTTTATACGACACTCTTCCAAGAATAGGGGGGGGGGGGTCGGCTTATGAACGAGTATATACGGTATTTAACTTTTACCAGATTCAATTCAACTTCTTTAGCCACATCACGTGGCCATCTCTACCTTAAATGGAATTTCTCTGTGAGAAACGCATTGCTTAGGCTGTCTCAATAATAACTCGGCTTTTTATATATCCTCAATACAAAAAACAAAAAAAAACAAAACAAAAAAAATATTTTTTTTATAAATACTTGGAAAGCGAAAATAAAACTGTAACCAACTTTTCAGAGCAAAAAAAGATTTTTTTACGCTGCATGTTCACAAGTGTGCTAGTTGACATCTTTCGTTGAAATAGAGCTTTGCGATGTGTGGTGCTACCAGGGTTAGCTAGAGCTTTGCGATGTGTGGTGCTACCAGGGTTAGCTAGAGCTTTGCGATGTGTGGTGCTACCAGGGTTAGCTAGAGCTTTGCGATTAGTGGTGCTACCAGGGTTAGCCATAGAGCTTTGCGATGTGTGGTGCTACCAGGGTTAGCTAGAGTTTTGCGATGTGTGGTGCTACCAGGGTTAGCTAGAGCTTTGCGATGTGTGTTGCTACCAGGGTTAGCTAGAGCTTTGCGATGTGTGGTGTGCCATGGTTAGTTAGAGCTTTGGGATGTGTGGTGCTGCCATGGTTAGTTAGAGCTTTGGGATGTGTGGTGGTGTGCCAGTGTTAGTTAGAACATTGTGATGTGTGGTGCTGCCAATTTAAACACGTTTAATTTCACTCAATGGTTTTGTATACATCCAGCCTCTGACGGATTTAATTAATTATTTACAATGCCCAGCCAACCCCATCTCAACAGTACGGGGCAACAACACCTTTGACTAATAGCATTCACACCTGGGATGGCACCACAACATAGTCGTGTAAAGCGATCGCCTCATTCCGCCCGAACCTGCCCTACGTATTGATATCATGGCGCCCGTTGTCACAATAAACACAGCCTCGTTGTGGAACGCGAGAGCTTCGCCATTAAAAGACGATTGTTCAATACGGAACCTCACGTTTGGTGGGACTTTTGTTTGTTGGTGATGGACGTTGGATCGTCGGGGGTTGATTGCGGAGGAGGGGAGGAAGGGGATAGGGGGGAGATGAGGTGTGAGTGTGACCATCTCGTGCCAGTTAGACCACCGCAGAAGTGAAGGCGGTGAGGCGAACAAATAAATTTGACGGTGTTCGCAAAATGATAATGGTATTTCATTATATACAATCGCTGAATCAGCAGAACCGACCTGCATCTGTATCTCTTTAATTATTACCCCTACCTTCCAAACTCATGGTCCACAATCTCTCGCTGAGCGACTGTTGCAAAGAGTGAAAGATCCTCTTCAATAACACAGGATCGTCACGATCAATGACAACTTTAATCTGTGCGGCCGTGTATATTACTGTATATATCTGAAAGACGTCGGGCAGTCGTTCAGAATTACCGCGCAACAAATTTTATAAACCATTTCACACAAAAAAGTGGATGTTGGGCAACTTTGTACACTAATTTTTTTTTTTTTTACTTGGCTCATGGACAACGAATCTTAGTGGGAACATTAATCGCGACTCCCTACAACATACAATGGTGCTAAAATGATCAATAGATTGAACGTGGTGCTAAAATGATCAATAGATTGAACGTGGTGCTAAAATGATCAATAGATTGAACGTGGTGCTAAAAGGATCAATATATTGAACGCGGTGATAGAATGTTCAATAGATTGAACGTGGTGCTAGAGTGGTCAATAGATTTAACATGGTGATAGAGTGGTCATTAGATTGAACGTGGTGCTCTAGTGGTCAATAGATTAAACGTCTTGCTAGAGTGGTCAAATGATTGACCGTGGTGCTAGAGTGGTCAATAGATTGAACGTGGTGATAGAATTATCAATAGATTTAACGTGGTGATAGAATGATCAATAGATTGAACGTGGTGCTAGAGTGGTCAATAGATTTAGCATGGTGCTGGACTGCTCAATAGATTGAACGTGGTGATAGAGTGGTCCATAGATTGAACAGGGTGATAGAATGATCAATAGATTAAACGGGGTGATAGAATAATCAATAGATTAAACGGGGTGATAGAATGATCAATAGATTAAACGTGGTGATAGAATGATCAATAGATTAAACAGGGTGATAGAATGATCAATAGATTAAACGTGGTGATAGAATGATCAATAGATTAAACGGGGTGATAGAATGATCAATAGATTGAAAGTGGTGATAGAATGATCAATAGATTGAACGTGGTGATAGAATTATCAATATATTGAAAGTGGTGATAGAATGATCAATAGATTAAATGGGGTGATAGAATGATCAATAGATTTAACGTGGTGATAGAATGATCAATAGATTGAACGTGGTGATAGAGTGGTCCATAGATTGAACAGGGTGATAGAATGATCAATAGATTAAACGGGGTGATAGAATGATCAATAGATTAAACGTGGTGATAGAATGATCAATAGATTAAACGGGGTGATAGAATGATCAATAGATTAAACGGGGTGATAGAATGATCAATAGATTAAACGGGGTGATAGAATGATCAATAGATAAAACGGGGTGATAGAATGATCAATAGATTAAACGGGGTGATAGAATGATCAATAGATTAAACGGGGTGATAGAATGATCAATAGAATAAACGTGGTGATAGAATGATCAATAGATTAAACGGGGTGATAGAATGATCAATAGATTAAACGTGGTGATAGAATGATCAATAGATTTAACGTGGTGATAGAATGATCAATAGATTGACCGTGGTGCTAGAGTGGTCAATAGATTGAACGTGGTGATAGAATGATCAATAGATTTAACGTGGTGATAGAATGATCAATAGATTGAACGTGGTGCAAGAGTGGTCAATAGATTTAACATGGTGCTGGAGTGCTCAATAGATTGAACGTGGTGATAGAATGATCAATAGATTTAACGTGGTGATAGAATGATCAATAGATTGAACGTGGTGCTAGAGTGGTCAATAGATTTAACATGGTGATAGAATGATCAATAGATTTAACATGGTGCTGGAGTGCTCAATAGATTGAACATGGTGATATAATGATCAATAGATTAAACGTGGTGATAGAATGATCAATAGATTAAACGTGGTGATAGAATGATCAATAGATTGAAAGTGGTGATAGAATGATCAATAGATTGAAAGTGGTGATAGAATGATCAATAGATTGAAAGTGGTGATAGAATGATCAATATATTGAACGTGGTGATAGAATGATCAATAGATTGAACGTGGTGATAGAATGATCAATAGATTAAACGGGGTGATAGAATGATCAATAGATTAAACTGGGTGATAGAATGATCAATAGATTGACCGTGGTGCTAGAGTGGTCAATAGATTGAACGTGGTGATAGAATGATCAATAGATTAAACGGGGTGATAGAATGATCAATAGATTGAACTGGGTGATAGAATGATCAATAGATTGAACGTGGTGATAGAATGATCAATAGATTGAACGTAGTGATAGAATGATCAATAGATTGAACGTGGTGATAGAATGATCAATAGATTAAACGTGGTGATAGAATGATCAATAGATTGAATTGGGTGATACAATGATCAATAGATTAAACGGGGTGATAGAATGATCAATAGATTGAACGTGGTGCTTTAAGTATAAGATAAAGAAGATGTTTTTGTAATGTCTGATGCCTTTAAAGGCGTTTTATCGCGGGTTTTTTCTTCTTTGTTTCTTTGAATTGATTTTGTTAAAAGTTAAATAAAGCTTTAATTTTTTTTTTTTTTAAGCAAAAAAAATTGTTGAATTATTATTGATATTCCATTTATTCATTGATAGTATGTTGTTATTGTTATTTTTATCTTTTTATTACAAGTATTATTATTTGTTTGTGTGCAGTGGCGTAACAACGAAATGGTAAGCGTTTGGGGGCCCTGGGGCGTAACCTTATTGGGGGCCCCACATACCATTCGGTAACGTAATATTTAATGTAAACAATTTCTTACACAAATTTTGGGGCCCCAGTCAAATGGTGACCCGGAAGGACTATTAAATTTGCCCCGATCCCCTTCCATAGCTACGCAACTGTCTCTGAGCAGAAATTTGTACCATGAATTTGACAGTCGCTTTTTGGAATGCGCAGCTGAGTTCTGCACGAATGTTTGATGATTTCAACAAACCCGTAAATTAAAGGGTGTGTCTGATTTAAGAGCGAAATCCTACTTATACGTTATTTATAACACACCCAGCATTTAGTTTTATACTGAGCTGATTGCTGGATGTCGTCAGAATCTTCTTTAACCTCGGCAGAACACCGTCATCTGCGGGCAAGGGCTCTATACACCATAGGCACACACAAGAAGTTTTTGGTTTGATTTGCGTCTTAATAATACAACTGGCTGTCATGAGCTCAAAGAAGCAGTTGTGAGGCTCCTTTGATAAGGACGTTGTATATATTCTTGTGAGCCACAATGGAAACGATGCTGCGTCTTGATTTAGTATTGGAAAGAAGATATGAGTGAACCGGAAAGAACAACAAAAAATAACTCTCTCTCTCTCTCTCTCTCTCTCTCTCTCTGTTTGTGTGTGTGTGTGTGTGTGCGCGCGCGTGTGTGTGTATGTGTGTGTGTGTTTATTTTTTTTACTCTTGATAATTAATATTTTTAATTTATTTATTTCTGCTTATCCTGTCCTGGGTACCACGACATACAGAGAACCTATGACTATGGACGTTCTTGGGTGCAACTGAACACAGAGAGATATCTGACAACGTACAAGAAACATTCAGACTGACATCCGACAGCACAGTGTTAATGAGAGTAAAAAGAAACAAAAAACAAACAAACAAACAACATCAACGTTGTTATACATTGTTTTACAATTTCACCTATCACAATTCATGTCATTCTTTTGATTGTATTATCTGCGTGTGTTAAAAATACATAAACACATTACATTGTAACACATTAATAAACACATTCTAAAACACATTTTAACACAATAGTAAAAAAAAATGGTTTGTTTTTAAATTTATGTAAAATTTTATTGAGTAGTAATTTTCTCTCCAAAGTTTTTAGAAAATATTTAACAATTTCAAAGCATCATACTCAACAAGTCTAACTGGTGTTTTATCGTAATCTATATGAGGTCATTAGTATTTAAATACATTATATTAACTTGTCTTGTCGTGATCTCTGTTTCTCTGTCTGTCATGGTCCAGCCAGCGGAAAAACAAAAGTAAAAAAGACCCACTTCCAATGATGCTATCGAGCTGAAATGGTTCACATAGAATTTTGTCACCTAGCAATGCATTCTATCAAATCTTCAGACCGATCGAATGTACCGTAATTAAATTAATGAATGCTTAGTGTATCTCTCTATACTTATGCAACATGTACATTTTTCTGCTAGTCTGTCCCACGGTGCGTATTATATTGAAGAACCTTTTTAATGTTTTCCTGCCGCGCGGTGCGTTTCGTATTATACTGAAATACTTTTTATAACATATTCCCGATCTCTAAAGTTTATGCTAGTCTGCCGCGCGGTGCGTATTATTTTGAAAAGTATCAATACTTTTAGGTAAGTCTCATATATAAGGGATTGATAGTCAAAACCTTTGTTTTTATGGGTTGTTTAATTGGATCATTATTTCACGGCTGTAAAAATTTGCATATAAAAAAAGAGAAATAATTTCTTTTACTATTGACATTTCGTCACGACTTAATTTTCCCAGATTGTTTGTTTGGACAATGCACGAACTTTAAAACATGTCTCTATATCTTGCTGTATAACTTGACATACTTGTACATAATGTTTATTGAGCAATGTTAAGATCTTTATAGCAGGTCTACACACCTTGCTATTTGCTTAGACATCCTTGTACAGAATGTTTATTGGGCAATGGCAAGAACTTTAAAACATGTCTCCATATTTTGCTATACACCTTGACATCATTGTACATAATGTTTATCGGACAATGGCAACATCTTTATAACACATCAGCGCTATACTTTGCTATTTCTCGGACAACTTCCTTCAGAATGTTTGCTTAGTAGCGACATCCTCGAGAACGTCTTCCCGCAGTTTTTGCAAGCGTACTTCTTCACGTCCGCGTGCGTCTGCAGGTGGGCCCTCAGGTTTGACCTGTCCGTGAACGCCCGGCCGCAGTGGCTGCACCTGAATGGCTTCTCGCCCGTGTGGGTCCTGACATGACCCTGCAGCAACCAGGGTCGAGAGAACGCCTTCCCGCACACCTGGCACTTGCAAGGCAACGTGTGGGTCCTGATGTGCATCTTCAGCGCGCCCAGTGACGAGTAGGACTTGTTGCACAGCTTGCACGCGAACTCCCTCCTCACGTGCTCGGGGCAGTGAAACTGGCGGTGCTTGGAGAGGCCCCCGAACGTTGAGTAAGTTTTACTGCAAGCCTCGCAGAAGTACCTCGGTGGAGGCGGCAACCGAACCGGGAGCGCCTCTGAGGTTGGCAGCTTAGCGTCCTTGCCGCGCAGCCAGTCGAACCACGCCCCTAGCGTTTCAGTAAGGGCTGGCGCGCATGCGCCCTGCGATTGATCAACCACAACCTTGTGTTGGTAAATACAACTTTTGTGCCTCAGAGTACTGATGGCGTCGGCGGTTGCCCCTGCTCCATGGGCGGAAGACGCATCGTCGAAATCCACTTCGATCACGTTTTCCTTGATCTCCAGTTCACTGCAGCCCTGGGGGTTCGTCTGGAAGTTTCTGAACGGTGAATCGAAACAAGTGACGCAAGGGCACGTGGTGTGTCCGCCGTAGACGAGCTGTTGTGGCGGGAGCGAGCCACACATCAGAGGCATGTCCGAACAATGTTTAGATATGGGTTTGAAAGCGCTCCGTTCCTGAACGCTCAGTCGGTAACCTGAGTGTTGGCACATTGTTTGCACTGGCGCCGAAGTCTCTTTGCTGGAGACGGCAGAAGGTTGACTTTCTGGGTGAACATTGTTTTCAGATACACCAGTACCTGCCTCTGTCGACACAAGTTCAATATCACACATTACTTCCTCTTTAACAAAACTTGGAGATTCGGCTTTCCATTTCTCACCAAATGTCGATTGATGCGTGTGTACTTTAGAATCTTGACTGGGTGTGGCGGAAGAGAATTGTGCACTTTCCCTGAGACATTCTACTGTTGATTGTTCCTGATATTGACAAGCATCGTTAGACGAGATGCTCATCTCGAGTGCCGGGTTGGTTTTGACGTCACCGCCCGGCTTCGTTTTGAAATATCCATTCTCATCCACACGTTCACTTGCTTTGCTCTCGCACTCGAGCTCATCGCTGCTGCATGACGTCACATCGACGTCACTTTGAACGTCACTGTTGTCGGCCTCTGTGTTCATTTTTCTATTCCTCTCGCATCCATCCTGATGTGTGAAAGTTCGTGACACAATCGTGTTATTACGATTATCGGGAATTTCCGAACCCTCGCTAAGAATAGACGCAATGCTGTGGCTAAGATCGTTACTTGCTGCGGGGTTGTGAACCTCACGAGTTAAAACCTCTCGCCTTCTAAACCTTTTCCTGCGTAATTTTTTAACAGGACCTGTCTGCTTTGATGAAATTGAAAAGTCGGCAAAACTCGTGTGATGTCCGCGTTTCTGAGGAATTCCACCGAGTCTCTGAGAGGTGATGGTGCTGAACTCGAAACCTGTTTTTTCGATGGACGCCAGTGACCGACTGGTTTCCTTGGCCAGAGATGAGGTGAGCATAGAACTGAACAATGAGAAGGGAGGAAGACTCGGGTGGGCTCGAGGCGCGGGCCCCGCGTGGTAAACCTGGGCGCCGAAGAGGAACTCCCCACGGTCAACTAACGAGGGGCCGACCACGTGGGGGGCGTGCTGAATGTGTGCGACCCTGACCATCGGCTGCTGGTGGGAGACGTCGGGTGGCGAGCTGGGGGTCAGGCGGTAGCTGGTCATCGAGGGGGACACGCCGTGGCTGGAATGGTAAGGACACACCTGCGGCGCGTTCTTTCCTTGTAGGTGGGTTGGCGTTAGTTGAGGCGGCCCGTGGCAGTAGCCCGATGCGCAGCACTGTGCGGCCATGGCGCCCTGTTGATGGAGTCCGTTGTGAAAGTTTGGCCTGAATGACATCTCCACTGCCGCAGGGATTGTCGGGTTAGGGTGCGGGTGTAAACACGGGTGGACACTGCTCAGCGCTAACATCTTCTCTGTGAATAGAAATAATATTTAAAGACACTGTTTTTTTTAAAAATAGTTTTGTTAAATAAATAAGTATGTGATTATTTGAAATAAATTAATACACTGATAAATTTAAATATCGCCACAATAGAACACACAATAGATCTACACATTATTTTTATTTTTAACTCGCCCACAACCATGTTTATTTCTTTCAGTACAAATGTGACAGGAAGATTAAAGATTGAATGGGGCCGTATTCAAAGAATCTATATGTATCACTGTACGTTTACATGTAGGCATATATGTACGTTTATTTGTACTTTTATCTGTACGCATATCTGCCCTTTTATATGTACGTATATTATGTGTACTTATCGATGTATGTATATATGTAGGTATCTCTATACCTATAATGTACGTGTCTCTGTACGTATCGCCATGTTATCGAATAGGGGGAAAACTTTCATAGAACCAATCCAAATGGCACAAGAAAGGACACATTACATGTGTTTATCCGCTCAGTTATCAGGTAAAAAATAAAATATGTCTAACTATTACCATTGATCTATAAGTCAAAGCAGTAAACACAATGTGTGTGAATGACTGAGTTCGAGTGTGTGTGTGTGTGTTTGTGTCTGTGTGTGTGTGTGTCTGTGAGTGTGTGTGTGTGTACAGCGTGTGTAGGGGGGGCGCTTGCGACAGAGACTAACAGAAACATTCTTTGCAATTAGTTTCGGCTTACAGGTAAAATGAAACGTTGAAAATAAACACATTTATTATCTCAGTTGGGTTATACAGACTATAACTTTCTAACAACACAACACAGAAGATATTAGCAGTGCCTCTTGTTGATATGTTCAATGCCCCCACCCCCAAGCGCGTGTTAAACTGCTGAGTAATTAGTTGCATACACAATTCTTCCATCAACACCACTGCATGAGAGCCAAAACATTGGTTAATGAGATCGGGATATTTGGAAGGGTTGCGGTGACGTGTTACAAAGTGGCCAAACTTCGGCTGGCTACCACCCGGACAAGATTCTCAAACCGGCCACTTAAGGCCTGAGGCAATTCCCCCCCCCCCCACTAAGTCTTCACTTTAAGTAAAATACCAAATAAGTTCCGATTGGGGGCGGGAGCTCCTTATAAGCACCCTAGCTACGCCAGTGCCTCATTGTGACCCGGGGGATAACTTGACGTGGAAAAACTAGTTGTTTTACTGTTTCGTTTATTTTTTCCAGCATAAATAAAGAAGTAACTTAACCTTTTATTTTGATTCTTTAAAAAACTAGTAAGGTATAAGCAAGTCTTTGTTTTGATCAAACCCACTAAAACCGTCCCAGTTAACTGTAGAATGGACAAACATCTGTTGTGATAAGAAGACCCCCGGATATTCGATTCACATTTTAATTAAACAAGTCCAACTAAAAATTCCGAATTTTTCCTTTTTGAAAGGATTTATTTTTTACACACCCTGTTTGCATATTATTCATTTATTTAACGATTTCACAAGTCGTATGCTCTAGAAATGTACTGAAGAATTAATTTTAAAAATAATAATAAGTTTGCCTACACTTTTTATACAATAGTTTTTTTTTCTTTGCCTTTTCGGGGAGGGTAAGGAAATGGGCGCATCTAATTTGTTTTTACTTAGAACACTTCTACTCTCGATTTAAAATACTTCACCTATACCTTATGTCATACATAAAAGATGATCCATCAGTACACTAGATAATAGCATTCTATAACGCTTATCCGTGGTTTAGGTCAATTCTTTTATTTGTATTAAAATTTTTTAATGTTGACTGTGAGATTGTTTTCTGCTTTGTTCATGCAACCAATTATTGCCAGGCCCGTTGATGTATGACGTCACAATTTCAGCTAACGACAAGCACCAAACGTTGCTAAAAACAAATTTATTGGTAACTGACATTTCCTCCTCGAGACCCGACTCATGCGGTCATCTGTCATGAAACGTCATTAGCGCGTGCAGTTAGCACGTCCTGGAACTCTGCGCGGTGTGTTGACAGAGGAAACGTGACATGTGGCATCTCAACTATTTGAGCGCGACATGTTATACACCCCAACTGGTGACATGTTATACACCCCAACTGGTGACATGTTATACACCCAAACTGGTGACATGTTATAAACCCCAACTGGTGACATGTTATACACCCCAACTGGTGACATGTTATAAACCCCAACTGGCGACATGTTATAAACCCCAACTGGCGACATGTTATACAACCCACCTGGCGACATCTTATCTTATCTTAGATATACAGACGTTCCTTCTATGCAGAAGATAATAGCGTCTACAGACCATGAGAGATGATCTGTTGGCAAATGATGCAGTGGTCACAGGCCACGGCTATAGGGGTTCCACGCATTACCCCAGCCGCCTAACTATTGTCTAGTTAGGTACCCATTCAGAGCTGGGTGACTCGAGGACTCCTCACGCACCTGGAACAAATGCTCGCCTTCGCGTGGATTCGAACTCGTGACCATCGGTACGACAGTCGAGCGCGCGTCCCACATATTATACACCCCGACTAGTGGCATGATGTAACTGATTATGTTACTGTTACTGTAACAGTTTCCAAGTCAGTTCCTGTAACTGCTATTGTTTTAAGCCCTATTGTTTGTTTTTTTCAGGCTCACTCCTATCCCTGATTGAAGTCTCACCCCACTTACACCATTTCCTCGCAAGATGTTTTAAATAAAAATATTTATTGTTCATGAACATCAACTACATATTTACACAGAGTTAGAACTGGTACAAAACTGATATAATAAAGCAAGTAATAAAATCACCAATACCTTTAGTCTTGTTATTTTGACTGAAGTTTAAAAAAAACTACTAAGAACTGAAGTGGTATTTTAAAGTTGGTCAAATTTCAGATACCTAAAAAAGGGGATGTTGACAATGATTCTAACACTGACAACTTTATATACACTTTAACCTAACATTGGCCACAGTTGTTCTTATCAATACTGACTTGACATTTTTAATGTATCTTTCCCACCATTCGTTGACAGACGAACTCGTATGCATCTAACATAAGCGATGGCAGCGGGGTGTTACCAGATTTTCTTTTTCGATTTTTTTTCGCAAGTTACTGTTGTCAAATGATCAGTTTTAAAGTTTTTTGTTTTTTTTAAAGTAGCTCAGTCGTGAAATCTTCTACCGGAGCAGTGGATCTCAACCTTTTATGGAACATGCCCAATGCACCGAGTCGTTTTTTAAATATCGGATACCCCGCTTGGTAAACATTTCATAATTGAAGTTTCCTGGAATTGAACCTAGCGAGGCCACATTTGTACAGAAATTATCTCCAACATCTAAACCACACTACAGGCTCTTCATATGTACATGTATTCATGTTATATATTTATTTGGGCTTCTGAAATTAACTATTAATTTCTCGATTAATCGTTAAAATTTTTAACTATTACATTATTTTAATCGACCCATCACCTACAAATTATTGGTAGTCAAAAATAATTTTAAAAAAAAGAAATAATAAAAAAATAGCGGCCGATAAATAATAAAAAAATTTCCTGACGATTACACGAATATTTTGGTTTTAAACTATTTATTGACAGGACTATTCAAAAAGTTGATAAAATTCGCCTACCATGGTTCTAACCCTTCGCCTTCTTATAAAACCAAATGAAATGTGTATTAAGCTAAAGGCAGTAATGTAGTCTGACTCAGAGACAGAAAATGGCGAAGGCACTTCTGATGAATTACTGCGTTACAAAATGGAAATGAATATTCATGAATCCATTAACCCTCTACAATGGTGTAAACTTAATGAACACCGATATCCGATAATGTCATTCCTCGCCAAGACCGTTTTGTGCATCCCCGCTACCTCAGATCCTTGTGAATGATTGTTCAGCTCGGCTGGTTATATTGTCAATTAGACCCGCTCATCATTTGAATCAAATGATGTCAATACACTAAAGACTTGCGTTGTTGGTTAAAAGATGACACATGAACGAGACATTCCAGTGTTATTTATATTTTCAACAAGAACGTTTAATAAGTGTTACCTATGACATCATAAATTTTAATTTTTGACTTTAATCGAAATTAACGATAATTTTCAAAATTTAAGGATTAAATTTTAATTAATCGTTAACAGCCCTAATTTTATTTAAATTTTTATAGAAACTTAATACTCAATGAAAAAGTATATATACTGCATCTTTGAGGCTTGCGCCCCAGGCTAAGAAGCGCTGCCTAATAGCTAGATGAAGTGTTATTTAGACTTCAGCCGTGAAGCCTAAGGCACAATAAGACCTTATATCGGACTTAGTATCCTCATTTGTTTGCTCAACTTAAACCTGAGATTACAGATGATCACAATTTTCCAATAAAATATAAAGGCATCAACAAATAGGTCAAAACTTGGTGGTGTGATGGGGGGTGAATTGACCGCCCAAAATTACAAAGAGGTATTTACTAATCATGTTTTTATTTAATAATGAATTCAATGATAAAATGATCACATGTACACTACTAAGACGAAGGACTCAAAATACTTGGTAGACAATCAAATTGTTTGTTTGTTTCTTTGTTTGTTTTGTTTTGTTTTTTGTTGTTGTTTTAAATTTTAAATTAAAAATATGATTCTTTTATTAATAAAATAAAAGTAAATAAGTAAGAAATTAAGTTGGTAATGTTACCTCCCCTTGCTGTCACCGCGGACGTGTACAAATCTTCACACCAGTCTACCTCGTCGTTCGATCTTGTCGCAGTCGATAATTGCTGCCCTAAGACGATTTCCTAGAATCCGTGGTTTCGACGGAGCAATTCTCTATCCGCTCAACAAAAACACTCCACAATAACCGCTCCCAGGGGAACCAACTCGGGAGATATCAGTAAAAATTATCCAAGATAATCTTATCGGCTTATCACGCGCCGAGCCAGGTAGGACGACCAGCCCGTCCACCGTGAAAACGGAGGCAGTGAATGTCGGAGGTGCCGCGGGGGGGGGGGGAATGATGCCGCCTGGGGGCTCGGAGAGTAGCGCTGACAGCGAGAACAGTTAGTCCATTGGCTGATTCGTTCCAACTCATCAACAGCCCATTAACCTCTCACCCTTAGAGTCGTGATGGCAAGATAAGGCCGGGAGGGGAGAGTAAGTGGGGGTTGGGATGTATCACTTCCGGTTCTGGTACTACACGGAGGTTACATGCCGCTGTCGGTCAGAGGCGTTCGCTCCTCGAAGCAGAGGAAAAAAAAAGTAAGCGTTGGTTGGGGGGAGGGGGGGAGATTGTAATAGAAAAAATGTCAGGGAAGAGCGACCATTTTAGAGGCTCACGTGCGTTATGAAGACATCCAATGGGAAGAGAAGATGCCACATCAAACTCATCAGTCACTTGGAAGAGCCTATCCGCCTACCCCAAAGAGTGGGTGGATTTTATTTCGCTCCTCCCACTATCAAGATGATCTGTTTCTTCATCATAAGATTAGAAAAATATGCCTGAATTTTGTACTTCTGTTTTTTCTCAATGCCCGTTTCTCCTTAGTTGCAGTAAAACAACACATACATTTCATATAAAAAATTTGTTTTTCTTAACTACTAAATGAGAACCCTCGATAAAATATATATTTTTTTAAAAAAAGGTAATAGAGTAAAACTAGTTTCTACATCTGACATACTAGAAATAGTCATAAAATTCACCAATAATTTAGCGGGGTGATATATTCAATTAATGGCGGATAGTCACGTGATTCATCTGGACGTCACAAATCAGTCAGAAAACAACGGCTCATCCATCTAGTCAAAGAGCAGGACTGAGATTAAATTACCGTTACATTGCAAGGTATGCACGCACACACAGCCACACACACATACGTACGCACACATACCCACACACACACCCACACGCACGTACGTACTCACACACACACACACACACACTCGTGCGTACGCACACAAGCGCGCACGCACGCAAGCACACACACACGCTCGCACACACACATTCACACGGGAAACAGGTCATATTCTGTTCTCAGAATTTGACTTTTATTTTCCATAAAAAAAAATCATTGGGCACCCTACGAATATAGCGCATATCAAGTTAAAGTAAACAGGAGCATCGCTGATTTTGACCTGGCGGTTCAAGTGGCTGACCATAGCTAACCAGACGACGTCCAGCCACCTCTGTGACACCATCGGAGTTCGGCGTTGAACAGGTAGGTAAACGAGCAGAAGACCCCCCACCCCACCTTCGAGGCTAAAGACTTAACATTACCCCCTTCCCATTTAATCAAAAGATGTCTGAGAAATACATTAACAACAAAATTGTTCGACGAAATTGAAAACAACAAGGTATGGGAGGATGTCGACAAGAAACAATCGAAAAGCAAACCCTAGAGAGAAAAAGGAGATAGGTAGGACAACCACAATAGGATTTGTCATTTCTAAAACCGGAAAACGTCATAGGGGCCGTCCATAAATGACGTCACGCACCTAGGGGGGGAGGGGGGTCTCACTTTTGTGACGATGCGTGACGTGGGGGAGGGAGGGGGGTTGAAGAAATGTGACGTCACATCGAAAGGGTAACTTTAAATAAAACTTCCACTGAAATATTTGGTCACTTAAAATTTATTTAATGACTTTTTTTTATTCAGTGCTTCTCAAA
>MUZC01004623.1:71614-86431 GCA_002072015.1 Radix auricularia | reverse complement strand
TGGGTGGGCGAGGGGAATCTATTTGATACAATTACAAACGTTTTAAGTTTGATATAATTTTTCGATTGGTTTTGGTAAAACGCCTCTGGCCATTCTAAACATAATGATAAATGTGTCGAATTTAAAATTAGTCAAAAGTATTCATTAACTTTATTGAATGCATCAAATTCTCGACATCGCAATTCGAGAGGAGCACAAAACCACTTTCTTCTGCACTCATGTTGATTAAAATTATTTTCACTTGTGTAAATATAAAGAAAGTAGGCTGGATTTAGGTGTCTTCGTACAGTACGTAAATAAGAAATCTACATAGATGATAAATTTAACAATGCATTTCCTGGAAGGAACCGGTTCAATAGTGGGCATATGTTCCAAGCGTACACGTACACATGACGTATTTGAATATATCTAGTGTAGTGTAGTGGATGTTATACGTTTCAAATGAGTCTGCATTACCCCCGAAAATTCCCTTTTGATCCCAGATGAGGTAATTTACCCGTGTTCGCCGAGCTCTTTCGCCCGTCAGTCAATTGAGTTTTTTTTAAAAAATACATTTATTAAAAATTATTTTAAAATATTTTTTTTTATAAACAAAGAAGTAAACAGTAATGATTTATAGTCAATGTTTAATTTGTATGCATTAAAATAAAATATAATCTAAGAATGTTAACACATTTCGTTTTTTGAAGGTCGGTTATACGGTTTGAAAAAAACGGACCGGTTCAATATTATACCTAGATATTAAAATTATAAAAGTTTATGTTAACATTACTGTTAACCCAAAAGTAGCGGATTCTAGCAAATTTTCTATGCCCACAATGATTCAGCATTACCCCCAATAGTTCTCTTTTTACCCCAAATGAGATAATTTATCGCTGTTAACCGACCCCTTGGACAAACAGACCGATAGCGGTAGCCATGTATTTTTCATTAGCTTATAAATTCCCTAAGAGAATGTAACAATTTAAACACACCTCGTTCATTGGTGACATTATATTTACAACTGTTGTGAGACGTACGTGAAATCCTGAAGAAAAAAGAATTAAAAAAACAAACAAACTTGTGAGCTTGGGAGTAAAAAGTTTTGATAATATTGGATATTTTAATAGTGTCATAGTATTTTTTCAGTCTTAACTTGCAGGAAATACTGTATTTTGCGCACAAGATGACACCCTACTTTCCAGCACAAATGTGGGTTTCGTACAGTATTTGCCATTTTCCTCTTCCAGCGCATACCTAATAATTTTTAGAAAACATGAGATATGATATCCAGGCTTGTCAATGGGACATATTTTTGTGTCCCATCCAATCCCATGGCAATTTATGCCTGTCCCATCAACTCCCATCCCACCCCATCCCATGGGACGTTTCCCATGGGAATCACATGGGAAAACCATTCCCATGGACAAGCCTGATGATATCAATGTGATAATTTTAGATCAAACGCCTTTGATGCGCATATACTTAGCAGGAAAACTGTCAGTAGAAGATCGAAATCAATTCGAGGAATTGTCATGTATCTATATATTCTAGGTCTATCAACAATGCAACGATACTTGTAATATCAATAGTCACATTCGCGAGCTTAATCGCAAAGGTTAATCACATCAAATGGTTTTTGACATTACCGCTGCATTGTTCGTTAGCTGTCTTGCTATGCCTTGGCAACTAAATATTTTCTTTTTTAAATGTAATATATAAAACAAGCCGAATTCATACTTAATCTTATATGGCTTTAAGCTGTGTAGGGGCTCATTTTGCTATCAAATCAGTAAAGAGAAAATCATGTCAAAACGGGAAAAGAATGCAATGGTACCTGGTAAAATAGCTTGTCGGTCGTCTGATACGAAAAAGTTTGAGAATCACTGGCTTACAATTTATTTAATGCCTTTTACATAGCTTCAAGCGTGTTACAATATTACAATGTAGAACTACACTTAGTAAATATTAAAATGTCAAAAAAATTATTTGAATCATACTTATTTTCAAATAAAAAAAAAGTGCGTTTTGTGAATGTGTGTTTTTTTGTTGTTGTTGGTTTTTTTTTTTGGAAAAAGGGGGGGGGTCAAAGTTTTGTGACGTACTTTTGGAGGGGGGTCTACGATTTTGTGACGACGCGTGACGTAGGGGGTAAAAAATCGGCCAAAATCGCGTGACGTCATTTATGGACGGCCCCATAGCTCAATGAGTAATGTTCTATGTTTAGATTACATTTTAGCGAAACAATGTTTTTAAAGCGTAAATACAGTCTAAATACTATGTCCTCAAAAGTGTTAGCATGGTAAAATTGCGAAACTGTTGTTTTTTCCTTTTTCAAGTCAAATAAGCTGTCTTAAATTAACGAAAAATTAACAAAAAGCTGATAAGATGCTTCCTTTTCAATCATTATAACAACATTTACATATTCACTCGTATCTGTTATTAAATTTTAATGAAATTTTTCCTTTAAAAAGATATATATAGCCCCCAATATTTCTATTAATAGATCCCCCCCCCCCCATAATTGACATGGCCTATAAAGTAAGACAAGCACCAGAATAGAGCCAACTACTAAATCAGCGACGAGGAAGACACAAGAAGACGTGGAGTTATCAAGGAAGAAATGAAGATAATTTGGTTGCAAGTGTAAAAAGTAAGTTCAGCGTTAAGAAAACTGTTTTTTTCCCTTCACTCTCAGCTAATGCTACTTCATATAATCTGACGTGATCAAACTTTAAACTTATATTCTTATCTCATCTTATCTGTTACAAACCGCTCCTTCGGTACAGAAGATTATTGCGTCTTACGCTTAATTATAGTCTGTGCCCAGTTCTGCATTCTTATTAGTGTTTTGAATGTTGATTAAGTGTAGGTTTTCCTGGTTTCTTCAGTTATCAGTTATAATGTATGTTCTAATTTTTTTAAATATAATGTTCCCTTTTAGTTTCATTTGGTCCCCGAGCAACAACAACAAACAAAAACAAACAAGCTAAAATGATTTGTGTGCAAAATTAATTATCAATATAATCGAGAAATTAATCGTTAATTTCCGCAGGCCTAATAATTTTTAAATGGTCGGGACTTGGCAAGATCTCCATAGTGGTTGCTAAAGGGAAAAGTTGGTGCCAAGGCACTCGCAGTCTGTCAATCAGTTTTGCTGTGGTCTCCAGCCATCGCTAGTCCATCAGTGGTTTTAAAAGTACTTTGATATGGATCTAATGGGTCCTAATTCTCGCTGCCTTTGAGTAGCAAGTCATTGATATGGCCCACATGGCTCCTGATTTTAGCTGCCTTGAATGACATCTTTATATGACTCATACGGCTCCTGATTTTAACTGCCTTGAATGACATCTTTTATATGGCCCATATGGCTCCTGATTTTAGCTGCCTTGAATAAAATCTTTGATATGGCCCATATGGGACATGTTTTTAGCTGTAATATATGTAACTTTACCATTTATTTTATTTATAACTTGATATGCCCCATCTACAGCTAGGAAACTTAAGTAGGAAAACTTCAAAAAATAGTATTTTTGACAAACATAAGTAAAATCTAAAAGTAAGCCCCTGTTCCATCAAGACGAACGTTGCTACACCTTCCCTGACAGCCCCAACAACCATTCTTAACAACCCCAACAACCTTTTCTGACAAACCCAAGAACCTTTCTTAACAACGCCAACAACTTTTCCTGACAACCCCAGCAACCTTTCATGACAACCCAAACAATCTTTCCTGACAACCCGAACAATCTTTCCTGACAACCCGAACTAATACTTTAGCCGTGAAACCTCCACCGAGTGACCAGAGAGTTCCATTAATAAATGCCTCACGCGCACAAGTGGAACAGGTGTGGCCAACCAAGCTCCATCCCCCACGAATGAGATGCGCCAGCAAAAATAAGCGTGAACTGTCTTTGCTCCCATCTTCCACCTCAGGGTTTCTCAAATTACCTCTTACATGGTACACATTCTCCCATGCAGTGGTTCTTATTAGGATCCGTATTGTACCTTGTGTCAGTGAACATTTATATTGAAATGAAATCCGTCATCCTTGAAAACAAAATTGGCCCAAACTCCATGATACACAGAAGAAGTTGAGCCAGTCCCTTATTAAAATTTATGAGGACCCCCGTGCAAGCTCAAACTTCACGCAAGCTAGTAATGAGCTCGAGGAGGAAAGTGAAGGGGGTGGGGGATGGCGCGCGAGCCGTAGCTGTAACGTCTTTGGCTCCATTAACCCTCACATCAAAGGCGAGAGATTCCTTTGATTCCACTCCTTGCCTCAACTCCATGAGTAGTGAGTAGATCCCATTCATGTAAGTATGAGATTAGTGAATGTATAGATGTGAAACGCACGAGTGAAGGGGCGATGATGGTGGTGGCAGCAGTACACGTGCCGGTAGTATTTCGATCTTCACACAAAGCACATCTTAATGTTTTAATTCCCCCCCTACCCCCTCAACCCGCAAGTCCGTGAGAAGTATTTCATTACGACTTTATTCATTCACACTACAGAGTTAATAGAACTGGGTGGATAGAGATTTGAAATAAAACCCACTAGCCGAACCGCTTCGTAACATACGCCGCTAATGATTTGGTGACGGGTGAAGACTTCCTGAAAAACACAGTTGTCCAAACGACAGTGAGTGTATAAAAAAGAAGGAACTATGGAGAGAGCAACATACAATTGTCCATGACTAAAAACAGGTTTTGGAAGATAATACAGACATATCTTTTTGATTGTTTGGCCCTGTTGGCAAACCAAACCAGCCGGGATCGAATAAAACAATGGAAAGGCAACGTGTCGCAGACGACTGTGTGAGATACCAAAGCGACTGAGAACACAGGAGCGATGACGTACATACTGCTGCGGGTATACACATAGGCCAAATACAAGAGACCTTCAGGCATCTCTACCCTTGGCCAGTTTCTCCAGGATCGTCCATTCTTGGCCAATTCTCTTGATATCTGCTTCCAATTCTTGGCGCAAAGTGTTTTATAGACGGCCTCTTTTCCGTTTACCCCGTGCGTTCCATTTCAGGGCTTGCCCTGTTGTATTAGAAGTAGGTTTTCTTAGTGTATGACCGATCCAACTCCACCGCTTTTGAAGAATCTCTTCATCAACGGGCTTCTGTTTTGTCCGCTGCCACAGTTCCCGGTTGCTGATTTTGTCTGGCCAGTAAATTCTGAGAAACCTTCTTAGACAATTGTTGATGAAGGACGGGATTCTGGTTAGGTTTACAGCTGTTGTTCTCCATGTCTCAGCTCCATATAGCAGCACTGGTTTCACCATAGTGTTGACAATCCTTACCTTTAACTTGCTGCCTAAGTTGTTGGTGACCCAAACATTCTTGAGTTGCTGGAAGGCTGCTCTTGCTTTTCCGATCCTTATTTTGACGTCGGCATCTGTACCACCTTGTTTATCTACCATGCTGCCAAGGTAAACAAAACTCTCCACCTCCTCAAGGGCTTCTCCTTCAAGCATGATGGGTGATGTCCTGGTGGCATTAACCTTGAGGACTTTACTCTTCCCTTTGTGTATGTTGAGACCTATGCTAGCAGAAGTGGCTGTGACAATGTTTGTTTTCTCCTGCATCTGTTGTTGTGTAGGTGCAAGGAGGACTAGGTCATCAGCAAAGTCGAGATCATCAAGTTGATCCCACAAGGTCCATTGGATGCCATTCCTTTTCTGCTGTGGCTTGGTCCTTCAGGAGGTAGGTATTATACCGAAACCTACATGCTGGTTGCTCGGTTTAATGTCTCTTAAGCTTTAATTTTATCCTGGCCACAAGAAGATGATGATCCGATGCAACATCAGCTCCCCTCTTTACACGTACGTCTTGGAGAGATCGCCTGAATTTTTTAAAAAAAATGAATGCATGGTCTATTTGGTTCATCGTTCTCATGTCCGGTGAGAACCAAGCAGCTTTATGCATTCTCTTGTGCTGGAAAATACTCCCTCCTATGACCAGGTCTGCTGTGGCACATAGGTCTGCAAACCTCTCATCGTTGTCATTCATCTCGCCTATCCCTTGTTGTCCCATTACCTCTTCATACCCTGTGTTGTTATTGCCGATCTTGGCATTGAAGTCTACTATGAGGATGACGATGTTCCTCTGTGGTCGACCCTGGACTATGGTCATCACTCTATTGTAGAATTCTTCTTTGTCTTTTTCATCGCTTTCATTAGTTGGTGCGTAGCATTGGATGACATATAGGTTGATGCTACTCTTCTTCGTCCGAAAGGTTGCTAGAAGAATTCTAGGTCTATGGGCCTCCCATCCAATGAGTGTTCATTGTGCTGCCCTTGTTAGCATCATGGCAACACCCAGGGTATGTGGGGCATCATCTTCTTTGTGTCCCGAAAATATCCCCATCTCGGTGGCTATCTATGCAGATTTACCAGCTTCACACATTGTCCGAACATTCCAAGCTGTGATGTCGGCGGCGGTCCTGGTAGAGATGATGGTTGTCGGACTAAAAACTTCCAGATTTTGGTTTTCACTATTAGGCGTCAAATTTCCCTCCTCAGGGGATCCATCCACTCCCAGGACTGAAATGACTATTGCTACTCTTTTCGGCGTTTTTGTAACTGCTTTTTTTTTTTACACGGCAGGGTTTGGCCTCGTGTGCAACCACTTGGGGGGGGGGTGCCCTTCACGGCTCAATGGGAAGCTGCCTTTGTTCGGGTTGGGTCCCAAGGCTTTATGGATCCCTCCACTTCCTACAGGCAGTAGGCATGATTTTGGTCCACCCCGGGTATTTTATTTCGTCGGTACCCGCCATATCTGGTAGGCTTTGTATTTATGCAGTTTATTTCACTTGGGGGGTCCGTTGGAAATTTTTGACTATGAAAGGGGTCCGCGGTTCAAAAATAGTTTGGGAACCACTGCACTAAAACATGGAAACACCAATGGGTAAAAACAAGAAACAAAAAGAGAACTTATTTAAGAAATTTAAGGCTACTAATTTAAAAAGGATACATAAATAATACATAAAAATTAAACACTTGGCACAAAAACTTAGTCGAAGCCTCCAAAATAAATATATAAACAATGTAATTACTAAACATAAAAATAAAAACTTATGGTCCTTTATCAAACCTGAAAAAAATGGAGCCTACAGGTATAGCCACACAAAAAGGCTCTACTAATAAAACCTATAAGGATAATAAGACTAAAGCTAATATCCTTAACACATATTTTTCATCATGCTGTACTTTCGACAATGGGAGGACTTTAATCTTCCAGATATAAATTGGAAAAACTATGCAATTGATAGCTACCAAATAAATAAAGAAATGAATAAACATTTTTTAGACACTAAACAACATAAATCTAGAACAGATGGTAAAAAAAGCACATAGGGAAAATTAAACACTGGATCTATTCGTAACAAAAAGACCGAGACAAGTAATAGACGGCACAATAATTCCTCGACTGTCTGACCATGATATTGTTAGGGTAACCAATACAATAAAATCTAAAATAAATATGACGCCTAGAAGAACAATCTATCTTTGGAATACATGTAGTTTTTTAAAATTACACCGATCAGCGGCTTATTTCCAATATAATTTTTACGTAATTTTAGCACAGATACCCCCGTAGAAGAAATCTGGAAGGAAATTAATACAAAATTTAAACTATAATGGACGAGTATTTTCTAACAAAACAAACAGCAAATAGAATTAGCATGCTGGTTAGAATGCTGGTTCAATTCTCAGTGAAATTAGCTATGTAAACATAGAGAGAACTTATATAAGTATTGTTAGGCTAGTACTTTAAAAAGGATACACAAAAATACTTTAAAATTAAACACTTGACACATAAACTTAGTCGAAAATTCCAAAATGAATATATAAACAATGTAATTAGTAACGATAACAATAAAAACTTGCGGCCCTTGATCAAATCTATTTAAAAAATGGAGCCTACTGGAAAAGCCACACTAAAAGGTTCAAATAACAAAACCTATAATGATAATGAGACAAAAGGTAATTTCCTTAAGACATATGTTTCATCATTAATTTTTGGCACTGGCGACAAAGAATGTTCAATATTTTTTTTAAAAAAAATTTTAATGGAAGAAATAAGTAACATAACTGATGGCGAGATAGTTATTCCGAAAAAACTTTAAAATAAACAAAGCTACCGGCCCAGATAAATTGCTTGCCTTTTTATTAAAAGAACTAGGCATTGAACTGTCCCCAATCTTTGTAAACCTTTTTCAAGCATCTCTAAACCAGGGTAACGTGCCCCAGGATTGGAAATTAGCCAACGTAACTACACTCTAAAAGAAAGGTGATAAATCAGACCCCGGTATCCACAGACCTGCATCACTTATTAGTATCACATGCAAATTACTACATCACATAATTTATAATAGAATAGTTAAACAACTTGACAATTATAATGCCCTATGCCCACATCAACACGGCTTTAGAAAAAAAAAGATCATGTGAAACACAATTAATAGGTCTGGTCTGATAGATGAACTATCAAAAGGCTTAGACAATGTTAATCAAATTGTTACAATATTACTAAACTTCTCAAAAGCATTTGACAAAGTTCATCATCTTAGTTTACTTAAAAAACTTAACTTCTTTGGAATCTCAGGTCCCTTACATCACTGGATCCAAGACTTCCTTTTGGGTAGGGAGCAAACTGTAAAAAAAATAATGGATGTAAATCTGCACCAATAAATGTAAACTCAGGACTTCCACAAGGAACTGTGCTAGGTCCGTTACTCTCTTTAATTTAAATCAATTATTTATTTAATAACATTTCAACAGGAAAAAAGTAAGGTTATTAGCTGATGATATTATAATCTATGGAACAATTAAATCAGATAAAGATAGCAAAATTTTACAAACAGATTTAAATGTATTTATAAAATGGGAAACTAAGTTGAGTATATCTTTCGACCCAGAAAAGTGTCAAATCCTAAGAGTAACAAAGAAAAAAAATCAAATAAATTTAAAATATTTAATTCATAAAAAAGAACTAACCCAAACTAAAAATGCAAAATACATAGGAGTCATAATAAATTTGAAACTTTCATGGCATCCCAATGTCAAAGTAGTTATTTAAAAATAAAAAAACCTTAGGTTTTATGAATAGAAACTTTTACAAATGTAATAAAGATATAAAACTAAAATGCTGACTCGCCTTGGCCTTGGTGAGACCTATAACAGAATATGCATCTTTTGTATGGGACATTGAAAGAAAACATTGATAAACTATTACAAATTTAAAAAAGAGCTGCCAGATTCATTACTGGAGAATATTCAAAACTGACAAGAATAATACCAATAGTTAAGTCATTAAGCCTTGAAACACTAGAGGATAGAAGAACCAAGAGTAAATTAGTAATTATACATACAACGATTAATTCCAATTTAGATATACAACTCATAGATAACTTAATACAGCCCTCAGATAGACATAAGAATAAAAACACCTTTCTTAATCCGAATGCAAGAACAAACACATACACGTTTTCTTTCTTCCCGTCCATAATTCGGGCGTGAAATGGGTTGCCTGAAGAAGCAAGGAAAGCCAACACTTTATCATCATTTAAAACTCTAATAAGAATGTAGGACTAAACACAAACCATGGATAAGTGTAAGACGCAATAATCTTCTGTATAGAATGAACGTCTGTAACATATTAGATAAGATAACATCACTATCACTCTTGATATCTCCTCTGTCTTCTCTGTGGCACTTTCCTCTCTGAATGCCATTCAGCAACTCTTCTACAGTCTTTGTCATAATAAGAGGGAAATCTATTAATAGAAATATATATATATATANTTTTTGTTTTTTTTGTTTTGTTTTGTTTTGTTGAGAATTTCATACAAAATTAATAAAGGATAGGAGTCAATATGTAAACTGTAAACGTAGGCATACTGAGAAGGATATATCTTAAATTTGTTAATGCTTCGTTAATTTTAGACAACTCATGAACTTAAAAATACAAATAAACAGTTTAATAATTTTAATATGCTAACAATTTTGAGAACATTGTGATTCAACTGTATTTATGCTTCAAAATATTGTTCCACTAAAATGTAATTTAAAAATAGAACATAACTCAATGAGTTATGACGTTTTCCGGTTTTCGGAAATGACAAGGCCTATACTAGACAGCCCCATTGCCTCATACTTCACGGTCTTTTAAACGCGTCATAAGGAGAGCGCATTCAATATACAATATTCTGCACATTGCGCTAAACTAGTATAATTATAATTACACACTGCCGTTTAAATACTATAAATAGACTTGACATGGAGCACAGGTATATACGAGTTTAGGCTAAAATTGTAATACTTAACATTTTGCAGTGCACTATTTTAATTGAAATTTTAAAAATTGTCAGCCATCAAGTTGAATACAAGGTTTCTACAGCATGGAGGAGAGTTTGTTATTTCGTAAAAAGAGGGGATTCTTAGAGAACTTCAAGTGGACAGTTTGGATTTCGCTTGAAGTTAATGGAATCCACTTTCCTTAGTCTGTATCGTTAGAAAATTCTGGCTAAAAATCCTAACTTTATGGGGGTCGATAGGAAAGGATGTTATGGAAGAAGGTTGGGGGCAGTGAAATAAAAACTTTTGCTTTTACATTAAATGAAGTTATCACCCTATACTCGTTAGTGGGTCTCAATCTGAGTGACAGGGTCCCAAAAATTCGGTCACGCTTAATGTTATAATTTGATTATATATTGAGTAGGAATTTCTGGTGTGGTTTTAAAAAACATTCCGAAAACATTTTTTTTTCATGGCGGCTATTTTCAGGGCAGGTAGTTCTATTTGCTTGATTTTGAATGGCTGTAATCGGTAACGATGAAATAAAACCTTAAAATCCTTGCATTTTTAGACCAAAAAGAGGGAAAGAAAAATAAAAGTTGAGTGATTCCGATTTCCTTTCTACACCTTGCCTTATGATTTAAATAAATATGTGGATGCACTTAATTGTGAAGACAATTACTGCACTCGATACCAAGGTATGATGTCAAGGTAATTTAAAAAGGAATATTAAACAAAAGAAATGAGAGGAAAACAAGTAATAAAAACTCGAATGGATATTAAAAAGCTAAGGGCCGCGGGGGTCTAAGTAGTAGCGCGCTGGACTGCCGAGTTCGAGGCACGGTACTGGCAAGGCCCAAGGGGCATTGTGCTAGCCACACAATTTTTTTTATTCAAGGGATATCATTCTCGATTACATTAAAAGTCATTTCAAATAAATAATTCTGAAACTGAACAAAACAAATGCTACCTTCAAACTACTGCTAAAGTTTCGGGAGTCAAACGAAATGAAATTTTTCAAAAATTCCTTCTCCAACATTGTTTTAAATATTATTAGATACCGTTTGGCTTTTTTTTTTTTTTACACCCCGATGGATGCTATGGTTGGCGAAAAATTGATAAAATAATAAAAAGGTATTAATAAGTTTTTTTGTTTACAATTTTTTTTACAGGAAATCCAGTAAACTTTTTCGGTATTTTATTTTTGCCCGTGCACATCCGCGGAACCTCCTTAACATATTTGCAAGAGACCCGAACCCTCTATCTGGTATGGTCCAGGAGAAGTTGCATGATCAAGCTCGAACAGACAGGACAGACATTTAATATATATAATCGCAATTTATTCCACAAGAAATTGCGATTAAAACGGGGGGTATAGGGGAAGGGTGGGGGTTGCGAGGCATAGGTAGGAGGAGTCTGTGTAACTGATATCCATCAATATCACAATAAATAAATCAATTTAAAACATTTGCATTTTTAAAGTCTATTTTTTGTGGAAAGTCTTATCATTATCATTATCTTAATCTTTCACACATCACCACTACCCGATAACGGTCTCATACCCTAAGGGGTCGTCCATAACGTATGTAACGCTATTTTTTACCATTTTTAACTCCCCACCCCCTGTCACAAACTGTCACGAATATAGAACCCCCCCCTCTCTCTCTTTTCCAAAATACATCACACTTTCAAACAATTTTTTTTTAAAAATGATATACAAAATAATTAAAATTTAATATTAAAAAACGTGACGTCACACATGTCTGGATCCCCCTTCCCCCTTGCCACAATCTGTCACACTTTCTTACACCCCCTCCCTCCCCTGGAGCGTGACGTACTTTATGGACTGCCCCTAAGAGGTTCATCCCTTTCTCTGTCACGCAAAAAATATATAGCTTTGATGCAACGGCAATTCATTTTGAGATCTTGTTCTACGGCCACTCCAGAGTTGTTCTTATCGTACAATTAGGGCGGCAAAAAACATGAGTAAGCCCCCCCCCCACCCCTGGTGGGTGAAACCAACCCTAACTATGCGCCCACGCTTTTAGTAATGTGCACTGAGTTTGATGACAGTGACTATGTCAATCAATTGGCATGCCATCCCCTCATTCAATAAACATTTTCAATAATTTTGAACATTTGTTAAACACAAGGCGTCACTAGAGGTGCGGGGTTGCGGGGTCAACACCATCAGAAGGGGTGACACCATCACAAGGGGTGACACCAAATGTAAATTATGTTTTTTCCCGTTATTTGGTGCTGGCAGACTCTAAGGAGAACTTTGGGGTAGGTCGTGAGGGACTGACAGCATTAGCTACCACAATGGGTGACACCAACCTTAGTCACGCCTCTGAGCTAAAGTTAAACAAACATTATTTTGAAGTCAAGAAAAGAATTTTCGATGTTTTTATAACTAAGTAACACACTTTTTTTTTTAACCTAGAAAAAAGTACGTCACGCTCCCGAGGGTGGTGTAAGAAAGTGTGACAATTTTTGACAGGGGGAGAGGGGTCTGGCCATTTGTGATGTCACGGTATTTTATATTAAATTTTAATTATTTTGTTAGTAAACAGGATAATTTTTGTTCAAAAGTGTGACGTACTTGGGGGAGGAGGGGATCCAAGATTTGTGACAGGGGCGAGGGGGTAAAAGTGATCAAAAATAGCGTCACGTACTTTATGGACGGCCCAGGAGCTGCACTTATTCTTAAAAAGATGAACCCATTATTTCTATTTAGCTGATTGTCAACCACAGTAAAAACATCTTCCACTCCAGGTATTTAGTTTGACCTCGTCTCTAAATAAAATGTCACACGGAGTCCGAACTTATTTTAATTATACTAAATGATCCCTCGGAATCACTGCGGTCTGAAGAGTTTGAGAGCCCTCTGATCGACCCCCCCCCCCAAACACTCCCGCCACCCTCCACATAAAACAAGTTAATTCGGTAAGAAGTAGAGGGTGCAGCTCGCCCGTTACACCTCACCTCCACCCTCTTTGCCTCTTCAAAGACGCCACTTAATCCTTCCTTTCCCTTTAGATCCCCCGGTGCCGCTGCTGCAGTTGAAGCGATTTCTTAAGCCGTTTAAACGCGCCCCGGCCCCCCCCCTATCCCTCCAAGCCTTAAACCTCACAGACGTAAGTGAGCATCGCTTATTGAAGGGAACACTTGTAAAGATGCCTCGCTCCACCACTCGGCCAAGACAGCCGGCCACGAGTAATTTAGCCCGCTTAATTTTAAAAATTTTTTTTTTTATTTATTTAAACGTTCTCTACAGCCGGGGATTTAGAAGCGAGCGTGAACCGAGGATCCGTCGTGGGTATTGGCGAATGAAAGTCATTACTGGTTATTTTACAGTGGTCCTAGGTTTGTTTTTATATTTATTTCGGTGAATTAGATATAATTCTAGTGTCATTACGTAAAACTGGTTGCGCGGGAAGTGTTAATTAATTAAATTATGTTGTTGAATTTGTATAAGAAGATGTTAATACTTAATGATATCTATTCAGCACCCTCAAATTAGAAACATGTATAGTTCTATCAACCTGCAGTGGGATTCTCCTCTATTACTATATTTTATTATCATTGTTGTATTCCTCCAACTTATGAATTCCGATTCAACAAAATGATTTTCGCTTTCATTAATGGGCTATCCATAAAGTACATCACGCTCAAGAGGGGGTAGGGGGTGTAAGAAAGTGTCATAGTTTGTGACAGGGGGGAGGGGGTGTCCGGTCATGAGTGACATCGCGGTGTTTTATATTACATTTTAATTATTTTGTTAATAAAATAATTATTTTTGTTCGAAAGTGTGACGTACTTTGGGAAAGGGTTTCCGAGATTTGTGACCGGTTTAGACATGGGGGAGGGGGAAGTTTAAAATGGTCAAAAGTAGCGTGACGTGCTTTATGGACGGTCCCTAAGGTTCATGAGGAAATAAACTGAAATATTAAAAGAAATATTAGCTGAACATTATATTTAAAATTAAACTTTAAAAAATTTAAAAAAATAAAAACTTGAATTTCCCACAATCTTATCGCACAAAATATTGTTTCTAAGACATGGTTTATCTTTTCAGCCAACCACATCAACAAAAAAGACTTGAGCCACTTCCTCATTCCAAAAACTCTCAACCACATCAACTGTAACATATTTCCCATAGGACTGAACTAAACAATAGCAAATTCTATTTCTTAAATCTTTTATATTAACTCGTGGTGTCTGAGGTCTTGCTTGAATGTCGAAAAAACTTTGGATCGATTTTGAACACAATTCCTCGTATGCTGGCGAGCTCAAATTTTGCAGGCAGACGACTCGTTGCGATGATAAAAATGATGTAAGTAGTATAGAATGCACTGATCAGGTCGCAAAGCGGGGCAGCCCCTCCGACGTCACTTCCGGTCTATGACGTCACATATGGTGGGCGTGGTTACTTCCGGGTTATGTTGGGGTCATTTCCGGTTATGGTGGGGTCATTTCCGGTTATGGGTGGGGGTCATTTCCGGTTATGGGTGGGGGTCATTTCCGGT